>PVKZ01001211.1:0-449480 GCA_004027375.1 Macroglossus sobrinus | reverse complement strand
CCTGAGAAAAACGGGCGAGAAAAAGGAGCGGAGGCAAGACAAAGTTCTGATCAAGCCTCAAACTTTATTTTTTGAACAAACGTATTTATACAGCTGAGACAAAGCGGGGCAGGTCTACTTAGGCGGGCGGGTGTTTGGCACAATCTTATTGGTTCTTAGCAGGTGGGGTGAGGAGCGGTGAGGGTCGCAGGAAGCGGGGAGCAGGGAGGAGGTAGGTACGCACAGCGATAGCCTATCACCAGAGTACCAGCAGTTATGCGTGGGCGGTGGGGCATTCCTGGAACAACTGAGACCGTAAGGGGGCTGGGTGTACTGTTAAGTAAACGGGAAGTTTAAGCATGGTTCTGGGCTCCCACACTTTTTTATACTTACTATCTCTCTGTTTAAGTTCTCATTGAGATCACCTATTCTCTCTCTAAGTTCATTAAGCATCCTTATAACCATTGTTTTAAACTTTATCTCTGGTAGGTTTGCTTGCCTTTATTTTGTTTAGATTATTTTCTGGTGTTCTATTTGTGACGTTTCTTTTCATTTCATTTTTCTTTTTTTTTTCTCTTTTGTTTGCTTCTCTGTTTGTTTGTCTCTGCATTAGAAAGATTTGTTTCATTTCTCAGCCTTAACCAGATGCCCTTATGTGGTAGGTGTTCTGTGTGGCCTAGTGGTACACTCTCTCTACTCACCTCTGCCAGGAGCTCTGTACACGATCTTTGTGTGGGTTATGTGTGATCTTCTATTGTAGCTAAGCCTTTATTGTTGTTAGTACATCAGTGGATGGGGATTAACACTCTGGGTGACTAAGTGTGGGAACAGCCTTGTGTACTTGTGTACTTGTTGAGACCACCATTTGTGTGTATCACTTATGGGGCTAGTCAAGTGTTGCTCTGTTGTGTTCTAGTACCAGTCTTTAGATGCATTGGTTTTGTGGCCCCTTGAGAGTGACTTCTCAGTAGGCCAAGGTTAGCTGCTGCCTTTGATTGCTCAGGGCTACATGTTGAGAACTACAAAGCAGTTCACCAATGGTTGCTGCCTGTGCTGGATCTATAGGTAAGAGGAAGAGACAATTCTGTAAGCTGAGGTCTGGTTACCCCCAGTATTGGGCCTGGGGAGGTTTAGCAGAAGGCCCAGTGCTCTTCAAGGTCTGAGGCTGCCTGCCAATTGCCCATAAGACTCCCCAACTGGACAAACTTCTGGGTGATACACACATTGGGTGGTGCAGGGACTAAGGGAGTCACCTGAATATAATGAGCAAATTTATCCCTGCCACTGAAGTGTCAGTTTGCATGCTGTCTCCATAGCTTCCTGTAAAAATCTCAGATTGCCGCAAGGCCAGCCACTGCCTGCCTTGGGCCTGCAAACACCAGAGATCTGATCAAGCTCAGGGGAGGAGTTTGTGGCCCACCACCAAAAATCTTTCCTGAGATGCATAGGCTTTGCATGAGTCTCACATACTGAGTGTTGTTGTTAGCTGTAGAATTTGTGTCACAAGGAAAGCACCAGACGAGACTGGGTTGCCTGGGAACAGGCTTGCCACAGGTAATTTGTGACTTGAGTGGGATGGTGTCTCAGTCAGGCCTATACAGCATTAGATTTACTGCAAATTCTAGGTCGGCGGGCTACCACAAAAGTCACATATCACTGTGAACCCTGCTGTAGTCTGGGACGGGCCCACAGATACCTGTGAGTTGCACTGCACTAGACAAAGTCTGTTGCCTACGTGGCAACGTGCAACCCTGGAAAAGGGCAGGGTGGGGATGGCTGCTAGGCAACAGGCCACCACAGGCAATTTGTTGGTTGGGTAGGGTGAGGTCTCAGGGAGACTGGGGCTATCAGGCCAATACAGTCTCAGTTTTGCTGCAAGTTCTGTGTCTGTGAGTTCCTGTGGAAGTCACAAATCACAACAAGACCAAGACCAGCTTCTGTCTGGGGAGAGCCCACAGATATCCATCATCTATTCAAGTTCATGTTGGCAGTAGCGCTAACCTCAAAACTGTTTTTCCCGAAACATGCACACAGCGCTGTCTGAGGTCTGATGCTTCCGCTGAATGGTCTGCCCTGGAAAAAAGCAGAGTGGGGACAGCCACCTACCTGGACATGAGCCACCCTGGGAAATCTGTAGGTTAGGTAGGGTGGGCCTATCTCCCCAGGCCAATGCAGCTTCAGAGTTGGTCGTACAGGGGGAGGGTTCAGGCAAGCTGGTGCCACTCTGTAGACTGCCCGTAGGGAAGCCCCTGACTGAGGCACAATAGTAGCTGCTCCTCCAGCCCTCATTCTGGCTCCACATAATGCAATCTTTCCTTATATGACTCTTGTTCCTCTTGAGCCTTCATCCCTCCCAGGGTGAGTGTCTGCAAGCATGAGAGTCTATGTGTGGGCTCTTTACGGGAGTTTCTAGGGCTTTAGTCTTCTTCTGTCTCACCTAAACAGCCAGAATCCCCACTGATTTTTGCAGTCAAATTTTTCAGAAACTTCTTTTCCCTGGGCTGGGGAGCCTCTGTATGGGGCCATTACCCCCTTCTTCATGGTGACCTCTGCAGCCACGCTCTCTCTCTTGGTGTTCCACTGCCACTCACGGGTGTGGTCCCAGCCAGATATGAATGTTTACTCCTCTTACTAGCTTCAAGGTGGCTCCTTTGTAGGTGTTACAATCATTTGGACTTCAGGTGAGTCTTCTCATTGATTATTTTATAATTTGGTTGTAATTGTAATGCAGTCCTAAAAGGAGAAGAAAACTGCTTTTACCTAATCTGCCATCTTGACCCACCTCCTCCCTTAGTACTTATTCTTAAAAGCAACAAATCAATATATATTTTGAAACTTTACAAGCAACTGTGCACTACCATGATATGCTTCACTTGTTCGTGATATCATTTAGGTTTTATGTATTGCTACATTGTGTTGTCTAATATTTTGTTGAGAATTTTGATATATGTGTACATAAGTAATATTGGCCTGTATTTTTATTTTTACTGATTTTAGTATCAAGGGTGCCCTCAGAAAACAAGTTGGAAATGATTTCTTTTCATCTATTCTCTGGAGAATTTTGTATAAGAATGGTGTTATCGCTTACTTAAATGTTAATAGAATACACTCATGAATATATCTAGGTCTGGTATTTTAATCAGAATATTTAATCATGAATTTTACATTTTTAAATAATAATATAGGACAATTTAGAAAGTCAATTTTTTATTGTGTCCATTTAGATAATGTACATTATTTTAGACATTAATCAATTTTATTTAAATTTTCTGAGTTATCAGTATGATTATTCATGATATTTCTTATGTCTTATTGAATAATATTAATATTTGTAATTCCATTCCCTTTTATATTCATGAAATTAGTTTATTTGTGCTTTTATCGTCTTTAACGAGTCTTCACAAATTATACATATGATTTCTATCTTTTTAAAATATAATTGAGTTTTGTTTTGTGACCTAACATCTAGTCTATCTTCTAAAATGTTACATATGCCCTTGAGAAAAGTGCATTGCTGATTTGGGGTGAAATGCTCTAAAATTATCAATTAAATCTATTTGCTCTAATATATCTTTAAAGCTGCTGTTTCCTTGTTGATTTTCTATCTGGAAGATATGTCCATTGATGTTAATTATGTTAGTCTTACCACAACTTTATTTTGTTTTGTTGATTTTCTTTATTGTAGTTTATCATGTAGTTCATTGAGTCTTGTTCCATTTATTATTTTAAAAAATTTTCTTTGAGTTAATACATGTTCTACTTTAAATTTCATTTAATGAATTCTTGGCTCAGGGATTTACAGCCTTTCTTATTCTCTAGTATGTGTATTGAAGCCTGCAGATTTCATTGTAAGGAAAATTTAGCGACAGCATACTTATTTTAATATGTTTTACTTGTATTATATGTTTATTAAATGCATGTCAATTTAAAATGTTTTCTAAAATTGTTATTTTATCTTGAACCTGTGTGTTATTTAGGAGTTTATTTAATTGCAAATATAAGACATTTGTAATTATCTGGGTGTTATTAATTGCTACCTTAACACTATTTTTGTCTGCAGTTTTCTCATACATATTTTGTATGATTTAATTCTTTTATATGTGCTGAGATTTGCTTATGGTTCACTTAAGGTTAATTTTCATAAAAAATAAACTTGAAAATAATGTATGTTCTTCAATTTGGATGCAGTAGTCTCTACAGATCAACTATGTCAAATTTATTGTGTTCTTATCCTAGTGTTTTATTTTTCTGCATGCTTCATCTGTTACTGATAGAGGTAGGTTAAAAATCTTCAACTATAATTACAAATTTTTCTATTATTTTTTTACTTCTCTAGATTTTTACTTAATACATTTAGATGTTATATAACTGTTCTGTACAGTACAGTAACCACTAGCCATATGTATTTATTTAAATTAAAATTAATCAAAATTAATTAAAATTTATATTCAGTTCCTAATTTACAATAGCCACATTTTAAATGCTCAATAGCTATATATTGAACAGTGATTCAGTAATTGGCCAGTATACATTTCTGTCATTTCAGGAGATTCTATCAGACAGCACTGCAATATAATTATATTTATAGAGATTTAGATTTATTATATCTCCCAAGAAAATTAAAATTTTTTATCACTGTGAAGTATTTCTCTATATCTAGAAATCCTCTTTTTTCCCCCTCTTAAATTCCTCTTTGTCTGATCTTAGGGTAATTTCACAAAATTTCTTTTAGATAGTTTTGAATGTTGGATCTTTTTCCATTTCTTAATTTTTATTCTTTATGTGTATGTACCTTTTAAATGTATCTATCTTAGATAAAAAAATAGTAGAGAGCAGTTAGTCTACTTAAATTCACTGTAATATTAACAAATTTGAGTTCAAATTTAACATCTTATATGTGCTTTGTACATAACCATTCTGCTCTATATTTTTTCTCATTTTTTCTTCTTTTAGTTATAGTTTATATATTTTTGTTAAGCCATCTTTGTCTTTACCATGCCAGAACAAAGTTTATTATTGTTACTATTTTTGCAAAGATTACCTTCGAAATTACAATTTCGAAGGTAATCTTTTATGCTTAAATTAGCTGAAAATTGTAATCATATGATTCTTTCAGGAGATAATTAAAAAACTAGAGCACACTAATATCATTTTTAATTTCTCAACTTGTATATTATTATTTTTAATATAATGATATACACAAAACACACATGACTACAATATATTTTTGAAACTTAAACCATCATTATATACATACACAGTGATTTTTAAAAAAATATGTAATATATAATATATATTATTAATACACAGAATTAATATATATTATATAATAAATATATACATATAATTTTTTTACTGTTAATTTCTTTTTCTTTGTAATTTTTCATGTCAATTTTTGCTAATTAAAGTACTTTTTTAGGTTTTTATTATTTTGTATTATTAGTGGCAAACTTCACATTTATTCATCTGAATTTTGCCTTTATTCTTAAACGATATATTTTTCTGAGTTTAGAATTCTACAAAGCCGTTATTTTCTTTTATCAGAATGATGATATCTTTCTGTTGTCTTCTGTCTTGTATGTTGCACAGAGAGGTCTCTGTGATATGGTTACCATTCTGTCAAGGTCATTAGTCTCTGATCAGCCTTGTTTTTAAATTTTCTTTTTATTCTTGGTTTCTTTTAATTTATCTCCACTGTGTCTTGGTATGGAGCTTTTACAAAATTCATCCTAAAATGAATTTGTAAGGATTCTTAAATCTGTGCTTTGTGATATTTCATTTGCTTAAAAAAAATTTCAGCTACTTTTTTCTCCAATATTGCTTCTCCCACTTTTCTATCTCCTGTCTCTCTTTCTCTTTTTCTTCTACTTTTGGCAAGTTTGTGTTAGACTTTCTCACCTGACCCTTTATGTCTTTCATCATCAATTACATATTTTTGATGTTTTTGGTCTCTAGTGATCATCTTCTGACTTGTATCTCAATTCACTAATTATCTCTTTTAATATATCTAATATATGTCAAACTCATCTACCAACTTCTTAATTTTTGTAATTTGAGAATTTTTATTTTATTTTCAAATCTACCCTGCCACATTCCATAATTTTAGTTCATTTTTGGATATTTTCACCTATTATCTTTTAGACATTGTAAAGTTATTTCTCAGTCTATGTTATAGCTGGGATATAAAACTGAAAGCAACAACCGAACAACAAAAACAAACAAAAAAACAAATACAGATAACAGTTTAGTTGTTACCAGAGAGAAAAATGTAATGTATTATTAAATTCTATGCTTAAAGCTTATGTAATTTTATTAACCAATATCAACCTCATGAATTTAATTAAAAAAAAACACATAGAAATATAGGCCATTGACAGAGAAGAGAATTTTAAATATATATCTAAATACACAGAAGGGCATGATGAGTTGCATTTATCTTTTATGAGACAGGAGTATTTTGGTAACTGAAATTAGAAACAAATAACTAATTCTCTAGATGGAAATTAAATTATACTCTCTCACTTTATATTGAAAAAAAATCCTAGTGGATTAAAAATTTGGGATACAAAAATTAAAAATTAGGAAACTGATGTTACTATTTTTGGTTAGGGGGTAAAGTAAGTAGATTTGAGAGTGTGAGAGAGAATTGACCCACTTTTGCTGGAGAGAACCACATGGGTAACATGGGAAAGAATATGAACCGTCTTTAGGAAACCAGGGCTTGGATGATGGCCAACAAGAAAATAGAGACTTTAATTCTACAAATACATGGAACTAAAAATGACCAACAACCTGAAAGAGTTTGTATTTTTTTCAAAGATTCTTACTTTCAGATAAGATTCGACCTCAATCAACTCCTTGATTACAGCCTAGTGAGGCCTTCAGCAGAAGATATAGCTGAGTCACTCTGTGCCTAACCTGACACACAGAACTGTGAGATAGTAAATAACTGGTTATTTTTTAAGGTACTGTGTTTGTAGTAATTTGTTACAACAGCAATAGAAAACTAATACGTGATAAAATTATGTTGCTATACAAGAATTTATTGATTTTGAATATTTACCACTAGGTTACATTGCTAAAATTAACTGTAATTGTTAGTTAATTGATTAGTAGCATCTAAATTGAAAATTTTTTAGGATAAAAATTTTTGCATTACAGTATTGAAATCCTTGTAATATTACTATATTACTATGTAGTAGAATATAACCAGATTACATTTATGAGAATCTTGGCCGTGTTCATAGATATTTTCACAGCCTACTTCCAAGCAGGACTGTGGATTTCAAGATACCTGTGATTCTTCCCTTTGACAAGAAATTGATCACTAAGAAACAATTGGAATCAACACAACCTCAGATAGTCTAATAATTATTTCTTCTATTATCTTATTCATTAAACATCATTGCTTTTATGTAGTTAAAGGAGAAAAAAAATGTTTATAAGCTTTATCCAGAGAGTCTTAAGTTATCCACTAATAATCAGATAATTAGAAAGCTGCCAACATAAATATGTTATTTTGGTCATTTGCAGAAAATTGTTTCCTGAAGGGATAATTTTTTAATTGCTGTGTGCTTCATCAAAAAGTATCCAACTTATCAGCATTTAGAGAATACAACTATATGTAATAAAACTCTAATCATCAGATTTAACTTTGTATATCATACTATTTATGTATTAAATGAATATCATTTTTAAAATTCCTATGGACAGTATCAGGCCAAATACTTTTTATCATGAAATGTACATAAGTTATTGTCCTATTTCACTTATAAAAATAGAAAATAAATTGGAAGAGACTCTTCAAGTCTGGTCAATCAGCTTGATATAAAATCTCCTGAGATTTAACTTTCCATTAGAATTTTATACTTTAATTCCTAGTGTATTACTTTTTTAGCCACAGCTTTAAAATTTAATCCAAATGTACAGTTAAATTATTCTTTTGAGGCCCATTCCAAAGCTGTGATAACTTGTATTTAAATATATGTTAAATCTCATGCCTTATTAAATAGATACTTGGCATCTTCATATTACAATATAATGACACTTTATTTGTTAATGAATTTATACACAAAATATACATATACTGTCAAGTGTGGTTATTGAGAGGGGGAAGTTTGTTCAATTAGAGTCCAGGATAAATTTTGAGGGGTTAAAATATTCTCTTTTCCCCAAAACTTATTGGAGTATCAATGACCAAAATTATCCTTATCAACAACAACAACAAAAAAGCCAATACTTCAACTATGTTATTCAGTTTAACCAATGTTCATCAATGTGTGTAATGCAAGAGCTTCAGGCCAGGAACCTGCACCTGGGCCTTGAATATTAAAAAAAAAAAAAAAAAAAAAAAAAAAAAAAAAAAAAAAAAAAAAAAAAAAAAAAAAAAAAAAAAAAAAAAAAAAAAAAAAAAAAAAAAAAAAAAAACACCAGAAGGACCAGCAGAATAAGACATGCCATTTATTACTCACAATTTAAGGAGGCTTCAGTACCTGGTCGGTTGGAGCCGAAGGAAAAGGCAGCTGGCCAAGAGCAGGCATTGTTTTATATGTGAGCAGTGAGGAGGGAGATTGCTCAACCAGGGTCACAAGAGTCATCGCCCATGGATGGAGAGCTGGACGTGCTGCCTAGCTAACACTGGAGTGGGGAGATAATGTCCATGGGAACCAACAAAAAGACAGATAGTACTCATAGGAGCAATGGGAAGTGTCCTAAGCAAGCACAACTCAGGGACCACTTTTTCATTGTCCACCTTGGGGCTGCTGACCCAGCATTCCTCTTTGCCTCCTGTGTCCATGGAGGGGCTATGCTGGAAATAACTCCTCAACATGAATCTGACAAGCATGGTAAGACAAAATAAAATAATACACGAATAAAATTTTCAAAGCCTGATGACAAAGAAAAAAAATTCTAACATTTTTGGTAAACTTAAAGTGTTGTGTCTTGAGCCATTTCTTTCAATTATTAAATAGAGGTATCATGGCCAGAGTAAATATATATGTTTTTATTTAAAAATGGTAGTGTGAAAAAATATGCTGTAGTAGTGCCAGAAGTCAAAGAGATATGTTTTGAAATATTGACATGAATATGCATTTATGAGAAATAAAAGTGATGTCTTTCTAAGTCTATAATTAAAGTAGTACAATTAAGTTGCATCTGCTGGTTAAATTAAATACCTTGGAAAAATCAAACTTAATACCACTTAAAAATATTTTCATTGATAGAAACATTATGTTTTTGCTATCTTCTCGACATGCTGCATAATTCACAATTGTGTCTTTAGGTTTGTAGTCAATATGGTCTGCTTGAAGGAATGGTGGGTGTAATATTCTATAGAGAGGCTACACAGTTCTTTGAAAAATCAGTGCTACTGGAATTCAGGTCAAGTTGGAGCATGGAGTTCAAGCTTTGATCAGCCTCTCTGTTCTAAATACATAGTAAAGATTGATAAAATGTTAAAGAAGAAAACCTAAAGGTGCTGCTGGGCTTGAATACAAGATAAGATCTCTGTGTGCCAAAAATAAAATAAAAACAAGAATTAATAAGCTGGGCTGAAACTTCAGGTTTACTGAGCTCTACGTGCAAAGGAAATTTAGCTTCTGCAGGATAGGTGGTACTGAAATTGCTTCATGTAAAATGGAAACTCTAAACTATACTGACTACATGAAGCTAGGGAATAAAATCGTCCCCTATATTAATAACTTTGCAAATGAAGACAAAAAATAAAATACTGTAAAAGAAATAATATCTATCACTGCCTGAGTCTATAAAGCTTCAAACATAGGAAGATAAACAGACAAACGTTCGAATCAAGAGTTCAGGCAAAACAGGAGCTGTGTCTAAGTCTATATCTGCTAAACTTCTAACATAGCCATAGAACGGAAAGTTGAAACTTTATTAAAGATTTGGTTCTTTACTCTAGGCTGATAGGGTTGAGTGGAGGCAGCTGACATATGTCTACAAAGCAAGAAGTGATTCGAGAATGGTGAGGAGAAAGAACCAATACTCCAAACTTCAAAAATTCCAAATCAACTGCACAAGATAACAAAACTTTTGAAAATAATCTAATGTAATAATAGCCAAAAAAATTATAAATTGAATTATAAGAACTTTCCACTTGAAGTGAAATTTATAATAGATTCTTATAAAGACTTTACATGAAAATATTCAAAAAGAAATATGAATTCATAGACTCCAGCTTAAACAAGAAGTATTAAATTTCATTCCATCACCACAAATTTGACCTTTTTTGCCCTGTCTAACTCCTCCCTCCCCCTCCCCATACTCTGGTAACCATTAGTGTATTGTCCATGTCCATGAGTCTCTGTTTGTTTGTCCTGTTTGTTTGTTGCTTTTAAGTTTATATCTCACATATAAGTGATATCATGTGGTTTTCAATTTTTTCTGTCTGGCTTATTTCGCTTAGCATGATTATCTCAAGGTCCATCCACATTGTTGCAAATGGCAGTATTTCATTTATGACTGAGTAATATTCCATTGACTATATGTACCATAGCTTCTTTATCCAGTCATCTATTGTAGGATACTTCTGTTGCTTCTGGGAAGGGAGGCATAGGGGAGGTAGATGAGTTAAAGGGGTTAAATATGTGGTGACAGTAAGAAATCTAAATATGGGCGGTGAACACATAAAGCAATATATATATATATATGCCTTACTGTTGAATTGTACACCTGAAACTTACTGGATTTTGTTTACCAATTTCACCATAAAAAAAAATTTAAAATAAATAAATAAATGAATCAATAAATAAATAAGAAAAAAGAAAACAAAAAAATAAACAAGAAGTGTTTTTAAAGAAAAACAAACTAAAATGAAATCAGAAAAAGTAAATATAAAATTAAAAATCTCAGAAGGAATTAATTAATGAAATGCAATATGTGAGAAGAATTCTAGATTGAATACATTTAATGAATTAAATAATAAATGAATGGTAAGCTAGTATTAAGAAACTGACACAGAATGAAGCAGAGAGAAAAAAAGAGGCAACTTAAATCCAAATATGAACAAATAGTTAAAAATGGTGAGATATATTATAAAATTCTACTTTTTGATAATAGTTGTTATAGAAGTAAAACAAATAGGTAATAGCAGAAAATTAATATTTAAAGTAATAGCTAAAAATTTTTTTCAGAACTGAAATAGATATAAGCTTAGTTTGAAAGTACTCTCAGATAAATTAATAGTATAAATTTTAAAATCTAAATTCATTGATATTTTAGTAAAATGCCAGACCACCAAGGAAAAATAAGTAATTATAAAGCTACAAGTTAAAATTATTTATGAAGAAACAATAATTAAATTGACCTTGGATGTCTTACATATATTGTAATGCCAGAGAACAGTGTGATATCATCCGAATGCTCTTGAAATATAATTAATAACTCAGTTTATACTCAGCTGCACACTCAGTAGCAAGAACAAAATCATGTTCAGAAAACAAAAACTAAGATAACTACTAGTAAATATTAATAAATATTGGAATATTAGTGATTAAGTCTTAAGACTAAAAGACCTTCACTAAAATGACTCTTAAATGGCAAACTTTGGCAAAAAGAAGTAAATTTAGAGATATTTAGAAAATAAGAACATCAGGTAAAATAAACAATTAAATCCATAAAATATTAAAAATGTAAAAAAATTAAGTTAACAATGGTCTTAAAAACAATTATGTTAATGTGTTGAAAAAAACTTACTATTTTAAACAGAAAAAGTAGTCCTGTGGGTAAATTTAAGGCCCTTGTCATAATCAGAAGAAATATATAAATACTGAATATATGGAGAAATATTAAACTTAGGGATCCCTACAGATGTGACATTTTAAGTTCCTTGTATTGTAAAATCAAGCATTAGTTCTTGAAGCTTATCTGCAGAAAATCCAAGGTAAGTACAAACATGTCCAAAGACCATATACGAGACTAGGCATCTGTACTTCATTTTTCAGACTAGTTATTAAGTAATAAGTAAGTGATAATGATAATACATAGCAGGGCAAGAGAAAGGCAGATGATCATGAACTCCTGAGGGTGCTAAATGACTATGCAGGTTTTAAAGCTGAAGTGACCTCATAGCACTTCTGATTCAACATAAGCTACTTAATTAGTACCAACCATTCCAGTTTTGCTCTGAAGGCATTTTCCATTCAAAACAAATGGCTGTAAAAATATGCTGCAGTTTGGGTAGAATGGCAGTAACTTAACCCAAGCTAACGGAATTTGATTACTTCCCAACATTTAAAATTGAAACTTTTATTTTTTTTAATTTTTTATTAAGTTTGTTAGGATAACAGTAGGTAATACAATTATATAATTTTCAGGTATACATTATAATTCTATATCTGTATATTCTATTCTGTGTTTATCACCCAAAGTCCAGTTTCCTTCAGCTACCATATATTTAATCTCCTTTACCCCACTTCACTCTCCCCCAACCTTTCTATATTTGACCCCAATTACCCCGTCTCCTTCCCCCCTCCTCTTCCATCGCCTACCTTCTGGTAACCACTAGTCCATTGTCCATGTCCCTGAGTCTCTAAAACTGAAACTTTTAAAAAACAAAGACAGAAGAAAGGTATTTAGCCAATCACAAGAAGAAAATTCTGCTATTTGTGACAACATGGATGGACTTTGAGAGCATTATGATAAGTGAGATAAGTCAGAGAAGACAAATACTGGGATAAAAACAAACAAACAAACAAACAAACAAAACACAAATTTGTAAAAATAGAGAGTAGAATGGTGACCACCAGAGGCTGAAGGTGGGGTATTTGGGCTGTGCTGTTTAAGGATACAAACTGAAACTAGTACATAAATAAGTTCTGGAGATCTAATGCACATTATATAATAATGATTATAGTCAATGATACAGTATTACAAACTTCAATTGCTAAAAGACCAAATCTTTCTGCTTAAGGTTTAGTCTCTGACAAAAAAAAAAAAAAAGAAATGATAAATATGTGACATGATAGAGGTATTAGCTAACACTAGTGTAGTAATCATACTGCAACATAAATGTATCAAACCAACACAACACACATTAAATTTACACAATGCTATATGTCGATTATATTTCAATAAAAAATACTTTAAAGCTGAAATGCAAAGGGTGACTTCACAGTATAATTTGAACCAGAAATAAAATAGTTCTTGAAAGATACTGTAGTTTAATTTAGCACCACCTCATTGGCCCTGAGCACTTTAGGATTTAAACTTATAGTAAGTAATTTCTGACTTAAAAGTTCTCTCTGAAGAAAAGTAACATCATTCTAGGCCCCAAATATTTTCTCCATTTTAAAAATATGATATGCAGTAGTACAAAGGCAAAAATTGTCAGGCACATAAGGTAAAATTAAATAAATAAGTAAAATAATTAGTGATGAGGACATGGTTCCATAGTGTGATGGTTAGTACATCTGCTTTACATGCAGAAGGTCCTGGGTTAATGCCCCAGTGGAACCATGGTCCATGGTCTATGGCCATGCCACCCTGAACAAGCCTGATGTATGATCTTGAAAGCAGGGTCGGGCCTGGTTAGTACTTGAATAGGAGACCACCTAGAAAGACCAAGTGCTGTAGGCATAAATAATAATAATAATAAATAATAATTAGTGATGAACAGAATCAGATAACAAAAAAAGACTCACAGGGACCTTAATATTACGATGTTTATGTATTTTTTATTAAATTTATCAGGGTGACATTAGTTAATAAAATTATACAGATTTTAAGTATACAATTTAACAACACATTATCTGTATAATGCATTATGTGCTCACCACCCACAGCCAAATCTCCTTCTGTCACCATATATTTGACCCCTTTTATCTTTATCTACTCCTCCTCCCCATTTTCCCTCTGGTAATCACTAAACTATTGTCTATGAGTTTTTGTTTATATTGTTTGTTGCTTTCAGTTATATATCTCACATATGAGTGAAATCATATGTTTTTCACTTCTTCTGGCTTATTTTCACTTAGCATTGTAATTTCAAGATTCATTCATGTTGCAAATGGCAGTATTTTATGTTTTCTATGTCTGAGTAGTATTCCACTGTATATATGTACCACATCTTCTTTATCCAATTACAATTGATGGATACTTTGGTTGTTTCTATGTCTTAGCTACCGTGAATAATGCTGCAATGAACACAATTTTTTTTTTCAAATTTTTGAGGTAGATACTCAGAAGAAGGATTTCTGGGTCATATGGTAATTCTTTTCTTAATTTTTTGAGGAATCTCTATACTGTTTTTCTTAGTGGCTGTACCAATTTACATTCCCACCAGCAGCGTATAAGGGTTCCCTTTTCCCCAAAACCTCTTATCACTTGTCCTGTTGATAGCCATTTTTACAGGTGTGGATGGTATCCCATTGTAGTTTTGATTGGCATTTTCCTAATAGCTAGTGATGTTGAGCATCTTTTTTTTATATGTCTGTTGCTCATTTGTATGTCTTTTTGGAAAAAGTTTCTGTTCACATCCTCTGCTTATATTTTAATTAGATCAATTTTTGTTGTTAAATTTATGAGTTCTTTATATATTTTGGATATTAGCCCCTTACCAGAGGTGTTCACAAATATCTTCTCCCATTCAGTTGGTTACTTCTATTACTGTTTTTATAAAGGAAATTATTCACTTTTTTTTTTACTTTCTTGCAGTACAAGTTGCCTCAAACTGATTATTAAGTTTTGTGTTTTTAAAATCTATAAATGACTCTATAATATTTTAACATTAATTTCCTTTACAATAAATTTAACTAACCTATCTCTAAAATCTGATTACTTTCTTTTGTTCTTGTTGCAGCAAATTGTATTTCTTATCTTTGAAGAAAACTTTCAAAAAGTAGTGTGCTATTTTTTTTACTGATTATATTAAAAATATTATATCTTCAAAATGAATGTGGAAGTTATGGCATCTTCTGTCAGACAATTTATTGAATTGAAGTTGCCTCTAGATATTTTTCATGGTCTAATAAAGTTAAATGAGAAGAGAGAACATCTCAGAGATACAGGGTAGCCTATGAGTTTTTCTGAAGCCTTGGGATTTTCATAACATTCTGAGGGAGGAGTAATAAAAGAGCTTCTTTATTTAAAAAATGTTTCCATGAAAAAAATCACACATGTTTATATCATGTGTTTACATATTTTCTGGATCTAAACTGATACAGAATAAGAGACTAGGATTATACACAGAGGAGAGGCAAAGGAATGAAGAACTGAAGGAGAGGAGAGATGTTACTATTACATGTTTCCTTTTTTGTATTCTCCCATTTGGCAAATTATTCAAATGAATGATCTATGTCATGTAGAAACTGTAAACTTCAAAAATGTATGTTTTATGGTCTCTACAATTTTTATGAAATTATTGGAACAGGAGGTGCATAATCTAGATCTAATTTACATTTACTAAAGTTTAAAAAATAAAATTTTATGTTATTTTATCATTTTTATATCATTTTCAGCTCATAAAATCCAGTGACCATTCTTTATATACATGTTGCAATAAAAATAAACTACAGTGTTCATTTTCTATTAAAAAATAAATATGATAAATTGAAAATAAAAATTTACATTGTAATTGTTTTAACTAATCACTCATTTTTAAGACAAAATATTTCTCAAATTTCATTGAATATTGATTTGAGAAAATTTCTAAAAGAATTTAACTTACTTATGTAGCTCTTAACCTTAAATTTTATTTATATACACTATTCTAATAAGGGCTATAATTTAATTTAGAAAGCAATAAACTTTTTGAGAAAGTAAATGATAAAAAAGTTAAAAATGAAAGTCAAAAAACTAAAAATTAAATGTTTTAAAATAAAAGTTAGAATTTATATTTAAAAATAAAAATAAATAAATTGAAACATTACTTAAAAAAACTAAGTCAAACATAATCTGTTTGTAAGTCATTTAGCATTTATTAAGCACCTATTATGAGCCTGGCATAGGAATGACTTTTTATTACACTTTTTCTACTCTTCTTAACTTTTATTTCTCTTTTTGTCTTCTGATATTATTTATCCTCTCTTTTGACTTCACAGTAATAAATTTCTGTAATAAATTATATATATACATATATATATGCATATATATATAACTCATAAAATGGCTAGAGATGGTGTGTCTTTATATAAGAAAATACATAATTAGAAATGTAGAAATAATTTTTTAAAAGCTGCAAAATAGAACAATGTTTTCTTTTGATTACATACAGTCTAATATACATTAATTATTTTGCATAATTAACAGATTTGTATAAAGATTAATGCCACTAACTAAATTAGTTGAAGCAAAAAAAAAAATGCTATCCAGAATTAAACAGAAGGATATACTAACATGTAGATCTCAAATTTTAAGGTGTTTCTTATATAGTTTTTATAGTTCTTTAATTCTGTACATAGATTATCTCTTGTGATGGACTTTTATCTTTGCTATAATCCCAGGCTTTGTATAATAGCTATCTTTATTCCTATTTGTATCCCATATGCTCTTTTAGGTTAAGATTCATGTCCAAATTGCTTTATTTTTTCACAATCTAACATAGGATGGATACTTTAATTATTATATATGTCTCATATAAAGAAACCCAAATTAATCAACGTGGTAATTCATCGAATTTCAACATCTAAAATAAAAGAAGGAACTTGAAAATGTAGAATCCTGGTTTGTCTTTCTACCCATATATGAAAATGTTTTCCCAACTGATCTTTTGCTCATCTTTTTCTCTATGCTCCCCTCTTCCTGGCATCAAAATTAAATATTACGATCTTATGCTAGCATTAATTTTTTAAAGAAAATCTACCATTTGTCAATACTGTGTTCAAAAGCATTTGTGATAAACTAAAATCTTCCTAGCACACTTTTATCTTTCTACATTTTCTATAAATCTTTTCTTTACCAATTACTCCTCTGCACTCTGTTGGAACAAGCTGTTTGCTTTTCCTAAGGACTGTCCATACTTCTATGCCTTTATATTTGCAACTTAATAGCAAAATATTGCCATCCTTTACCTCCTCTTCCTACAAATTATACTGTCTTGGTTGATGATGCCTTATTTAATTTCCTCTGGAAGTTAGCTTGACATCTCCTTGTCCCATTTACATCTTGTACAAGACACTATTATAACACATATCCAATTATAATAACTATTTAGAGTAAAGAATATTTCTGTCTCACGTTAAAGCGTAGCAATGCAGATTTGTGCTTGCAAATAAGTACACAGGCAAATCCATGTCAAAGGCAGAAATGCTACAGATAATATAATAAAGTTTAAATAAAAGTAAAAAAGAAAGAAAGAGAGAGGGAAAAAGAAAGGAAAGAAAGAAAGAAAGAAAGAAAGAAAGAAAGAAAGAAAGAAAGAAAGAAAGAAAGAAAGAAAGAAAGAAAGAAAGAAAGAGAAAGAAAGAGAAAGAAAGAAAGAAAGAAAGAGAGAAAGAAAGAAAGAAAGAAAGAAAGAAAGAAAGAAAGAAAGAAAGAAAAAGAAGAAAAGAAACAGAAAGAAAAAGAAATTAATAGAGGAAGAAATTTGGCTTTATTAGAATATACAATAATAAAAATCATGAAAAAACAGTCTACTTAGCTTCTCATCTCTGTTTTCCACATTGTATCACCAGTACCATCCTGATTTTACCCTTGCAGCTTAAATAAACAGGCCCACAACATTTCTAAAAATAACCTCAGGAAATCCAGTCATCGAAACAATATTTTTTGATATATACATTCAAATACCCTTCAAATCCTTGAAATTAGGCCTCTTATTCATCTACCATTTGTGATAATTAGTATAATTTGCTGTTTATCAATAATTATTGTATCATTTCTGTTAAGTGTTCTGTTTTTGAAGAATTGACATAAACTTCAAGGATAGAAGCTATAAAGAATAGTGCTTATTTGTTTATATAAGTTCAAAATAGCTCATATTTTTTCATGGCTTGATTATAGTATTGAAATTTGGATTTTTATGATATATGGAATTTAAGGTATGTCTTTTCAGCTATGATGCTATTTAAACTCTGAAATTTTGTAAGTTATAGATTTTTAACTTTCTTTTCTAATACGATATTTAGAAATGTCCTCTAAATAAAAAGGAATTATTTTAAACTTTTGAGCTTTATAAAGAATCAGTTTGCTATGATCACCCTGGCCTTAAATATAGAGCTCAGGACATACCAACATTTGCATTTCCACCAAGAAAAACTGAAATAATTATCTATACACCAAACAAAATATGTGTAAGAGTTATTTGAGGAAAACTATAAAATGCTGATGAAGAAAATCAAAGAAAACCTAAATAAGAAAAGGATTCCATGCTCATGGATATAAGGTCTCAGTGTTGTTCTTTCTAATTTGAACTATATCACACTCAATCTCACTTAGAATCCTAACAAGTTACTTTGTAGAGATCAACAAATTGATTCTAAAGGTAAAGCTATAGAGACACTAAAAAAAAAAAAAAAAAATCAGTGTTTGCCAGGAGTTAGGGGTGGAGTTTGAGATGAATAGGTGGAACACAGGGCATTTTTAGATTTGTGAAACTATTCTGTATTATAGTGTAATGGTTGATATATGACATTATTCATCTGTTAAAACCTATAGAACTATATGACACAAAGAGTGGAATCAAATATAAGCTATAATTTGGTTATAATAATGTATCAGAATGAGTTTATCAATTGTAATGCATGTATTATACTAATACAAGATGTTAATAACAGGAAAATTGTGTTAGAGTGTGGATATATGAAAACTTTCTATACTTTCTGACCAATTTTTTTATGTCTAAAAATGCTCTATTATTACCACCAATGAAATAGAATCAATTGTCAAAAACCTCCCCAAAAACAAAAGCCTTGGGCCAAATAGCTTCATAGGTAAATTTTAACAAACTTTCAAAGAAGAACTATACCTATTCTTCTCAAACTATTCCAAAAAAATTAAGAAGAGGGAACTCTCCCTAATTTCTTTGCAAGGCCACCATTACCTTGATTTCAAAACCTGACAAAGACTATAAAAAAAGAAAACTATAGGCTAATATCTCTTAGGAACATTGATGCAAAAATTCTCAAGAAAATATTAGCAAACTAAATTCAGCAATACATTAAATATATCATACACCAAGTTCAAGTAGGATTTACTCCTCGGATACAAAATTGGTACAATATCCACAAATCAATTAATATGATACATCACATTAACAAATCAAAAGATAAAAATCATATGATTATATCAAATAGATGCAGAAAAGCAGTCAACAAAATCCAGAATCTACTAATGCTAAAAAAAATTTAAAAACTCTCATCAAAGTGGGAATAGAAGGAACATACTTCAACATAATAAAGACCATAGATGACAAATCTATGGCTAACATCATACTCAATGGGCGGCAGCTAAAAGCATTTTCCTTAAGATCAGAACAAGACAAAATTCCCACTTTCACCACTCCTCTTCAACATTGTATTGTAAGTTTTAGCCACAGCAATAAGACAAGAAAGAGAAAAAAAAGGCATCCAAATTGGAGAAGAAGAAGTCAAATTCTCACTATTTACTGATGATATAATACTATATATAGAGTACTCTAAAGATTCCACCAAAACTGATAGAACTGATCTATGAATTCAGTAAAGTAGCAGGTTACAAACTAAATATTCAGAATTCAGTGGCATTTTTATACACCAATGATGAACTTTTAGAAAGAGAAATTAAGAAAACAAACTCATTTACATTTGCATCAAAGACTATAAAATACCTGGGAATTAAATTAACCAAGGATGTGAAAGACTTGTTCTAAGAAGAAAGTAATTGAAGAAGATACAAATAAATGGAAGCATATATTGTGTTTATGGATAAGAATCAATATCATTAAAAGGGCCATACTATCCAAAGCAATCTATAGATTCAATGTGATCTCTATCATAATACCAATAGCATTTTTCAGAGAGCTAAAACAAATAATTCTAAAATTTATATGAAACCATCAAAGACCCCGAATAGCAATCTTGAGAAAAAAGAACAGAATTGGAGGTATCACACTACCTGCTATCAAACTATACTATAAAGCTACAGTAATCAGAAAAGCTTGGTACTGGCATAAAAACAGATGCATTGATTAATGAAACAGAACAGAGAGCTCAGCAATAAATCCATGCCTATACACTCACTTAATATATGACAAAGGAGGCAAGAATATTCAATGGAGTAATGACAGACTCTTCTATAATGGTGTTGCGAAAATTGGACATATACATGGAAAAAAATGAAACTGGACCACTCTCTTAACCATATATAAAAATAGATTCAAGAAGGATTTAAGACTTAAATATAAGACCTGAAACCATAAAACTTCCAGAAGAATACATAGGCAGTAGACTCTCTAATATTGCTAATAGTAATTTCTTTTCGGATATATCTCCATGAGCAAGGGAAACAAAAGAAAAAACAAACAAATGGAACTACATCAAACTGAAAAGTTTTTGTACAGCAAAGGAAACTATCAACAAAATAAAAAGACACTCAACTGATTGAGAGAAGATATTTGCTAATGATACATCTGATAAGAGATTAATATTCAAAATATATAAAAAATTCATAAAACTCAACAACAAAAAAGCAAACAGTTTAATTTTTAAAAATGGGCAGAATAGCTGAACAGATACTTCTTCAAAAAGGAAATACAGATGGCCAATAGACATGAAAAAGTGCAGTCTATGGCCATGCCACCCTGAATGCACCCGATCCTTTCTGATCTTGGAAGCTAAGCAGGGTTGGACCTGGTTACTACTTGGATGGGAGACCACCTGGGAATATCGAATGCTGTAGGCAAAAGAAAAAAAAAAAGAAAAGATGTTCCAGGTCACTAATCATCAGAGAAATACAAAATAAAACCACAATGAGATATTATCCTCACAACTGTCAGAATGGCTATCATCTATAAATCAAAAAACAACAAATATTGTCAAGGATGCAGATAAAAGAGAATTCTCATACATTGTTGGTGGGATTGCAAATTGGTTCAGCTGCTATGGAAGACAGTATAGAGCTTTCTCAACAAATTAAAAATGGATATACCTTTTGACCCAGCAGTTGCACTTCTGGGTACTTATCCAAAGAAAACCAAAACAATAATTCGTAAAGATCTATGCACTCCTATGTTCATGGCAACACAATTTACAATAGCCAAGATATGGAAACTACCTAAATGTCCATCAACAGACACTTAGATAAAAAGTTATGTTTCATATATACAATGGAATATGACTTAGCCATTAAAAAAATGAAATCCTACCATTTGCAATGACATAAATGGACCTAGAAGTTATTAGACTGAGTGAAATAAGTCAGACAGAGAAAAATAAATATCATATGATTTCACTTATATGTGGAATCTAAGGAACAAAAAGAACAAATTAATCAAAAACAGACACAAATATAGAGGACAATCTGTTGATGGACAGAAGGATGTTGGGGGGCTGGAAAATAAGATGAAGGTTTAAAGACATACAAATTAGTAGTTGGTAAATGGGGATGAAGAACAAGGCATAAGAATGCAATTAGCATTAAAATATTGGCTAGACAGAGATCCAGAGGAGAGAAAGAGGAATTAGGGAAATTATTTTATAAACTGTATAAATGTCTGACCAATGTACTGAATACATAAAACTAATAAAATAAAATTATTAAAAATGCTCTAAAAATAAAGTTCATTGAAAAAATAGACTTTTAGTAAAATGAATGCACAAACACTAAATGGGCAAAAATAGTTATAATAGTTATAAGTTTGTCTAAATTATATAATCAACTCTTATAAATCAATATTAAGAAGACAAATTACACAATTACAGTAGGTAAAAAATTGAATAAACATTTTACATAGAAAAATGCACAAATGGCTAATAATTTTTGAAAATTATCACTCATAAAGAAAATTACAACTAAAATCAAAATGAGATACAACTAAACACCTATTAGAGCGGTTAAATTAAAAATTACTTGCAATACCAAATACTGACACAGAACAATCTGAATATTGTTGTTCAGAGTATAAAGTGATAAAATAACCTCAGAAATTGGTTTGACAATTTCTAATAAGAGTTCAGAATACACCTATCTTTTGAGCTAGCAATTTTACTTTTTGATATTGCCCAAGAGATAGAAAAACTTATGTCTATAAAAAGACATACACAAATATTTACAGCTCCTTTGTTCATAATCAAGTTTGGAAAATAAAAATATCTATCAATAGGAACACATATTAAAATATTATAATTTATTCATACATTAGAATATTATTAAGTAGTAAAAAGAAATGTCCAATAAATACAATTAACAATATGGGATAACATCAAAAACCTGTTTTAAGCTAGAAAAGCTAGACGCAAAATAATATATACTTTTTTTAAATCTCATTTAAATCAAGCTTTTAAATAGGCAAAAGTAATCCATAAGGAAAGAAATAATAAAACAGTTGACTTGTGAACTTGGTAATAGAGATTAGGAAGAAATTGTGTGAAGAGTGGCAAGGGGAATATGTCTCGGGTGAATCAAATATTCTGTCTTGATATAAGTGTGGGGTATAAGAAATATGTACATTTTACTGTATGTAATTTATCTCTCAGTGAAGAATAATTTTTAAAAGCTCAAGAGAATAATTAAAATTTATAAAAACAGCAGTATAAAGTAATTCTGAGTAATAATCAGGGCTGAGGGTTAAAGAGGTAGAATCTCCACAGAGAAATGATTTTTCAGAAATAACATAAGTAAGGTACAACTAGCCTTAACCTAGAGAAGTAGGTCTAGATAGACTACTTTCTCAGCATTCGGCCCCATATCAATTATATGATCTTGAAGAACTAACATAATCACTCAAATCCCCAGTTTCCTTATTTTTAAAAATAGCAATAAGCCCAAATTTTAGTATTTATTAATATAGTTAATATGCTTGGCATAGAATTTGGTACATAGCAAGAACTCAGGGATGGTAGAAGGAAAAAAAGAGTTATTTTCTGATAAGACTATTCAAAAAAATCTTTCACACACAGTGATAAGGTAAAACACATTAAATAAATCTCTATTTTTTAGATTACATGTGGGAAAATCAAAATGAAAAAATTTATTATTTAAGTCATAAATTTTAAAAATAAATACATATTTATAACTTTAGCAAATGAAGCATTTACAAGTATAACTCATTAGAAGTGACACCAATGAATGAATAAAATTGCTGGTAATTACATTAGCCTTTTGACTAAACAACTATTTGAGATTTTTCTTAAGATGTTTTAAACAAAGCCTTATTGACTCTATGTTTTTTTTTTGTTTTGTGTTGTTTTCTTCAGAATCTGTCTTTAAAATTAGTTTAAGAGTAAAATTTAGTTCTTCCTAGACCTTCTTCAAATTATAAAAATTATCAACCACAAAAAATATTTTCTGCTAAATGTCAGGTGCTAAAATGCTCATAATCAGTATAAAAGAAGTTCAACTACCCATATGATCCTAAATTATATATTCAGGAGAAAGCATGGCTGCTGTTTCTGTCTTCAGATTTTTTATGGCTGAAGAAAATTCAAGAGGTCAACCATGATTGCTGTGCAAGACATATCTATACTGATAGCAATTTTATTTCCTAGATTTGGCAGATATCTGAGAAAATTTGTTGAAATATCTCAATTCATATATAACTATATCAAACACAGTCTTATTTTTCTAAGGCCTTTGTTATATTTTGCCATACTGATGTTCTTTCCTCAACCTGAATTATTTTTTTTTTCATGTTGTCCAATCCATTCATAAACTCAACTTGGATTCTCCTTCCGTAAAGTCTTCTTTCATCCTTCAGCAAAGAATTCATATTATTTTCTCCTCTGTCTTTCTATTTCACCTGGTTTACATTTTGTCATATACCTCTTTTCAAATACTGCCTTACACTATGGTTGATTACTACATATTTTTGAGAGGTGTGTTCTCATTAAATTTCTGGTAATTAAATTGTAGACATAAACTGCTGTCATTGCTATTTTGAAATGATGCACCACTATGCTTCATCATTTGAAATTATACTTTAATTCATCCTTAATATTATTTCTGTTATGTTCTCTACATAAGATACTTCTAAAGTAAACTGCGTTAAATACCATGTAAGCCTTATTCACAAAAACTATATTTATAAATTCTTATAACCAAAGGAAGAAAAAAAAATCTGAAATTTTAAAAGTTTAATTTTCTTTTATCCTTGACCTAGAGGTCTTAATACTGTTTTCTAAATGTAAAAGCATTTTACAGCATTGATTTATACTAAAAGCTAGAGGTCATTTTCAAGAAGCCCCAGAGAGTTAAGGCCAAATAAGTTATGTAAACTTGAGTGATTGCCAGAAAAGAAAGTCAATTTCTAGTGCTAATATCTTGGAATTTAATTTGACTGCTCTTATTAGTATAATTAGGAGTAATATTGCTTGGAGGAAAGTAGCTTAATCTATAAATGAAAAAATAGAAATTTAGATCCACATAAATTTACTTACCAATATTCTACACGAATGTCACACCTTATATTGTTCCCTGTGTTACCATTAATCATGAAAACATGAGTTATGCATCTGGGCCTCTAAACTCAGGGAGGAAAAAAGGGAGAAAGTGGGGTTAGAGACTTGCCAAGTGGTCAATATTTCATGTGCTTTTTAACTGGTTCATATGCTGAGACAACAGATACATTACATAAGAGAAGGTACAAGGCAATTGGAGGAAGAGAATCTACTTGCCAATAGGTGGCATATGGCAAATTGTTCATTCCCTTTGAGTTTTGATTTCCTTACCTAAGAAATGATGGCATTCTCTTAAAGTTGCTGTGGTAAGAATATTTCTGTAGAAATGTTTTGGCTCCTGCCAACTGCCTTCAAAAACTGGAAATGAGACTCTCTCTAAATATAGATATAGATAGATAGATAGGTAAAGATAGAGATAGAGATAGATAGAAATATATACATATATATGTATATATATACACACACGCATACAAACACATAGATAGCCTATATATACATGTGTGTGTTATAAGAGACTATATATATATGAGTGTTTTAACATATACATTTAAAGTACTTAGAGCGGGGCCTGACAAATAGTAAACACTACATTATTTTATTTTAGTCATTAGGTATATTCTCTGAAGCTAAGTGGCTCATATCTTTTTTAACAGCTTTATTGAAGTATAATTAACATAGAAAGAATCACGCATATTTAGTGAATGCAATTTGATAAGTTTGAACATATATAAACACACATGATGTAATCACCACAATCAAGGTGACAGACATATCTAATTCTTTTCAGAGTTTCCTTGTGTCTCCCTCCTTTTTAAATTGGCTGTGTTAAGCCAATTTAAAAATGGGCAAAAGACTTGAAATGCAAATTAAAACCACAATGAGATATCACCTCACACCTTTAAGAATGACTATCATCTATAAATCAAAGAACAACAAGTGTTGGTGAGGAAGCCGAGAAAAGGGAACCCTCATATATTTTTGGTGGGATTGCAAATTGGTTCAGCTGCTATGGAAGACAGTATAGAGCTTTCTCAACAAATTAAAAATGGATATACTTTTGACCCAGAAGTTGCACTTCTGGGTACTTATCCAAAGAAAACCAAAACAATAATTCATAAAGATCTATGCACTCCTATGTTCATGGCAGCACAATTTACAATAGCCAAGATATGGAAACTACCTAAATGCCTATCAACAGGTGCTTGGATAAAGAAGTTATGTTTCATATATACAATGGAATATGACTCAGCTATTACAAAAAAGAAATCCTATCATTTGTGACAACATGGATGAACCTAGAGGTTATTATGCTGAGAAAAATAAGTCAGACAGAGAAAGATAAATATCATATGATTTCACTTATATGTGGAATCTAAGGAACAAAAAGAACAAACTAATCAAAGATTGACTCACAAATATAGTGGACATTTTGCTTATAGACAGAGAGAAGGGGTATTGGGAGGCTGAGAGAATAGGATGAAAGATTAAAGAAGTACAAATTAGTAGTTGATATTTGGGAACCAGGATGGGGAACATAGCAGAGGAAATGCAGTTAACATTCATATAATGGCTAAGTGGGGGACCAGGGCAGGGAGGGAGCAATTGAGGGGATCATTTTATGAATATTATAGATGTCTAACCAATGTACTGTATACTTAAAACTAATTTAAATAAATTTATTTTTTAAATGGGCAAAAGATTTGAAGATACATTTCTCCATTGTGTGTGCGTGCGTGCGTGTGTGTGTGTATGTGTGTGTGTGTGTGAACCCTTGAACACTGAATGTGGGAATGTAAAATAGTATGGCCATTATGCAAAATAGTATGGAGTTTCCTCAAAGAACTAAAAATAGAACTAGTGTATAATTTAGCAATCTCATTTCTGGGTATATATCAAAAATAATTGAAACTATTATCTTGAAGTGCTATCTGCACCCCTATGTTTATTGCAACCCTCTTCATAGTAAAGAAGATAGAAAAACAACCCAAGTGTCCATCAACAGATGAATGAATAAAGAAAATATGGTACAGAGGCTTCGAGTCAAGATGGCGAAGTAGGTAAATGCTGTGCTCACTTCCTCTCACAACCACATTAAAATTACAACTAAACTACAAAATAACCACCATCATTGAGAATCCCCTGGAGTCTAGCTAAACAGAAGTTCTATAGCTGACGACATACACAAGAGGCCACGTTGAGACTGCTAGGAGGGGTAGGGATACTAAATGGTTTGGTCCCACACTGGTGTGTGGCAGTTGAGAATTGGGAGAAATATGTCATCTGCAGAGGTCTCTCTGGAAGAGCAAGAGGTCCTGGCCCACATCAGGATTCCCAGCTCAGGGTTCCAGTGCTAAAAAGAGAATTCCCTATAACTTCTGGCTATGAAAACCAGCAGAGATTGTGGCTGAGTGAGACAGAGGACTGAGAGAGTCACTTTCCTCTTTAGTGGTTCGCACATGGACTTACTTGGTGGCAGACTCACTCATTCTGAGTTCCAGCACTGAAGCAGCTGCTCAAAAGGCACGAGGGACATATGGGGAGACACTGAGTTGTTTGGCTTCAGGGTGAGGGCTGGAGGAGTAGCTTTCTCACAGACAGAAGTGCTACCAGATGGCATTATTGCTTTGTTGAGCTTCCTTGATCTAGCTTGAAGACCCAGGCAGGCACCATATATGAATCTCCATCAATATAGCTACACTGGTCACCCCACCTTGGTGAGTTCTTAAGACTTTACCTTACTCGACATGAGAATTTTACACAAACCACTTCCAATGGCTTTTCCATACTAGTTTCCTATATTGGCTCATGTTGCTTTCCTAAAATCTCTCAAAGGTTCACAAAAACTAAACAAGAAGCATTTGGCCTTGGCATGTTCTGAACCTCTTTCTGAGCAGCCCTAGGGCTGAGACTAACAGCATCTGGCTTCGGTTTGCAACTTTGCCTCTCGAGGCATTTCCGAGCCCAGCATAGGTGGTAGCCATCTGCAGATTGCTTGGTGGCTCATGACAAGTGGCCCCTGTCAAGGCATAGGCTGCAGCTAAACATAGCCTGTGGCAAGGCCCCTCTCAGGAGGCCCAGTATGCACACCTGATGGACACCTTTGGACGGGGCGAGAGCATTACTCAGGGTTACATCTAAGAATGACACACCCAAAAGGCAGACAGAGCAGGTACCAAAGCTCTGCTAAAGTGAATTTTGCTTTGTAAGTACAGCTCCTACACAATAGTTTCTCCATTGGTCATGGCCAGTCTTCACAACCAATCAACTCAAGTGTTAACTCCTCTCATCATCGAATAAACAGCAATCAAGCCTCAACTATAATAAGAGGGCACACAAGGTACCTATACAAGGGACATACCTGGAACACCCAGCTCAGGTAACCAGGGAAGACTGTGATGACAGGGACCCACAGCACACTTATGAGATAAGGCCACTCTGCTATGACTGAGAGACATAATAGCCCTACCTAATACATGGAGGAGGAGGAGGAGGAAGAGGAGAAGGAGGAGGAGGAGGAGAAGAAGAAGAAGAAGAAGAAGAAGAAGAAGAAGAAGAAGAAGAAGAAGAAGAAGAAGAAGAAGAAGAAGAAGAAGAAAAAGAAGAAGAAGAAGAAGAAGAAGAAGAAGAAGAAGAAGAAGAAGAAGAAGAAGAAGAAGAAGAAGGACACACACAAAAAAAACAGGAGCCAAAGAAACATACCCCAAACAAAAGAACAGAAAGAAATTCCAGAAATGTAACTAAACAAAATGGAGACAAACAATCTACCAAATGGAGAATTCAAAATACCTGTTATAAGGATGCAAAATGAACTTAGGGGAAGAGTAGAGGAACTCAGTGAGAACTTTAACAAAGAGATAGAAAACATAAAAGTGGAGATAGAAAACATAAAAAGAATAAGTCATAAAGAACAAAATAATGAAATGAAGAATACCTTAGGAGTAATTACCAGTAGATTAGATGAAGCAGAGGATCAAATCAATAATTTAGAAGAGAGGGTACAGAAAATACCCAATCGAAACAGCAACAACAACAACAAAAGAATAAAAAAATGTGAGGATAGTTTAACAGGCTTCTGAGACAATGTCAAGCATACCACCATTTCTTTCATAGTGATACCAGAAGAAGAGAGAGTAATGAACTGAAAATCTATTTCAAGAAATAATGACTGAAAACTTTTTTAACCTTGTGAATGAAATAGACATACAAGCCCAGGAAACACAGAGTCCCAAACAAGATGAACCTAAAAAGGCCTACACCAAGACACACCATGTGTCAAAGTTTAAAGATAAAGAGAGAACCTTAAAACAGCAAGAAAAAAGCAGTTAGTTACCTACAAGAGAGCTCCCATAACATTATCAGCTGATTTCAGAAATTTTGCAGGCCAGAGGCATTGGCAGGAAATATTAAAAGTGATGAAAAGCAAAGAC
Source organism: Macroglossus sobrinus (assembly GCA_004027375.1). NCBI lineage: Eukaryota > Metazoa > Chordata > Mammalia > Chiroptera > Pteropodidae > Macroglossus > Macroglossus sobrinus. Next base: position 420,526 of record PVKZ01001211.1, on the reverse strand, counting down.
CTACAACCAAGATTACTTTACCTGGCAAAGCTATCATTTGGAATCAAAGGCTAGATAATGAACTTTTTAGACAAGAAAAAGCTAAAGGAGATCATCTTTACTAAGCCAGTAGTATAGGAAATGTTAGAGAAACTTCTTTAAGATGAAGGAAAACAAGTTTAAAAATATGAATAATAAAATGGCAATAAATACATATCTAGCAACAATCACTTTAAATGTATATTAAATTCTCCAATCAAAAGATAGGGGGGTGAACAGATAATAAAACAAGACTCTTACATATGTTGCCTACAAGAGATTCACTTCAGATCAAAAGATGCACACAGACTTAAAGAAATGAAAAAAAATGTTTCATGAAAATTAAAATAAACAAACAAAAAAGCTGGGGTAGCAATACTTATATCTGACAAAATTGACTTTAAAACAAAGGCTATAACAAGAGGCAAAGAAGGACCCAATTATCCCACCTCTAGGTATGTATCTAAAGAAACCTCAAACACTACTTTAAAGGGACATGTGAATTCATATGTTCATTGCAGCATTATTTACAGCAGTCAAAATGTGGAGGTATCCTGGGTGTCCATCAATGGGTGAATAAATAAAGAACAGGTGATTTTTTATATATACTATGGAATATTACTTACTCATTAAAAGGAATGAAATCTTGCCATCTACAACAACATGGATGGACTTAAACATTATTGTGGTGAGTAGAGTAAGTGAGACATAGAAAGAGAAATGTCATATGTGGAATCTAGAGAATAGAATAAACAAACAACAACAACAAATCTCATAGATACAGAGAGAATTGTCATGATTGTCAGTTTGGGGAGTAGAGTGATGGGTGAAAGGGGAAGGGATTAAGAGGTACAAATTGGTAATTACAAAATAGTCATGGAGTTGTAGAGTATAGCATGGGCAATACAGTCATTAGTATTGTAATAACTATGTATGGTGTCAGATAGTTACTAGATTTATCAGGATAATAATTTCAAATGTTATATAAATGTCTAATCAGTGTGTTATACACCTGAAAATAATATAATGTTGTATGTCGATTATAATTATAAAAATAAAAATATAAAAATTTTAAAAAGGAAATATTATATATACATATAATAAAGTATTAATCAGCTAAGTGACAAATCTTACATACAAACTTTCTAGCTCAGCATTGGCCATTTAAATAAAATACTGTGAAAAAAACAAATAGTACATAATAGATATTAAATACATTTATGATATCATCTTCCCTACTTATATCTGTATACATATAATTTCCTTTTATAATTTAAGAAATTCTTTTATAATTTAAGAAATAGTTAAGATTTTTGGAAAACAAGATAATGATAACTTTATTGTATATATTTCTCTTGATCTGAATGTGCTATAACTTTGTAGATAGAAATATCGGATTTTTAATTTTGTTTTTACATAAAGGTTAAAAATTGTGATTTAGCATTGGAATGTTACAAAGGTCAAACAATTATTTCCAAGTAAAAGTATTTTATTTATCTATCACATTAAATTCATTTTATTGGAGTATACATTTAGTAAAATCAACGTAAAAGTACTATTTAATTTTAATAAATTTAAACTTGCACAAAACATATCACTAGATACTTAAGTATAAATGAGTCTAGTTTCCTCTCCTGATAATATATACACTGTAATTTGAGATATAATTAATAATAGATGTGATTCCTAAAATGTGCTCCACAAAATATTCTCATTCTTTCTCTCTGTTAATTTATTGGCTGAATGCTGTTTGATGGATTTTGTTTGCATACCTACATTTATCACCTTCCATTCTTACCTCTATTATTTATAGACTCCTCTAAACTCTCAATATGCCTAACCACCAAAATCCATGGGCTATTTCATAAGCAAGAGAAGAATTCAGATTTCCAATGATATCAGGGGCACATACAAATTTGGTACAATTAATCTTATGGTTAAATTCTTTTGAGTTAAAACATATGTATCAGTACAATACATTATTATAACATAATTTATTTTTTATAATCCTAATAAATATGTAACTGTATCTTCTATTTTAGGATTTAGAATTTAGGGTCTTAATAATAGAATTTAGGGTCTTAATAATAGCCATTTATTTAACTCACAATTTTGTGGGTCAGCTTGGCAGCTCTTCTGCTCTAGAATAGCTTAATTAATCACTGCAGGTAGTTGGTCACATGACTGGGGCACTATTGTCTAGGATGTTGTCATACTACTGGTAGGTGAAGTCTGAAGGTCTCTGGAGCCTCAAATGGTTTGGCTTGGTCTCATCCTCAAATAGGCTAGTGCAGCCTTCTTCATATGATGGTAGAATGATTTACAGAATGTCAAGAAATCTTAAATAAAAGTGTTTTTTAAGCTTCTGCTTGCATCAAGCTCACTACTATCCCCTTGGCCTAAGCAAATCATAAAGCCAGCCCAGATCCCAAGAGGATAGAGAAAAGCTCTTTAAATTTAATATCTAGTTGAGGTGAATCTATAGATGCATACTTGCAATTAGCCTAAGCATCAAATTCTAAATAAGTTAGTACAATTATTGGCACAAGATTTTAACTGGAGGAGCCAAGGGAAGAAAATACCTGGGGCAATTGTACGATGAGTTTCATTTGTCAAAAAGAATGCATAGATGAGCAGAAGGACTGAGTGTGGAAGTAGTGTGAAGTAGGCTCCTAGTAGAAAATAGAAATCATGTAGAAAAGAGCACCTGTGACATTGAACTAGATTTTAATTTTAATGTTATAGCCAGGGGGAGTTATTGAATATATTTAGAAAAGACATAATCCAATGTGATAGTCACACCTGCAGGTGACTTCTCTAATAAGCAAGACTTTAAATAGTCCGGGAATATAAACTTGAATCTTAAGCAACCTATTTTAAAGGGTTTAATATAGTCTATTTTAATAATTTTAAACTTGTACAAAACATATCATTAGTTGTTTAAGTATAAATGAGTCTTGCTTTCTCTCCTAATAATATATGCTGCAAGTAATTTACAAAATAATTAGTATAGATGTGATTTCTAGAAAGTGCTCCACAAAATATAGAATTTATAAAAAATTATCATTGAAGTAATTAAAGTTAGACATTGGTCCTTAATCTTACTTAGTCTTCTTGAGTTTTTTCAATACTCCTTTGGAGTTATAGAATTAGAATTAAAGGTCTCAAGGTTTCTTTAGGAGTTGACTCTCCTGCAACATGATGTTAAATGTAAATTTTTTTATTGTTTTGGAGTTTCGTTGCTTTGAGCAAGAAGACGACATGCTAGATCACAAGCAGAAAATGGCAAAACACTGTAAAAGTAGTAATTTACCCTACTCCGGCCTATATGAGGGGAGAAGAATTATTTGGGGAAAGAGTTGCCAATGTAACATGCATTCTTCTCCTGCCACCAAGCCATGTGACATGAAGATTACACAAATCGCATCGAGTTGTTATAAATGTCCTTTGGCTGTTTAAGGATATAAAAAGTGTTTTTTGATTCAAGCATGAAATGTGTATAGGTTTGAAGGGCTTGTGGCAGCAGAGTAAAACAAACTGCATGAAGAATGGACAGGACTTAAATTCTATTAGGCAGTTTCTTATAGGCTAGTGTAGAACTTTGTGGAAAGAAGCATGGACAAAATGACTTCAAGAGGAGAGAGTGTGGGTGGGGTAGACAGCCAGAAGCTAGAAGTTGAGAGGATAAGTCCTAAAAATCTAGTTGGAAGAAGTGTCATCGTTATTGAGAACTACAGGAAAATTGCTCTCCAGTTGCTCTCAGATGGTTATCTTAAAGAATTCCCAAAATATCCTTTGATAGACAGAACTGTGTCATTTCAACATTTGATACAAAGGTAATCCTGATGTCATATTGCAAATGTATCAGCCATATAACATTTATTTCTTTCCTATTACTCATTACTCTGCCCCTAAGTCTGGGAATAGACATCATCAACTGGGATGTAGAAGAGAAGGTAAAGCAAACAGGAGAAAGAAGCTAAACTTAAAGTATACTAAAGCTGCTTTGACAGATTTGGGTCAAGCTGACTTGAAAGGGAATGCTTTGAATCAAATGAGAAAATAAAGTTTTGTTATTAGACCAAATTGGACTTTTAAATACTAAAATGTAATTACAAAAGATTTGGGATTTACACAATGTTTTATACAAAGATAGGGAAGAACAATTCAATAGAGAAGTTTGAAGGTATGCAGATGAAAATGGGAAAAATTGTTTTATGCTTTAACCCACTGAGTCCAGCTCATTTAATAAATTAATTATACCCTAGTTCATTAATTTTAGTTATGTATTTTTTAATCTCAAAATACAGAAACTATATTGATGGAATACAATGATATGGTATATATACCTCGACACATTAAAAATAATGACAACCCATAAAATGCAGTGACATTGGAACTAAGCTAACGAAATGTTTAAGTATGAAGGAATTCATTAGTTTTTAAATATTGTTGAGAAGTAGTTCAAAAAGACAACTGTTAGATTTATTTTTTTCATCTTATGTATGATTGCATTGTGTTAGATTTCTTATTTTAAATACAAACATTTTTTTTTTTTTGCAAAGAATATTAGTTATGGTCCTAACTTACTTAGAAATGTTGTCTTGTATAGTAGATCAGCCAAGTCATACTCAATGACCATACTTAATTATTATCAGGAAAACTATCTCTTAAACCAGATATAATTGAAAACTTTGGATGGACACTTTTTTGAAACAGTCTAAGTATTCCTATTCTAAACATTCTAGATTAGATGTCAGCCATTCTAACAATGTTTTAGATTTTTTAAATTAAAAAAAAAAACTATTGGTTTCTTTTGGTAAACAAACTTAGAAATTTATTGTGACAAGTTACAGAACACATGAAATTTTTAAAAATTTTAGTAACCGTTATGTGAATATCTACATATTTCCTCCCTTTTTTCTCTAAACAAAGGTTACTAACTAACTAGAGTTCAATCAACATTATCACTAAACTTATATCACCAGCTTATCTATTTAAAGTTTCCTTCTAGTTCTTTTTTCATTAACTGAAAGTTGAAACCTGTGATTTCCAGTCACAGTCATGATTATAATCAAGTCAAAGTCAGATCTATTCAGGACACATACTTTTATTTCACAAATATTTGTTTGTCTCCAGCAATATTAAACTGATCAGTGGCAAACACAGTTGTTGTTGTTTACCATAATTGAGTGTTTCCAGGCTAGTATAACAGAGGTAGGGGGAAATCACAAATACAAAGAGAATTACAATAAAGGGCCATTGAATACTAACTGTATAGTTAAGACATGAGCAGATGATAGTGAGTGGATTGGAGATATCAGCAAATGTTAAGAACTGTTTTAATAGGAGTATTAGAATAGGTGAACTAGAAGATTAGGATTAAAAAATCTGTATTCCGGTTACATGACTGGATTCTGGTTACACGGTATTCTGAATATTTAGGGTTTTTTGGATCACAAGGACGTCTTAGTCAAATGAGTGTTTTGGCACATTAGAGAGTAACAATGTGATGAGATTGATTATGTAAAATTTTGCTTTGCACCATGAAATGAGATGTCTTATATGACCTTTACTCTTGTCATTACCCTACAAAATTTATCTGGGTTACCTTTATGTCAACTGTTCCCTCACAAAAAATAGACAGTGTCAAATACAAACTTATTACATCATAATCAGGCTGGGTTTTACACTGCTAATACCCAATCAATTTGGAAGGAATTTAAGGAGAAAATGTTAGATCTAAAGAGGTTTATGAAAGTAATTTCTGTTCATCAAATAACGTGTAGTAGAGCCCTTTGTCTTTCCTTTATAGGATCTAGTTTTTAATTCAAAAGGTACATTTTTAGTAATTCAAATTTTAGAATATGTTCACAAATAATCTCACAGTAAAATCTATTAAAAATGGGGACTAAAACACACACACACACACAGTAGCCAAGGTTAAAGTTAAATTACATGTTAGTAATTACCAGATGTGGCAAGTTTTATTTTATAAAGATTGCTGTAATACCATCTGTCACCCTACAAACTCTTTTATATTGTGACCTTCTTATTTACCTCTCAAAAAATGAAGCCAAAATCCAACCCTTGAATCTGAGTTGGCTCTAATGATACACTTAAAATCGACAGAATGCAGCTGAAGTGAAATAGGCTGACTTCTGAGGTTGAGTCAGTAGTAGTACATCTCCTGACTTGATCTCTTAAAATGTATGTTCTCTAAATAGTCATAATCTGGTTTCCCTCTCAAAATTTAGTAGCAATGCAGTGAGAAGCTTAAGCCACAAGGAGAAATCATGTGTAGAGTTCCAATCTACAGTCTTCAGCTGAGAATAGCCTTTAGTCATCCCAGCCAATGAACAGATACCTGCCTGAAAAGGCCTTAGGAGATTCTAGCCCACAGCCATTTAAATCATCCCTGTCTGTTCAATTTTTCCCAGATATGATGGTAGAAAGCAAGCCATCTCTCCTGTGCTTATTTGAATTTCTGATTCACAGAATTAGCATAATGTAATTTTTTGTTTTCCACTAGTATTTTGGAGTTGTTGGTTGTGCAGAGATAACTGAAATATAATTTTAGTATTTCAAAATACAGTATCAATATAACCAAACTTAAAACATTTGGCACTGCTTTTGGAACTGGGTCACAGGTATAAACTTGACAGGCCTTGGATGTGCTGTCAAGGAAGGCTTAAAGAAAAATGAAAAAACTGTTATTCAAATAGAAGAAAGATGACCCTTGTTATAAAGTGGCAACAAATTTGGCAATACTGTCACCTATGGTAACATGGGAAATGGGAAATATATTTAACAAATTACTTGAATTTGCTAAGAATCTGTCCATGCTAAATATTTAAAGTGCCAGCAGCTAGTTTTAGCTATATACGATAAAATACAAATAGAAATAAATTCAGTTTTCAAGCAAACTTAAGAAAAATTTAATATAAGAGACAAAACTTGCTGAAGTTAAAAACAAAACAAAACAAAACGTCTTTTTATTATTATTCCTAGCCTCTCCAGAATGCAAAAGAATCTCAAAACAATAAAGGGATTAAGGGCAAATAATTAGTTCTACAATGTTATTAGGAAAATATGGCCCCAAAGTAAAGATAAAGCCAAGGGTATGATTGAAAATCTCTTTGTAAAACCCTCAAAATATTTGAAGGGATGCCACATAAACTCTTTAAACAAGTAAAGGTTTATTAACATTTTTTTAGCATATGCTTCTAAGATACTCTGTTATAAAGTAGACTTCTATTAAATATTAAGAGTATTGTCTCACAACTTCTCATAGGAAGCCCAAGGTTCAGAAGATGTTTCACAGATCCATGGATATGTCTTTCTTTTAATAGAGTGGATTATAAATTAATACATAAGAGACCTAGAGTTTTTTAAAAGATTTGATCAGCTTGTACTACAAGTGGCCAAAGCAATGCAAAATAAAGAGGCGTCTGGAGTGGCAATTTATATAACCAGCTACACTACAGAATTACTATGGAGCAGTGACTGCCGTATACCTTTCATTTACCCCTTTTCTATGATACTGTCTGTTATAACGGTTCCATATTTGATTCATCTTTATATGTTGAGTCTATAGGAGAAAAAACTGATCTCCTTACTTTACAAGCTTTTGAATGGAGATAAGCCACATGAGAAAAAGTGAACCAGAAAAAACTCAGATGTACCTGGCCCCAATTTAAATGATGAAATCCTGCACTTCAAATACTGTGTAGGATGAGATTATTTGGCTCTTCTGAAGTGGATATTTTGCATATGGAGGGAGATAAATTGTGGCCAGAGGGCATGCTGGAACAGATTTTGTTTTCCAAAGATGACTCCAAAAGTATCTCCTATCATATACTTCTCTGCTATATGATCTTTCTACTCCTTCATAAAGAAAAGTCTGTTTTTCCTCCACTTGCATTGAAACTTCAGTTAGAAACTTATAAAGTATTAGAAGTAATTTAAGTGACCCTGTATGTCTTCTAAGACTAGGTCAAAAGAAGTCTTTCAGCTTCTGCCTTTATTTTTTTTCTTTTCCAAATTGCTTTCTTTCTGCTCTTTACCTTTAAGAACTCAGCTGCTTCACTCTAAGAAATTCAGGCCACATGGAGATACTTTAGACTACAGCCCTAGTTGAAGACTTTGAGTTACCCCTGCCAGGGCACAGATAGTAAGGAAACTTTCAAATGTTCTCAGGTCCCACTCATTTATATTATCCTAGCTGTTTAATTCTCCCGGCTGAGGCTTCAGGTATCATAGAGCAGAGATAAACTCCCCCTATATTGCCCTATCTGAATTTCTCATTCATAGAATTCTAAACTTAGTAAAATGATTGCTGTGTTACACTACAAAGTTTGGAATCATTTGTAACATACAATTGATAACTAAAGCAACAGGAAGTGACAACAGATTTTTACATTTTTTCCTCAACAGTTTAATAATTCTTATTTAATACAATGCTCATTCATTTGTAGATTATTCCAGGGAAAGAAAATCTTGAAACTAAGCACTGACAAATTAAAGCTAAAATATGATAGAAAATAACTAAAGAGGGAGTCTAAAAAGATTAACCAGAGTTAAAAAATATATATATAGTTGAACTACAGAAATATATAGATTAAGAATTTAGTGGGACAGTGAAAGCTGTCTTTAAATATGTGAAAAGCTGTCATGTGGAAGATGGATTAGACTTGTACCATAGAGCCCTACAGAGCAGAATTAATACCTCACATTGGTAGGTCAAGGGGAAAGAAGATTTAATACCTAATAAAAGTATTTTCCAGTAATCAGAACAATGAAGTCGAGGACTGCTTTTTGAGTTAGAAATCTTCCATAATTTTCTTTGTGGAAAGTCTAGCCTAGATGTTATAATAATGATAATTTTCTAGAGAAAATTTTTGTTTTGGGTGGAATATTGGTATAATTCTAGGAAATTTCAATGATAAGATTATAAAGCAATCCATAAAGTACTCTATATTACTAGAGTAATCTATATTCAAAATTTAGGTTTGTGGAACATTTAGAAGACCAAGGAAACTTATACACAGGTCTTCAGTTACTTGTGCTTTTAAGACCAACAAAATATCTAGTAATTACACAATGCTCAATTAAGAAATTTTTAAAAATATATATTGAATAAATTAGTGAAGAGTCTATTGTGCTTATGCATAAAAACAGTGACCCTAAAGCTGATGCTATTTTATTTATATACCATTTCATTTTACATACATATTTATATGTGTGTTCTTTTGTATGTACTACCTCAGAACTCTGAAGATTTGATAGAGACTCCATGAATATAACCATCACAATGAAACAGAACATAAAACAAAATAGGATATGAGTAATAAAGATGAAACAGAGTAAGAACTACAGGAAAGTTAATATGTAGGTATTTAGAACCTAACATCTTATACTGGTTATAAGCAAACAGATAGAGAAGGAATAAGAAGTGATCAAATGAAAAGTTACATCATATTTGTCATTATCACCATTATCATTATTACATCATTTCCATTATCATTATTTTTGAAGTGGCTATTTAGTGATTATTTATTCTTGCATCATAGTCCCCAGCATATGACATCTATCACCTCACTTAATCTTCAGCTTTTTTTTATAAAAAAGGGAACTAATGTCTAGAGAAACAGTATGGTATGCTTAAGGTTACCCAGTTAGGTGGTGTTATTGGGAATTGAACCCAGATATTTTATGATGACTGAGCCAAGTTTATTATGCTATACAGCTTGTTGGTATAGATGAAATCTGTACTTTTTACGATGGAGGCTTTAGTCATAATAAAGGAATGAATGTTTTATCAATAATACATACCTCACATTCCTTCTGTGCTCTAGTTCAAATTTCCTGAAATTCCAGAGTTAGGTATTTCCCTGTAGTTCTCGAATAAATAAAGGATGTAAGTATTCTTCATTTATCTGCAAATAACATTCAGAGGGATTAGCTAACACATTTGGCTAATAGATTAAAAATATACTTAGCAGAATTTAGGCAGTTAGAAAGAGCAGGCGCTGTGGAGCTGCTGAAAAGAAAGGAAGGTTATGAAGTCAAGAGAAAAGAAAATCTGCCTAGGACAAACATCTCCTATTTAATAATATTTCCCACATAAAAGACAAGCAATACATCTTTCAAAGAGGTGAGGAATTTAGGATTGTTCACTTTCATTATGAAAACATTAATCTTGGTACTAGCAAGTTAGCAACATGTAATTTATGTAGTAAGTAGGTAAATTTGCATCCTAGTGAACTGCATATATTGTTGGGAAACCAAGGAGATAAATGTAGCCAGTATTAAATAAATAAATATTTTTAAACTCATAGAAAGATTTGGGGTACATAAAGAAAGTTTTCTAAATTTCAGATGTGAATTGATTGTCTTCATCAGGATATTTTAGTAAGGACTAAAGAGAACGTGCAGACATTTAGACAGGAGGTAAGAAGATCATATGGGCATGTTGGAGCTGGGGAGAGAAACACATCATTTAGAATATTTTGCTTTTGCTTGAAAATTTTCTGAAATATTTTGTACTTTCCATAAAAACTTTTTTCTTAGCTGGAAAGAAATGAGAATAAATCATACTCTTTTGTTAGTTTGATATGATACTACTGATACCAGAAACTTTATGTGAAGATGCTAAATGACAGTTTATATAAAGACCAAGAATCATAATGCTCAAGCTATTAGATTTAGTTAGAAAATGTTAAGTGGAAGAACGGTCTTTATGTGGTTTGCCTACTACGGTGAGTTTAAATTTAACTTTCTATTTTACTTTTAAATATTATAACTTAGATCATATCTAGATATTCTTCATAGTCTAGACAAAGTATTTCTCACATGCAATCTAAGGATATTATGAAATCCATGATAGTTAAACAAATGGAAAGAATTAAATGTTTTAAATGTCTCTACTTAGGAAAACAACTAAGATTCAAAAGCATTTATTTATATATTTTTCTTTCCTGTTTCTCTTGTTCACATCTTTTTTTTTTTTTACCAAAACAATTATAGAATACATACACATTTACAGAACTGAACTAGTCATATAGATACAATTTCTAGGATATCACAATTTAATATTTATACCAGCACTTCCACCAATAAGAATAACTCAGATTTATATAAGACTTGCTTTTTTTTAGGCACTATGATATTTGTTTTACATTCATGTTCTTATTTAGTTCTTACAACAGCTCTGTAAAGTATTTACTATTGACATATACTTTATTAGAAATAAGAACATTAAAGAAATGGGATTGTAAGTAAAACATTTTTAAAAATTAAATTTGCTTTGGAGAAATTGTGGGTTTTTTTTCAGAATGTCCAAGTATTTTAATTTTTAAAATTTTTAAATTTAAATATAGTTGGCATACAATATCATATTAGTTATATTAATATTAGTGTAAAATATTTTTATACTTTACAATGTGATCACTCCACTATTCTAATCATCATCTGTGTCTCAAATGACCTAAATCACAAGCTTTAGCTACGTTTTTGTCAACATAGAAAATAGCAAAAATATATTTACTAAATGAGACTTTAATTTTTAAATATTAACATAGGTGTTTACACCTGATCATCTATTTTCTGGACCCAAGCTGTTTCACAAAACTGATTTTCAGAGAATATACACAGCTCTTAAATTCTTTTGTCAGCAGATGATTATAAATATTATCCTTAAAATTCTAGCTACTACAGCGCATATCACATTCAATCATTTGACATTTTTAAATGTTCACAAAAGGTTTCGACTGAAATGTATTTAATTAAATAAATTAGAAAAATATAGTTAGTATATCTAACATTCAGTGGATAAGCTAAAAGTAAGCATAAAAAAATCCAGGTACAATTTAATCTCAATATTTATTTAACTCAACAGTGACAAAGGCTTTATCAATGTTGAGTGGATTTTAGAGACAGATGTACTCACTACTATGTATTAGATCTTACCACATTTCTAGAGATATCACAGTCAAGTGTAGAATATTAAGTAAATATTTTTAAAATTCTGTCCCCAAGCTTAAAATTCATTTATCTTCCTTGAAGACCCTTTACTTCAGACAATAGTGATAGTTGATATTGTTAATAACATTCTAGGAAAAATACAAAATACTTTACTTATAATTATTATTTTATTTAATATACATATGAAACAATAAAACAATTATAAAATATTATAATGTTATCTTCTCTTTACAGGAGTTATATAATTTGCCAGTGACAGAACAGTGATTCAAGCTGAAGTCAAACTTTCTCTGATTCTAGCACTCAGACAGCCTTCAGTTATAAGAGTGTCACAGCTTTCCAGTTATAAGAGTGTCACAGCTTCTGATCTTTCTGATTTCTATTTCATCCCCTAGAGAATAAAATATTATTAGTGTCTTCCATGGCCTCTGCCTCCCTCGTGTCTCAACAGTACTCTATAGTTTATCCCTGTAAGAGTCCTGATGTATTTTGTTTACTGAGTAAAAAATGAATTACCCACACTCAAAAAAGTTTAGAATCATGAGAATTCGGTTGGTCAAGTACTACCTTTTAAGATAATATGCAACATAATACTAAGTCTGATAGTGTGTGTTTTATTTCCAGAAATGATTCAAAATCTGCAAGCTGTGTATTTAGACAAAATTAATATTTCCTGATATGACAATGGCTATAATGGAAATAATAATAAATGCACCATCCCAAATGTGCTGGCAGTGTAGTAGTGGAAAATAAGGCTGAGTAAAACTGTTTCTTGTCACATCCTTTATGAAGAAAAATGCTTATAACTTCTCATTCTATATTTTGTAAATGTAGCAAAAATATAACTTTTTTTGGAAGTAGAGAAATTTAGAATGAAGAAAACCTTAAAAAGGTATACTTTTTGCTTAGATTATGATGGAGACATAAACACTAATAAATAAATGCCAATTTATATACATATATATATATATATATATATATATATATATATATATATATATAATGAAGTTTGAGAATAAAAATTGTTGCTAAGCCAAGGCCATGGGAATTTAGGTCAATTTAGCTTTGCCAAGAATTTTCTAAAACTGTAAGTCCTACATATCTTTCATTAGATTTGACCACTTAGCAATCATTTAATTGCTACTTGTTACTATATTTCCATTTTTCACCTTCTTCAAGCAAATACTGTACCAAAATAAAATTTTGTAAAAGCTAACAGGGTAAAGAAAAATTTAAATATTAAATTAGTACTTACACAGTCCATCTTTAAATGTTTGTCTCCTAAAATGTGAAAGTTTTAACATTGTTCTAATTAATATAACTTTATTTTTTACCTAGAGACAAAGTAATTATATACATTATATCAATTATATACATGCACATATATCAAGTAGTTATATAGATTACTATTTAAGAATGTGTACATGTGTATGTGTAAGTATGTGTATGTGTAGTATATTCAAATCTGAGATGAAGCTTTGTGGATTCACTTGGAGCTATTACATTATGCATCTCAACATATTTTGAGAGTTAATCAATTTTTTCCCTCCATAACAATATTTATTATTACTTCCTTGTCTCATTAACATCTAATTTCGTCCCCTAGGACTCTGTTGAATTGGTTATTTTTAATTAATTTGCTATTAATCAGATCTTATTGCCTCCTTTAAGTTCTTATCTTTCATGAGGTCATCTTGTCAAATTTTCCTCTTGAAATTCTGACCTCCAGTAACTTCCATACCACTACAAGGTTCTACTTCCCTTTCTATAAATTTTCATTAAAAGACATACATTTAAAAAAATGTTTCCACATGAATAAATTCAACTACATTGAGTATAATAATCATATTTATATAACTCCTACTCTAGTGAGGGAGGCACATAATAGAAAATAAATTTTTATATTAGAAACTGAGAATATTAAGCAAAGAATTCAACAAAACAATGTTATAAAGGTGGCAAATAAGGTAAGACCTAAAAGAAAAAAAAAAAAACAAACAGAACTAACTATCTTGAAAAATTATTCAAGAGATCTTTCCTATAATTTATTGTGGAATAGCCCTTGTTACACTAACTTTCTGGCAGGGAAATAAATGAGGTACAAATAATTTATGGAACATGAATATATGAGTGAGTATTCTAAACATATTATTGTTACTTGTATTTCAATTGTACAATATTATTAGGACTTTACTAGGTGTAACATCATCATATTCAATATAAAAGAATTTTGCTTGCTGATATTAGAAGTCAAGTAGACACTGCCACTGAGAAGAAAAAATCAGTAAAAGTGCATAATGTCATTTGAGTTGTTAAACTGCATAGTCCTCTACCCAGATTTGAGGTTAGGAAAACGGCTGAGACATTCTGCTTCATCAATCTGCATTAGAATAAGGTGAAGAATGAAAGAAAGAGTCAGGTTCAAGATACACATTGAGAAATCATTCCAAATTGTAATTTCATTGTGAGTTATTGATGTGATCAAATTCATTGTGCAATTTTTTAAATGTCATAGAGAGTTTATAGCATTTTATAGCATCAGGTCAGTAAAAATTTCTTCTATAAAATGGCCTCACACTCCCACATTTATATTATATTGTTGCATATCATTTGAAGATGAATCTATTTAAATGCAAATGTACAATCATAACACAGTGAAACCAAATTATATGCAAACAAAACTAGTTGAACAAATTGAGTAGTTAAGCATTTTTCAATCAAATTTAAAGGCAGATCTGTTTCCTTTTAAAAAACACTACTTAGCAAAGTTTAAACATGACTTTTCCAGAATTGTTATTGAATTACAATGTCTAATATGCCTATAGAAATAGTCATATTTTGAACAAGTTTCCACATACTTGTCATGTTTTATAGTCTAGATTCATTCTCTAACAGTAGAAACACTAATCTGTTAAAACATCTCTATTCATATAATTTTTTAAGGATGTTAAATAGTAAAAAGGAAGGAATTTGGGTAGTTATAAGGTTTGCCAATAAACATATATAGAGATGTCAATTTATAGAGAAGTGTGTTTTTTGCCCAAATAACTTAATGTGGTATAGTACATTTAGTGAGATATAAAATCTTGTCTCTGAAAAAAATTAAAGGCAAGACCAATATTTAGCATTATGAGGAAATAAGGATATAGTGTAAAAACACCTCTCACACTGCAAATAATTGAAATAAATATGCTCTAAATGCATTAAATGAATAAAAGTAATATTTTCTGAGTGAACAAACTTAGGAAAGATATTTGATAAAGTCATGATGCCCCTAAAAAGGATGTTTACTAGGTAGATCTTAGCTATGAATCAAAATATACCACATAAATTTTATGGATTACCTGAATAAAAATTATTAATAGCAATGATAGCTAATATTTTTTATAAAATATGTGCTTCTGGGGAATTTGTAAAAAATTCTTAACTAGAAATTCAATTTCTTTAATAGATGTAGGACTATTTGTGTTAACTATTTCTCCTTGAGTGAATTTGGTGATTGCTATTTTTCAAAGAATCGCTCTCCATTTTGGCTAAGTTGTAGAACATATCGACAAAAAGTTTTTTCTAATACCACTTTAATATATATTTAATTCCTTGTAAACTGTGGTGAATTTCTCTCATTTATTCTGGTTACTAGTAATTTGTGTCTTTTCTCTCTTTTTTTTTTAAAAAAACTATTTACTTGATTTCTTCAAACTAGCTTTTGTTTTCAATTAGGTTCTGTTTTCAGTTTCATTTATTTCTACTCTTTATTTCCTTCCTTTACTTTCCATGAGTTAAAGTTAGTTTCTTTTTTCCTTTTTTTCAGTTTCTTTCATCAGAAACTTAGACCATTCATTTGAAAGTTTACTTACTGTCTAGTATAGGCATTTAATAGGATAGATTAATAGGATAGATTTTCTTCTGATCACTGTTTAAGGTCTGTTCCATAAATATTGATACGTTGTTTTCATTCTATTATAGTTAAATATCATTTCTCATATATTTAACTTATGATTTTTGTGTGATTTCTTTGATAAATATCTTATTCAGAAGTATGTTGTTCAATTTCAAATATTTAAGAATTTTTCAGATATTATTCAAATATTATGGATATTTCCAATGTAATTTCATAATGTCAAATGATATGAGTTCAATCTTTTATATTTATTGAAACTGTTATTATGGCCAAGAATTAATCTATCTTACTAGAATTCAATAAGTATTTGAAAATAATGTGGATTCTGCTATTGCTTGGTGGTGTTTTAAAATGTCATGTCAAGACTGTTGTTAAGATTGTTCGAGTCTTCTATACTCTTACTTATTTCTACTTATTTTCTCTGTTAGTTAAGAGGCTAGTTAAAATATAACTATGTAATTGCTGATTTGATCATTTCTCCTTTAGATCTATCAGTTATATAATTTTATTTTAAGCTTAGTTATTAGTTTCACACTTATTTAGATTTTTTATTAATAGAAAATACTTGGGGATATAAAAGAAAAAGAAATAGAACTTATACAGATCAATGTCACCTGTGAACTCATATAAAATTTCCTTAACAAACTTTTAGTAAATTGAATCTAACAGTATATAAAAAGTCTAATACTTTTGACCAAGTTGGATTTAACTCAGAGATATAAGGTTGACCTATAAAAATTAATGTTATTGACTATATTCTTAAAATAAATACAAAAAAAATATTATTATCTTAATGTATGAAGAAAAATATTATATATTGACAAAATTCAATCAATCCCTTTACATCACTGAGCACTTCAGCAAACTGAAAATAAAAAGTTATGATTATAATCAGAGAAAGGATAGCTATAAATTATCCACTACTAACATATTTAATGGTGGGATAATGAAGATTTTAACCCATAATCTAAAAAAGCAAGATTTTCACTCTCACCACTTGTATTCAACATTATACCAGAAGTCTTAGATTTTAATAAAGCAAGGGAAGATTTAAAAAGGCATAGAAATTAGAAAAAAGGAGTCTTTATTTGCAGATGACATTATGTCTATGTAGATGATACTAAGGAATGTAAAAAGCTTACCCAAAGTAATGTTATTGTAGCAAGTTTGCAGACTACAAAGTAAATTTTAAAAATTAGTTGTTTGTTTTTTAGTATCAATTAAACCTTGGATTTTAAATTTAAAAAATCAGTACCCTTTGCAATAGCATCAAACATTCAAAATGTTTAGAAATATTTAACATATGTGCAAGACCTGTGCACTGAAAATTATAATGCTGAGAAACATCTTAAAAAATTTAAATAAATAAATACAATATTATCAGCACTGAGCTGATCAAGAAGAGAAGGTTTTTCGGTGGTGAGATGCCAAGTTGCAAGAATGCACAAGAAGCCAACATGAGAATGAAATGGCAGACACTGACTTTATTGTGGGAAGTGCACTTCTGTTGCAGGAAATGCAGTCTATTGAGGAGAGGGGGCTTCTGCTTCCGCTCTTCTTTTGCTCCCCTCTTCACACTCCCCTTCTGCTCCCCAGGGGATCACATGACTCCACACTTATCAGAATACAATAGTGGCATTCAGCCACACATGAGTGATAGAATAAGCTGAAGTATATTTACATATTTTAGGTACAGGCCCTGTACTACACTAATATAACATTATAAACCTGGGGCCCTATTACTAGCTGTGAGCCTGGATCACTGCCAGACCTGGGATCAGCCAGGCCTGGGACCTACAAATTTATTAATGAATCAGAAGATTTAATATTGTTCAGATGTCAATTCTCCACAAATCAATCTACAGAATCCACACAATCTTCATCAAATTCTAGCTGTCATTTTGTTAAAATTGACAAGATCATTTTGAAATGTATATTGAAATGCTAATGGCTCAGACAATTTTGAAAAATGAAGATAGGCTTGAAGGTATACTGTTCAATTTCAAGATTTATCAGAAATCTACATATATTTAAGACAGTTTGGTGGTCATGACAAGAAGGAAAATAACAAAATTTAGAAAGAGTCCCCCAAACATGTAGTTGATTGATTTCTAGCAAAGATTCAAAGGTAATTCAAAAAAGACTGGATACTATTTTCAATATACGATGGTGGAAAATTGAATGTCCATACATAAAATTAAACCTGACCCCATAAACTAATCTAACTTGAGATACATCATAGTCCTAAATGTAATAACTAAAACTATAAAACTTCTAGAATATATCATAAAAAAAATACTTGGGACATTTGTTAGGTAAAGTTTGTTTAGATATGAGACAGAAAAAATAACATGAACTATAAAAATAAAATTAACAACCTTTACTCTTCAAAAGAGGTAGCAAACAAATATAAAGGCAAGCCACAGACTGTGAGAAAATATTAAAAATACATATGTATATAATAAATATCTTGTCTCCTGTATATATATTTAAAGAACTGTTACAACTTACTAATAAAAAAAGAGTCCTATAAATATGGGCAAAAAATTTAGACAGTAACTTCACATAAAAAATATAAATAAATGAATTTCTCATACATTGAGGCTAAGCATGCAAATGTTATTGTTGGGAGCCCTTTCTGCTGCCTGTCTTGCAGACAGGGTTAAAGTTGCCTGCAAGCTAGAAGTTTGCAGAGCAGGTGGGCTCATTACTATTGAAGGAGGAAGTTTGGCATAATGTAAACAGTTGAATGTTCCTTGCCCCAAGGAATAAGAGACAGAAAACAGTATCAAAGAGGTTTTGAGAGAACTTATGTAAATGTCAGCAATTGTTAGAATATCTGTGGGTTTTGCTTTTCATGCATTTTCAAGGGTATAAATATGCTGTGCTTAATAAACTCCGGCCACAGTATTCACTGTTAACCCTCCGGACTCTATCTCTTTGTCTGTCTGTCTGTCTGTTTCTCTCTCTCTCTCTCTCTCTCTCTCTCTCTCTCTCTCTCTCTCTCTCTCTCTCTCTCTCTCGCTGTTTCTCAATCCTCACTCTCTGTTTCTCAATCCTCACTCCCCATCTCGGGAACTGTTCGATCTTAGCCTGCAGGCTCCGGCATGTTATAGACAGTTTAGACAATTGAAGAGCAGTCTCTTATCAAGCTAAATATATACTTATAAAGGTAAACTTATAGTTAACTTTTGATCCAGCAATCTCACTCCTAAGAATTTACCCAAGTAAATTACAAGCATATGTCTTCCCAAAGATGTAAATTTTGAAATTTAAGGTACCTTTATATATAATAAATATCCATTAACTGGTGAAGAGATCAACACATATGGTACATCAACACTCAACAATTAAAAGACACAAATTATTGTTAAATACACTGAATGAGTCATATACATATAAAAAATGAAAGAACCCAGACACAAAAGATTATATAATTCTATAGAAGTGATAACTAAAATGACAGAAACTAGATTAGTGATGGTCAGAGCTCTGGGGTGGAAAAGGGGACTAAAAGGAGGGATAAGAAAATAATTTGGAAACATAAAAATATTCTATATTATGACCATGGGGTATTTACTCAACTTAAATACTTGTAAAAACTTACCAGATTTTTCACTTAATATTTAATCTAAAAATTCATGAGAAAAAGTTAGGCTTGGCTTGGTCAATAAAAGGTGGACAGTAAATTGGAACTATATAAAAATGTGAATTCAAAGGCAACCGCTTAGTTGTTGTTGATTAGAAAAGGAGGGAGCTCTGTCTCACTCATATTACAAAGACATAGGAGTATTTTTATGCATAAAATATAAAACTTCATATAGTTATAAAATTATTGGTAATTATAAATGCTCTAGGAATTAAAGATAAGGAATTACTATCTTGTAGTAAAAAGAACAGCAAAACCCCTATAACAACCAGTAGGCATAAATGGCAGGTATTGTTGATGAATTTTCTAAAAGAGCCATGATTTAGTTTGGATAGTTATCTCTATGAAAATTTGACCCTTTCTCTGTTCTGAGAATACCTAATTAGTGTAAGGTCCCATAATAATCCTATTTCTCCTGTCTGTTTCAAGTTTGGTCTTGCTGTGAACCCCAGATATGTTCAATAAGTCTGAGAGGAGATTTATCTAGGAGTGAGATGCTTCTGAAAAATGGAGCCTAATTCTAAAACAGGGAAAAGGTATTTTCTATCACTCTGACCATCGCTATGCTTGGATGTGCTTTCTGGAAATATTGTTGTTATCTTTCAAAGAGAATTAGACTATTATAAGAATGGCAAAGTGATAAAATGAAAGAAAGATGGATAGCTGATAACACCACCGAGTCACTAAATTACTCATTCTAGGGTAATTTAGAAGCTAAACTATCTTGGATTTAATATTACATGGGACAAATTGATTTACCATTTAAGCCCCTTAGAAATGGATTATCTGTTATTGATTAAATAAAGCATTCTACCTGATATAGCACCAAAAATAACAATAACAGGATAGCCACATTCAAGATACTAATTTTCCCACAACATTTTGCAATTTCACATGCAGTGTTTAATTTTTAACCTTGAAATAAGCCTGAGTATTATTAATGCTATGAAAATTAAAGATGTTAATTCAAGATGTTAAAGATAGTATCATGTTTCTGAGAGTACTGAGCATGAAAAGGAAACCCGGGATTTGATAATCTAGTATAGTGATTTTATTTTCCTCACTGTTATGTTGTAATAATTTGGGCTACACAATCACTGATTTTTTTAAAAAAGATAATCCTTCTGATTTATTGTGTATAATTAACATAGATTTTAGTATGTCTAATTTGGTTTGTTATATTTGCTCTTTATATCTAATATGATTGTTGCATAAAATTAACCTGCAAAACATACAAAATTGCAAACATAGAAAACCTGAACTAGAGAATGAGGCTTTTCTTTCAAAATAACATTTCAGGAGGATTTTAGATACTGTTCAGTATTCTGACAGTACTTACATTTTTTTAGTCTTCTTCCTTTGGAATTGCCATCAGTGCTAGTTCATAAGTCAAAAACACACAAACTACTCATATTATTTTTTAGTTACATTTCAATTTCTTTAAAAACAGTATTTTCCACCTGGAATATTTTACTTAATTCACTATACTTGATACTAAATTGGGTCTATTTCCCCAACCAAACTCATACTCAATAAATAAAAAATTTCTTATCAGTTATAATATTTTGAAAGAAATGGTCATGGACTCTGTAGGTAATTTTAGCAGAGGAGTTTTATAGGTTTAGGTTACCTTCAATAGTGTTTTGAAATTTATTTAAAAGAGAATAAATTGGAGTGGAGAGAACTCAAAGTTTTATAGTTTTCCAGATGCTTAATAAGAATCTGTATCATAGGTCGTATGCTGAAAATAGCCTTTATTTTGGCTATCACATTGGTCTTGCGTTGGGAGCCATTCCTGCTGAATGCCCTACAGACAGGGTTAAAGTTGCCTGCAAGCTAGAAGTTTGCAGAGCAGGTGGGCTCCTTCCTGAAGGAGGAAGTTTGGCTTAATGAAAAGAGTTGAATCGTTCCTTGCCCCAGGGAATAAGAGAAGAAAACAGAAACAAGGATGTTTTGAGAGAACTTATGTAAAGGTAAGCAAACATTATGTCTAATGGATGTTACTATCTTATTTTTGCCATATGGAACATTTAGTAATCATTGCCTTTGTTCAGTACATATTTGTTTGTTTGATGGATTGTTTGAGATTCTGATTTAATTGGCTTTCCAGCCCTGGCAATATACATGCCAAGTAATTAGGAAACATCAGACGTAGATGCAAACAAACCTATATTAAAAAGTCTATTTTAGTACAATTTGGGTCAAAAAAATTTGTTGAACTTTTAATAGAGTACATTCTATTTCACTTCCAAAGTTGGTTGAATATTATCATTATCAACATCTAAAAAAAACAAATAATATTATTAGATTTAGCCAGATTATTACTTAATTGAAATTAGAAAATTAATAACTAGTTTTTGAATAGATTCTAAATAACAATGGTTGATTTTGCTGATATGTCCAGTAATTAGGGATTTTTAAAAAATCCTGAGAATGTGGAACAGTGTTAGAAATATACTAGATCAATGTTATTAATATATCTCTGCAATTTAAAAATTCTAAGTACCAAAGAAAGCTTTCAAAGTCACCCTTCAAGAGAAACAATTTTCATACTCTTCCTTGGGCTATATTTTTTTAAACATACCTTCCCCCAGCCATTCTGACTATTTTTTGTCATGTGCTTCAAAATCAGGTTTGCAGTGAATATAGTCCTTCGTCCTTATAATAAAACTGTCAACATATATATTAAATAATGCCAATTAGGATGTGAGGAAACACCTACTCACTAGCAACTAGACTGATACCACTAACTGATTTCACATAATTCATTGAACAGTAATGACTTTCCATCACTTACAACCTGGGCTACTTTCAACCTGGTGACCCAGAAATAAAAGGCTCTGTATCCCATTATCATTTCCCAAAAAAACATTGTTCCCTTGAGTTTACTTACTCCTAAACAGTTCTAAAAATTTTATTGGCCTTAACAGGTTGCATTATTGAGACAGATTGTTATGGACCGCACCCGGACAAGATGACCTCAGAGCCGAATTAGAATTAAAAAGAAAATTTTATTACGAATTCAAATCCGAGCTCAAGCCTCCACTGAGCTCAAGCCTCCACTGACGCAGCAGCGAGAACAAGAGCCCCGATCCTTAGCATGGGGTTTTTTATATTAGGTTTATGGCGGGCTAACTTGGCGTGCGGGACAGGTTGCAGTTCCTTATTGGCTAACCATATGGCCTGATTATGGCCTGACCTTTAAGCAAGCAAATAGGATGTCTGGGCGGAGAATTCCAGCCCTTGGTTGGAGGGGATTGCAGTCTACCTTGCTGGGGGAATTTAAAATTTTCCATTCTGCCATCTTAGATCTTACATCGCCGTCTTAAATACATAAGTTCTCATGACCCATTACAAGATAAATCATAATTTCATTAAAATTGTTTTTTAAGACCTTTATAAACAATAACTTAAATTTCTAGAGTAGTGTTAGAAATAAAAAGTAAAATTTACTCTAATATACAGGGTATAGCAATACCATCAATCTTAATTCTTCTTTCAACATATACCTAACTCTGAAATAAAATAAAATAATTAGATAATATGATCTTATAAAATGTAAAAAATCACAAGGAAATAATGAATAGCTACTTCTAGTGATTATGCACTAGTGTGTTTTTACATACACATATATACACGTAAAAGACTATACATTTTTTAAAATATTTTTTCTCATGATGTGCCGCAGCCAACCGGCTAAGAGCGAACAGTTTCCGAGAGGGGGAGTGAGGATTGAGAAAAGAGAAGAGAGAGAGAGACAGAAGATAGAGTCGGGAGGGCTAACAGTAATTATTGCGCCCTGAGTTTATTAAGCACAGCATATTTATACCCTTGGAAATGCATAAAAAACAAAACTCTCAGATACTCTAACAACTGCTGATATTTACATAAGTTCTCTCAAAACATCCTTGTTCCTGTTTTCTTCTCTTATTCCCTGGGGCAAGGAACGATTCAACTCTTTTCATTAAGCCAAACTTCCTCCTTCAGGAAGGAGCCCACCTGCTCTGCAAACTTCTAGCTTGCAGGCAACTTTAACCCTGTCTGTAGGGCATTCAGCAAGAATGGCTCCCAACAAAGATGAGAACTTTTAAGATCTAAATGTATGAATTTTATGTTATTACTTCCTATGACTACTTAGAGAAGACATAAAGACATTAGTGGTTAATTCCACTCAGGAACAACAACAAAAAAAAATCCTAAGCTTCAGAGTATATTTGGAATTGCTATTTATACTACTCCTAACTTCACAAGGTTTCTGAACAATTATATCTGGATTATCCTAAAGTTTATTTTAAAGTTACACTAATTAAAAAAAAAATGACATAAATATTTTTATGTGTATGTGATCTGAGGATCTTATTCATCCATTAATTCTATGGCCAAAATTAAATAATTGAGCCTCAGGGTTTTCTATTTTACTACTAATAAGTTAATACTTGAATCAATTAAATGCCAGAGTGATAAGGAATTTGCCATGATTTATTGGGAAAATTCTGGGCTTTGGAGTCATTGAGACATGGATTAGAAATCTGGCTTTATCATTCACTAGCTGGGTAATCTTTAAAACCTTAATTTGTCTACATCTCAGTTTCTTACATATCTCTATATCTATCTATTTATCTATCTATCTATTATTTATCTATCTATCTATCTATAAAGATACTATTTATTCTTCAAATTTTATTAGAATTTAAAATAATATATGTATTTCTGGCACACTGTACATAGTCAATAAATCATAGCTAGTACTATAAAATAGAAGACTAACTTTGGGGAAATAAAAATCTAACTGATAACCTTCCTGAAATGTTAGTAATTTTTTTTTTATTGTTTGTTTGTTTTTTACTCTCTGTAGGATGTGTTGAGCTTTATATTCTACAGAGTATTATCCAAATAAGTATATTAATTTTGTCAATTTCACATGGGTGGTGAATCCAGTGGTTTAACAATGTTAAGAAATAAAGCTTACCTGCCATTCCCAGGTTCTCAGCCTGGTCACCTTGGTAAGATACATGCTGTAGATCCAACCTTCTCACACTTAGACAAGATCATTCCAATAGAAAGGAAGAATGCTATGGCAAAAGATTTTACCACATAAAAGTTTGGTTATGTTATAAAGGAATGGCTGTTAGATAGGCAACAATAGTGTCCCTTTACTTCCATAATATCATTTTTTTTTCTTGCAATAGGTATCACAGTTTATAATGATAGTTATTCTGTGTGATTGTACAATTACTTTGTGTTTTCTCCACAGGACTCTTAGCTTCTACAGAAGCAATTGTTCTTTCTAAAACCCCCATTGCTTGAATGTCTGCAATAATTCAACAAATATTGGCTAAATGAATACATGCATAAATAAAAATTCTGTAAAAATTTTGGAAATTGTATTCTATTGATTTCTCACAATTTATATGATGCCAGTTTATGACAGATTACTATTTGTGTGTGTGTGTGTGTGTGTGTGTGTGTGTGTGTGTTGTCTGCGTACGCATGCGCATGCACATGCATGCTTGCTTGATTGCAAAATATGAATTATCTTCCCATGTTTTGCAGTTTACTTCCTTGGTCATAGCTCATACTCATTTCTTGTCTAATGTCACACTAAATGTTTTATAGTTCCTTAATAGAACAGTTATATCAGCTATTTCCATTTCATTATTATAAATTTGGTAGTATAATTTTTCTGATCTGGAGAAGCAGAAAGAAGATAAATAAGTAGGTGCATCAATGTGACTGCATTTCTAGTCTGATAGTCAGGGGTTAGGTCCTTAATTTTGCACATTCCAGTACATCTAGTACTTATTATTTTTCAAATTGTTTAGGTGAAGACTTTAATACTCCACTAATGCATTAATTGGTCCAAATTTATGACTTGAAAAATTACAAGACAAAAAGTGATTAATTGCATTTAAAAAGGATAGCGATCTTTATTTTATATCCAAATGTTTTAAGTTGCATATTCTTATAATGTCATCATCAACCATCTATTTAATGGTTTTATTGCCATAATATGGCAATAACTCTATTTTGAAAGAAGTTATAACAGACTGCATGCCTAGGTATCACCTTGCTTTATTGAAATATTAAAATAATATTTATATTAAATTTTTTATTATAAAGTATTAACTTGCACTGATCAGTGGTCTTGCTTAAAACAACTAGAAAATATAGGTAAAATTAAAATGTATTTTTAAACATATTTTTGAAGGAATCAGGGAACTTCTGAGACAAGATCTCAGAAAGAAGTGCTCATTGAAGTATGGCCAACATTCTATGTGCCATATTTGTCTATCATTGAATTTTCTGTTTTCTTAAATAGTTTAGAAAAAGGTACCTAAAAGTTACAAAGTCTGACTATAAAAAGGAGGAGACACCACCAGAATTATTTGTAATCTCATAGGGATTAAAAAGAAAAAATTGAAATTTGAGTTTACAGTATCCATGGGAGTTTACAAAGCTGAGATCATGAAAAGAAGCATAGAAAACTAAAACAAATTCTGTCCCAACTTGTTCATTCTTTATTTTCATTAATGTGAGTCTTTTAAATGTGTAGCCTATGCACATTAAATTTAGGAGTAATATTTGTTTTACAATCCAAAAATGTTTTTTATAAACTTTTATGAAACACTCATTATATATGTTTATGACTATGGATGATGGTGGCCCAGTCATTTAGAAAATGTAATACAGTCCTTGCCTTTATGAAATCTATAGTTTCAAGATGAGACTGTAACATATTTGTTTATTCAGCAACTATTTACTGAGTAACTACTGGGCTCCCAGATATGTCCTGGATTTTGAATGCTGACAGTAAACAAACAAATTTTCTTCTCTTATGATAAATGCATCATTGTATTAATAGGTGGATAGTCAATAACATCAAATGATAAATATATTTTAAAAGTAAATAAAGAGAAGTATTTTGAAGAAAACTAAAAAATGGTAAATGTTGGGAGCCGTTTCTGCTGCCTGTCTTGCAGACAGGGTTAAAGTTGCTTGCGATGCACAAAGGCTTGCAGAGCTGATAAACTTTGAGGTTAATGATTGCTCAAGGAGGGAGCAGGCTGAACAATCCTTGACCTAGGGAACAAGGAACGTTTGACAGGAATAAGGAGAGGGTTGTGGGAACAAAGGATGATTCACAGGGAGCTAGTGTAAAGGTCAGTGATTGTGTGTAAAACCGTGGCTTTTGTTAGATATGCAATTTGAGGTGTATAAATATGCTGTGCTAAATAAACTTGGGGCACAGTATTTACTGTTGCCCTCCCAACTCTATTCTTTGTCTCTCTCTTTCTTAGCTTCGCTCCCCCTTTCAGGAACTGTTTGCTCTTGAGACTGAACCCTTCGTGACCGGCTGGCTCTGGCAGGTAAACAGAGAAAATCATGTGGTTGGAAATAGATCTACTTTATTTTATTAGTTTTTATTAAATTTATTGGGGTAGTATTTGTTAATAAAATTGTATAAGTTTTAAGCATACAATTCATATGTATATTGCATTATGTGTTCACCATCCAAAGTTAAATTTCCTTCCATCACCATATTTGACACTCTTTACCTTTATCTACCTCCCCACCACTCCGCTTTCTCATGATAACCACCAAACTTTGTCGGCATCCATGAGTCTCTGTTTGTTATGTTCATTTGCTGCTTTTGGTTTTATATCACATTTGAGTAAAATCAGATTGTTCTCAACTTTTTCTGTCTGATATTTTGCTTAGCATAATAATCTCAAGATCCATCTATGTTGTTGAAAATGGCAGTATTTCATCTTTTATTATGGCTGAGTAATATTCCATTGTATATATTTATGACATCTTCTTTATCAAATCATCTATTGATGGACACTTCAGTTGTTAATAATGCTGCTATGAAAATCATGATACATATATCATTACAAACAAATGTTTTCAATTTTGGGCTAATATCCAGAAGAGGGATTGCTGGGTCATATGGTAACTCTATTCTTCATTTCTTGAGAATTTTCATACCATTTTTTATAGTAGCTGCACTGATTTACATTTCTACCAGCAATGCATAAGATTCCCTCTTCCTGACAATCCATCCAACATTTGTTATTACTTGTCCTGTTGGTGATAGCCATTCTAATGACTGTGAGGTGATATGTCATTGTGGTTTTGATTTGCATTTCCCTAATAGCAAGTGAACTTGAGCATCTTTTCATATGTCTGTTGACTATTTATTTGTAGGTCTTCTTGGGAGAAGTGTCTGTTAAGGTCCTCTGCTGTTTTGATTATTGTTGCTTTGTAGTGTAATTTGAAATCAGGCAGAGTAATAACTCCGGCCTTATTCTTTTTATTCAGAATTGCTTTCACTATCCAATGTCTTTTGTGCTTCTATACAGATCTGATGATTTTTGTTCTAATTTCTTAAAAATGTCGTTTAGATTTTAAGGGGATGGTATTAAATTTGTATACTGCTTTCGGTAATAAGGTCATTGAACTCTCTTAATTCTTCCAATCCATGAACACAAAATATCTTTCCATTTCTTTGTGTCTTTTTCAATTTTTCAACAATGTCTTATAGTTTTCAGTGTACATGTCCTTTACATGCTTAGTTAAGTTATTTCTAGGTATTTTATTTTTTTCATTTCAATTGCAAAATATATTGTTTTTTATTTCTTTTTCTGAAAATTTATTGTTATAGTATAAAAATGTTATGGATTTTTGTATGTTGATTTTGTATCCTGAAAATTTACTGGATTTCTTTATTGTTTCAAATAGTTTTTAGTGGAATTTTTATGTTTTTCTATATAGAAAATTATGTCACCTGCAAAAAGTGACAATTTGACTTCTTCATTTCCAATTTGGGTGCCTTCTATTTTTTTCTCTTTCCTGATTGCTCTAGCTAGGACTTCTAACACTATTTTGAATAAGAGTTGTGATAGTGAACAGCCTTGCCTTGTTTCATATATATTGTAGTCTTTTTTCTTATGCATCCATTTTATCTATTTCTCTTTATATATTCAGACCTTTGCTCCTTTTTTTTTTTTTGTCTTATATTATCCCTATTTATGCTGCGATTTCATTGCTGAGTTGCAGCAGGTATTGTCTTCTCTTTTTAAAATGTTTTTTTTTGTGAACTTTAAGCAACATGTAATATTTAAGTTTATAATACTTTGTTTTTAATAAAGGTTACAATTTCTTGTTTTTATCTGTCAGTCATTTAACTCATAGTTTTATATTTTTTCATTCTTTAATTTTAGGCAGAATTACCCTCTTCCATATTTATTGTAAAGTGAGCTTTGTGGTGAAAAATTTCCTCAGCTTCTGTATGCCTGAAAGGGTCTTTATTCCTACTTCATCTCTAAAGGAGAACTTTGCTATATATATATATATATATATATATATATATATATATATATATATATATATATATATATATATGAGTATTGGATAGTAATTTCTCTCTTTTAATAGTTTGAATATTTGATTTTACTCTCTCCTAGCTTGTAAAGTTTTTGCTGAAAAGTCTGATGATGATGTAATGGATTCTCCTTTGTAAGTTATTGTCTTCTTTACCCTGGCTGACTTAAGAATTTTTTTTTTTTTGGTCATTAATTTTTGACAATTTTAATATAGTGTGCCTTGAAAAAGGCATTTTTGGATTGAGGTAATTAGATGTTCTGTTTGCTTCTTGTGTTCGAAGATCCAGTTCTTTCCAGTTTTGGGGAATTCTCTTGAACTACTTGAATAGATTCTCTGTTCCCATCTCCCTATCTTCTCCTTCTGGTAGATATACATACATATATATATATATATATATATATATATATATATATCCAATAATGTCACATCTCTTACCCTTTGCAGAAAATCTACCACAAATAAATGACATCAACAATAAAGAGGTATTCAAAAAACAAACTTAGTTTTATTAATTTCTATTTTTTGAGGAATATTTTTTTTTATTTAACTTGTTCTTTTAAAATCGGTAAGGAATATTGCCTGGTACCTATTGGTAACAGTGCAGTTGATAGGTAGAACAGTTTTTATTTCATCAGTTTTGTAACTGTATTCTGATAGTTCTGCTCCATGACACCTAGACGGTAGCAAAATCACACGTAGAATTTTTAAAAGCTTTCATCCTCTCAGCAGCAAGATATTTTTGTTGAACACAGCACCACTACTATCATATTCAATTATTCTCAAGCAATTTATGACTCCTCAGTTCTAAAGGATTTGATACAAAGTGGTTTAGCATAAACTGAGTATATCAATCAAGGTAACTATAGCTGTTGTAATACTTAAATCTCTAAATTTAAATAGTTTAATACAGTAGATGTTTATTTCCTATACATATTAAGTTGAATACTAGTGAGTCTTATCTGTGAGTGGCCTTCTACAGGGACAGAGACCCAGATTCTTTCCATTTTAAGAGAATTTCTGCTTCTCGGGCATCAAATTTCTCTACATGCATCAGGTACATGGGAAGTGGGAAACCGTGATGGATGTATGTATAGTTCTTAATTACCTTGGTCTGAAACTAACACACATATCCTCTGTTCAAAATGCACTAGGAAAAATTATTTACATGATGTTACATAGATACAGAAGGAGGTGCAGTTGGGGCCAGGATCACATGGCTAAGCATATCTCTACTCGATGGTAGGGAGTCACAAAATTCTGATGGGCATCCATTCATCTCTTTCATATGAATAGTTGCACAAATGCAATTAGTCATGTCAGTAACTCAACACACACTTAAGTGTGCTTGTAATAAGCAATTATGCTTTGGTCCTTTATTGTCAGGTTAAGAAAACAAGGACATTCAAAGATTCTGTCCAGTTCTTTTATCTTATAACTATGTCCAAGTTCTTTCCTATTCTCAGAAACAAGCACACAGATACAGAATTTTTGGCCTCTCAAAATTCATATAACAAAATCACTTTTAAAAAATGCATTTTACCTGCTTGATTTCCTTAGCATACATACTGAAAACAGTGATTTTTAGAAAAATGATACTATACTTAGAATTTAGGTTTCATAAATAAATCCCCTTTTATAGTTAGTGGGGTTTCAGCAAAGTAACTGAGCCACAGATACTACATTTGTAAACTGTGAGAAAAAAATATGTATACTTTTCAGAAACCATTCACACTAATCAATTGCAAGCCTTCATATGCCTTTTCTCATGAGCTTCTTACTCAAGCAAATGCTCCATTTCTCTGTCCCATGTACAGCGAAACATTAAAAAAAAATCGCCTCTACTTCATCATCTTAGCCATTACTTTATTTGTCTCCATTTGGGCTTTCAGTCTCACCACTCTACTGTTACAGCCTTTATGATCTACATCTTGGCAAACACAATAGCTAACTGTTCATCTTCATCCTACATGACTCCTGAGCAGCACTTGACACAGTTCCCTGCTCCCTTCTGTGAAACACGTTCTCATAGGCTTCTGAAAGTGTCTCTGAAAGTTTTCCACCTTCTTAATGGAAATTCCTTACCAGTTTTCTTTTCTGGTTTTCTTTTTGTTACTGACTTCTAAATGTTGGTGTACCCTAGGGAGAAGGCCTATGTAATCCTCCCTATTTTTCTTTTTGCTTAAGTGTTCTAATTTAATTGTAAGGTTTAGGAGAACTCACTTATATTATATAAATATTTATGTCCTTTCAGTTCTCATTCTTGAGCTCAAGGATCGTATGTCCAACTGACTATTCCACATCACTGCAACGTATAATTGATAGCTCAATTGTACATAGCCAAAACATAACAATTAATTTTCTTTTCCAAATCTGTGTCAACAATACCCACCTAGATTTTTAGTTGACACATCAAAGAGTCATCAGTTATTAATCTCTTTCAAAATCCATATCATCTTTCAGTAAGGTCTTCTACACTACCTCTACAATATATCCTAGCTTGGACCATTTTATTCCCCGTGTCTCCACTGCTACAATCCTGTTCAAAGGTACTATATCATCTCTTTTTTCATAATCCATATGACATATATCTCTGGATTTATATTTTACATTTTTAATTAGAGATACAATGTTCTTTCTTAAAATTCTCTATGTCTTTTTATTGCAATTACAATAAAAGTAAATTTCTCACTCTAGCCTCCAGGCCCTGCATTCTCTCCCTTCCCATCTATCTCATCTTTCTCCTGTTTCCTGCACTTGACACCATGCTCCACGTACAAAGACCTTCAATCTGAGAGATTTAAATACCATTCTCTCCATGGTTACTTAATTTTTCTTCATTTTGTGACTCAGTTCCCCCCAGATATTTGCATAGTCATCTCTTTCTCATGATTCAATGCCAAACTCATATATTACCTCTTCAGAGAGGCCTTTTTTCGTGACCCCAGGTAAAACCATTCATAAAAAGCACTTAAGTTATTTTTTATTGAAGTGATTTTTAACATAAAAGAAATAAAGGATTATTAGTGAACTGTAATAAAAATAATGGGAATAATACAAAAAAAAAAAAAAGAAACACTAAATTCATTGCCTGGTGACCCATGACCTAGATCTGCTACTAACTGGCTGTTTGACATTAAATAAAAAATAATATATTTCCAGTCTCTGGGAATCAGTCCTCTAAATTGATTAGTAAATTCTATAAATCACCAAGGATTCTTTTAGTTCTAATATTCTATCACTTATTCTGCTTTAGTTATACTAGAAAGCCTGAAAGATAATTTATAAATTTTAACACTTAAAACATATTTAAGATAAACGCATTATTTATTTTACAGGGAGTGGTAGGGAGGAGGACAGTTTATTGTAAAGTAGCATAAGCTGAGATGCCCCAGACCAAGGAGCAAATGCTAAAAGTTATAGTGAAACAAATGCTAAAAATTTTGTTGTACTAATTCTGAACTTTTACCAGGGGTATTGACTTTGGATGTTGTCAATAATTTAGAAATATAAATAACATTTCAGTCGTTGGACTGTAGTTATAGGACCACTGATCTTGAGTAAATAATTATCCTTCTCTATTTTATATATTACAGATTTTACTTTATTTATTTAAAAATTCTTCTTTTTTTGTTAGTAGTTTTGGGGAAAAATAAGTGAGGCAATTCTCACTTTCTTTTCTCTCAGGAGTGCTACATGGCTATATTGGACAACATTTTGAAAAAGTCTGAGTTACTATTCAAATTTGTTTAGTGTATTTATTTTCTAAAATAATTCTTTAAATAGATCATGTTGAGCCTTAGAAGTTTATTTTACTGCACATCATAGCTTATCAGAGTTAATGGCAGAAATTAAATAAATTGTACTTTCTATAAGTTAGTTTTTAGATATGTGAGAAAAATAGGTTATCATTTTATTTTTGCATTATTTTGATTGTCTTAAGAGTACCAGATGTATCATGGTAATCACTTCATGAGATATGTAAATGTCTAATCACAGTGTTGTACACATCAAACTAATATGATATAGTATATCAACTTTTAACCATTTTAAAACATACAACTAGGTAGTATTAAGAACATTGACAATGTTGTACAACTGTCATCACTATCTAGTTTCAGAAGTTTTCCTTCAACCCAAAAGGATACCTGGTACCCATTAAGCAGTCACTCTGTCCCTAGCCCCTGGCAACCACAAATATTTTTTCTGTCTCTTTAGCTTTGCCTTTTCTGGACAGTTCATAAAAATAGATTTATATAATATGTGTCCTTTTGACCTGGTTTCTTTCACGTGACATAATGTTTTCAAGATTCATGCATATTATAGCATATATTAGTACTTCATTCCTTTTTATAGCAGAATAATATACCATTATATAATTATAAAATATTTTGTTTATTCATTTATTCTATCTTTTGGTTATTGTGAAGAATGCTGATATAAACATTTATGTACAAGCATTTGTTTGGATGCCTGTGTTCTATCCTTTGGTGTATATACATAGAAGTGGAATTGCTGAGTCAAATGGTAATTCAGTGTTTAACTTTTTGAGGAACTGCCAAACTGTTTTCCAAAGTGACTATACCATTTTAATTTTATTGAGGTTCCAGTTTCTCTACATTATCATCAGCACTTGTTTTTATCTGTTTTTGATTACGCTATCCTAATAAATGTGAAATGATTTCTCATCATGGTTTTGATTTTCCATTTCCCTAATGACTAATGACTTTGATCATCTTTTTATGTGCCTCTTGGACATTTGTATATCTACTTTGAGATATAGCTATTCAAATCTTTTGCCAATTTTTAAACAGAGTTGTTTTTTCTTTGTAGAGTTTTAAGAGATTTTACATATTATGAATATTATCAGATGTATAATATTATCAGGTACTTATCAAATATATGATAATTTGCAAGTATTTTCTTCCACTCCATGGGTTCTCTTTTCATACTCTTTATAGTGTCCTTTGGTGCACAAATTTTTTAATTTGGAAGTCTAACATCTAGTAGTTTTCTTCGTTGCATGTATTTTTCACATCTGTTTAAAAAATTTATTACCAAATTCAGGACCGTGAACTTTTATGCCTATATTTACCAAGATTTTAATAGTTTTTGCTCTTATATTTAAGTCGTTGATCTATTTTGAGTTAATTTTTCTGTATGATGTGTTACAGGTCAATTTTTATGCATATGTGTGTATATGTATGTACATATATGTATATGTGTATGTACATTCATGAACATGTTGATTAATTAACACAGAACCATTTGTTAAAAAGACTATTCTTCCTCCATTGAATTTTCTCCCTTGTCAGAAATCAATTGACTTTAAAAATGAGTGTTTATTTCTGGAAAGTCAATTATTTTCTATTGATATATGTCTATCTTAGGCCAATATCACACTGTTTTTATTACTGTAGCTTTGTAGTAATTTTTGAGATCAGAAAATGTGAGTCTTCCAACTTTGTCTTTTATTTTCAAGATTGTTTTGCTATTCAGAGTTCTTTAAATTTTCTATGAATTTTAAGTGTTTGCTTAACTATTTTCCATAATTCTTATGTGGTTGATTTTGATCATTTGTGTCAGGTTTTTCAGTGTTTTGTTATCAGAAGTTCCTATTTTATTATTTTTACTAATATCACTACTATCACTGGTTCTTAAATGTAAAACTAGTTGGAAATTATATATTTTGTGATGTCACAAAATCTGTGTGTATTTATATTTGCTTTCCTAGCAGGTTTGTGCTTCTAAATTCTGAACAAAAAAGTATTACAACATAAAATTGTTGAGCAATAAATGTTTTAAAATA
This sequence comes from Macroglossus sobrinus, assembly GCA_004027375.1. Classification (NCBI taxonomy): domain Eukaryota; kingdom Metazoa; phylum Chordata; class Mammalia; order Chiroptera; family Pteropodidae; genus Macroglossus; species Macroglossus sobrinus. Next base: position 385,780 of record PVKZ01001211.1, on the reverse strand, counting down.
ATATCTTTACATTTATTATTTATCATATAATTATTGTGTGTATCTGTATACTTGTCCCTGTACTCAGCATTGGAATTGAATATATCAAAGAAATTGTACCTGCTCTTACAAGCCTCCATACAGGCAGAAGCACAGAGTAAACAAATAGCTACTTAGGTGATATAGGATAGGAACAAACGCTTTTATTTATTTATTTATTTGTTTGTTTGTTTGTTTGTTTGTTTATTTGTTTGTTTTATTTCAGTGGGAAACTAATGCCATATTTTTGTCTAATTAATCACCACTGTTTTTTCTCTGAAGAATGTTATACAAAGTAAGCAACGAATAGAGATATAAGGGCCAACATAAATATCTGCAAGTATTCAATCTATATACACACACACCACTGATGAAATATTAGAATTATTTTAAAAGAGTGAAACATAATATCATTAAAATCCAAGGCAACACTCCTATATTGCTATAAGATTAGTTTTCTTGACACTCACATAGGTCCATCCCAGGTGAGATTTACCTTTACTAGTATTGGGTCATAAAGGAATACTAACTGGAACGTGTGGTCAATTAAAAATAAAGTAGCTTTATACACATGAGATAAGCTCTCACTACATCTGCTGCAGTGAAATTAGTAAGTGTTATGTGATACATCAGGAAGAACATTACTTCCTTCCAAGATGTGCGCACATCAAAGCACATGAAATACAAAAGCATAAAAACATATTGTTAAAAACTGAGTCAGTTTTGAACTGAAAGCAACAAGTGAACAGGACAAAAAACAAAAACTCATAGAAACAGACAACAGTTTAATGGTTTCCAGAGAAAAGGTGAGAAGGAAGTAGATAAAAATAAAGGAGATCAAATATATGATGACAAATTCGACTTTAGGTGGTGAATACACAATGTAATATACAGATAATGTATCATTGACTTGTATGCTTGAAACCTATATATTTTATTGACCAATGTCATCCAAACAATTTAATTTAAAAAAACTGAGTCAGTTTATACAGAATATCTAGAATGGTTAACACATTGAGACAGGAAGCAGATTGCTGGTTGTCAAAGATGGAGGAACTGTTAATGAGTACTGGGTTTTCATAATTATGGGGTGAAGAAAATATTTTGGAACTAGATAGTAGGGGTAGTTGTATAACATAAATGTACTAGATATCACCAAATTGAGCAATTTAAACAGCTTAATTTTATGTTATAAAATCATATGATATTTCTCTCTCTCTCTATCTGACCCATTTCATTCAATGTTATACCCTCTATGTCCATTAAGGCTATATTCTTTTCTATCTCCTTCCTTTTAATCTGTGTGTCTTTTAATCTGAAGTGAATATCTTGTAGGCAGTATATGTAGGGGTCTTGTTTTATTATCCATTTAGCCATTATATCTTTTGGTTGGAGCACTTAATTATTTTTCATTTGAAGTACTTTTTGATAAGAATATAATTATTATCATTCTTTATTTGTGTCTATTAATCTTGTGTCCTTTATCCATTATTAATTCTTCTCACCCAATAAGTTCTCAGCCCAGTTGATTCTATTGATGAACCTAAGGTAGGATGTTTGTTCTTCAATTTAATATTCCCTCAGTCTGAGTTCACTTCCTCCAATCTAGGATAATTTGGCCAATTAAGAAATTAGATTGAGATAAAAGAGGAGGACTATCTTGCACTGCCTTATTGTCCTCATGTATCCATCCTTTTAACATTTGCCTACCCCTACTCTTCACCCATCTGGCAATTCTATGACAATATGGTATTATATTATATGATGCAGAAAGGGATTAAAATAAAGAAAATGCTATTTTCAAGGTATCTTTTTCTCATAATTGACCATGAAAAGAAAGAAAAATTGTAATATGTGAACATATAATCATCTAGATGAAAGGGGTAACATTTATTCTCATCTTGCCCAGTTTTTTTTTTCTCTCATCTGTGTAGAATTAATATAATGGCCTCTTCAGGATGTTTAGAGCATATAGCAACTGAAATAAACCCACAAAATTGTTTTGCTTTAAACATATGCAAATATGTATGTGTAAAAATTAAATAAAAAATAATCAATGCAAATGATAAACTCTATTGAATGATAGTGCCAACAAGACCTGAGAAACTATCTATTAAACCAAAACAAAGTCTTTTAAAAAATCATCAAACACATATAGCTCTCTCATGGTAAAATAATGCATTGTGGGATGACATTGGTTAATAAAATTACATAGGTTTCAAGTTTAAAATTCAATAATATATCCTCTGTATATACAAGATGGGCAAATCAGAATAATTCTATTCTTATTTCAGTAGAGCTGCTCACTTATCTGAACAATAATTGATTGTAGTTGTAAAGGCTTTATGGTTTGTAATATAATGCAGTAAAATACTTCTTTGGAATTTATGACAACTTCTGAGTTGGTCATTACCTATATTGTAAAGATAAAGAAAGTAGAGATAATTATATTGATATCTCATGTTTAATTTTTGGGCATTAACCAAGGAATGAAGAAAGCTCATAGAGATTAAGTTGCTTGCCCGTTATACAGTCAATAAATGGCATAAATTTTAATTTAGATTTTCTGTCTCCAACTTCTATTTCTTTTATAATAACACCATGTTGCTATCAACATGGGTGTTGGTATTTTCTTTACTTCTTACAGTCTTTGATTATTTGAATAGTTTCTGTTTAATCACTTTAATATCAGTATATATTAAACTTGACTTTACTTTCAGCAGCACTGAATAATTAATTAAAAGTTAGGATTCAGTTAGAATTGTTTTACTTAATTACTTTTAACATATGAATTTAATAGGACATAAATAATTTATCTTCATAAAGAATAAAGTAGCTAGAATTCAGTTCTTGCCTAAAAATTATGATGTTGTTAGTAATAAGAAACATGATGGTTATGTAGTCTTCCTTTTACAGTAAGAAAGCTGAGACTCATTGTCTTGTTTTGAGGGATGCATAAGATGATGTACTAAAACACTTATCACATTACCTGGCACATGCTAGATCTCCGCTACTAGTATTACATATACTTTAAATGTATGTCCCCATTATGGAGCAAAATATGTATCCATTATGTTCAAAGTTCTTTGGTTATATTTCAGCAAAGGCAAAGGCTAAAATTCTAAATTTTCATGATTGAAACCTTGAAAATGTAATAGGTTCATAACATATTTTAATAAATCTATGCTCAGATAATTAAATTCACAAAAAAGTATATGAAACGAAGTAAAATAGGAAAACACAAAGTAAGAAAATACTAAATTTACAAAAACCAATGCATTTTATTTAAATTTGAAAAGATTGAAAAAATTTTACTTTTTGAAACAATGTTATACGATTCTTAGCCAAATGAAAACTAATATTTTCAACAGCAACAAATTTGAAACTTTTACAGTTAGAAAGTAATAGTACAAAACTCCCCTCAAATCTATCATTTTAACTATGCTACGCTATAAAACTTAACAAAATATGCAGTGCCAAAAACAAAGATGCATTCTATATTGTTTTTAGAATTTCTATTTGAAAACTCTCAAATTATATGAATCTTCTAGGTAATATTATTAGTATGGATAAATTATTAGTTACTTTGTAGACATTAATTTTTAATTTTTTAAATATTTAGAAAAACTAATACCTAGCTAAGATCATAGAACTATTATATAATGTCTTCTTAACCTCTATATATACTGATTTTATCTACTCAAAATTGATACTTTTTTGCAATCTGTTACTCATGGAATCAAGGAAGGTGGAATAAAGGCTGGAAAGATAATTGAATAGCAAGTATATTATGAGGATGAAAGAAGCATAACTAAGTTAAAGAATAAATGGAAAACTGCTCTTTTAGATGACAGTTAAAAGTCTGTATAGAAATCTAATGCTACTAATATTTGGGGCTTCTAAAAGAACAAATGAGATTTTGGGCTTCTGAAGAAACAAAAGACATTTAAAATAAGGGTTCTATTACTAAATTTGTGCCTCAACATGAATGATATGATAGTGGTACAAAGATCAAGTGCATTGCTCTTTAAAGAACTTAGTCTTATTAGTGAAGGCATTAAATAAGAATGAACTCAAGAATTAAATTTTCCCTTAAATAAAATTCCTATAATTGCAGTTCCAAATCAAAGGTGCTAATAAGAAAAGTAGCTTTCACTGATCTGAGAAGTATCTTTCTTTTATTTACCTTATTTCATAATTTTGTTTTGTTCCTTTTTTTTATGGACAAAGGAATACAAAGTTAGATCCATGCTTTGTTTGTGAGAGATTCAGATGGTATCTATTATCTATCTGCCCATCAGTCTATTTATTGATATGCACAGCTATTATCTATTTGTTTTTAAATTTTAACATCTATAAACCAACTACTCAACACAAAATTTAGAATGCTAACAAAAACTTTCATCATTCATTTTTGATTTTGCCCGTTTAGATACCTGCCTCCTTCAACCAAAAAAAAAAAAAAATACAATTCTATATGTGTTATTCTCTTGTATTTATTTTTTATTTTAGTTGTGTTTAATTTAAAATTATATGATGATATAACCTTCTATAATTTACTCTTTTAACTACATATCATTTTGCTGAAATTCATCTATTTTCTTGAACATAGTTTTAGCTTCTTCATGTCCATTTATGTTGAACAATTCTATTTTGTGACTACATTAAAGTGATACTTACTTTTTCTTGATGGGCATTTGGTTGTAACTAAGTTTTATTCTTGTAAATGAAGCTTTTATTAAAGCACTTGTTTTCTGGTATACATTTTAAGAAATTATTTTGGTATACAATTAGGGTAAAATTTCTTGATTTAATGTGATTTTAATTTGTAAAATAGTACCATTTTTTCAGAGTGGTTTGTCAGCTTCTGTAATCTACAAAAAGATATCCTACTGATCCATATCATCTCCAATTATTAATATTCTAATGGTTGCCAGTTAAAAGAACAAAAAAATTATATGTAATTTTAATCATGATTTGAATTTAACTGATCACAACTGCAACATAAAAGACATTGTATTTGCTTATTTTTTAAATATATAGTCATTTATACAAAACATATTTACAAATCATAAGTATATAACTCAATGAATTTATAGAGTGAACATATGCTTGTAACCATCACCCAGATAAAAAATAGATTGTTACAAGCAACACATAGACCACCCCCCTTTACCACAATCCACCAAAAGATAACTATATCCTGACTTCAGACATTATGTAAAAAAAAAAATAAATTGCATTATATTCCGTGTTGTTTTCTTTTGCCTAACAACTGTTTGTAACTTTCACTATTTGTGAGTCACTCATGCTTTTTCATGTAGCAGTAGTCATTTGTGCTGTATGTTCTTTATATGATGACTATTCATTTCACTGTTAACAACATTTGGCATTTTTTTGTTTTTAGCTACCACATATGAATTTTTATTAGTATATAAATAGAAAATGAATTGCTGGGTCTTGGAAAATAGTGATTCAGGTTTTAAGATATTATCAAAATTTCTAAGAGTCATGAATAACGTATAGCATTTGGTATTCTCACCAGAAGGTCACACAATTATAATCTATACCATTGCAATGCCTGCTACTGTCATTTAATTTTAGTCTCATTGAAATAGATGTGTACTGGTATCTCTTGGTGCCTGTAATTTGCATTTTACTAATGATTAATAAAGTTAATACCATTTCACATTTTTTTGTTTTTTTAAGCATGTTTCTTGGTAATACTTCAACTATTTTTTCTCATTTTTCTCTTTTATGTTCTTTCCTTATTAATTTGGAGTTCTTATGTATATTTGGGATAGAAGTCCTTTGTCAGAAATATGCATTAGAAATATGTATTTTCTTACTATTTCTTTATTTTTTTAATACACTTCTCTATTTTCCTCCAATTTTTTTACAGTGTTCCTATATAACTCAACGTTATTTGTAAACAGACTCTTTAAATTATGTTTGTTCCACATTCCTAAATACAATAGCGTTAGTACAGCAGGACATTGCTTTTTCATCTTTTTTGTGAATAAACAAAACTACCAGATATTTACTTACCTTACTCCCCCTAAGACTAAACAAATATTAAAATATTAGTTATCCCACCTATAGTGACCATATAACAATAAATAAATGGAATGTATAAAGTAAACAAATTGTGTAGTTCACAAAATTTGATACAAAATTATCATTAGAGGCATCAAATAATTTTTTTATATTTTCAATTTATTTCAGGTCTAGCTTTTAAAAAATATATCTAACACACAGATAAGCATACATTCATGCATATTAAAAATAAAGAACAGTTTTATTTATTATAGCCACAAACTTAATTTCCCATTGCTTTTCTTTTCTCATGCCCTGTGTTTTTTAAGCCTATCTTGTTACTTTCCTTTGTTGTTTTATTCACTCATTATATTCTCTTTTATTTATGCTAATGCTAACCATTCTTCAAGGACAGGTTCAAATTTAATTAGCATATGAAACTTTTAATTAATAACTTTCATTTTAGATTATATTCTCCTTCTAGTTTTAGAAGTTATTACATGATTTTTCACCAGAGTACATTTCACATCAGTGTCAACCTCAAATAAAATAATTAACAAATTATAAAAGGAAAGTAGAGTTTAATCAGGAATATCAGAGAATTGAAATTTGGGCCAGCTATGAAGGTCATAGGCAAGTTTGGAGAATGAAAAAGAGGGGCTTTATTTTATAGAGGAAAAAAGGGAGTTAGAAGGGTGATTTTGAAAAAAAAGTCTATTGGAGAAGAGCAAGAGTTCAAGGTGGTGACTCTTTCTCATTGGCTGGTTAGATTGTTACTGGGCAAGAACAGAAATCTTTCTTCCTCCTGCTAGAGAGTATAAAAGATCTTTCTGTTATTGTTTGCCTAGATAGGAGTGGTAGAATGTGAGAGCTCCCTTTACAGGGATTCCTGACTCTGTTTTAAATAAGGTTTCCCTAATGTTTATTTTTTGTTTGTAAACTAAATTGTAAGTTCCTTAAAGATGGTGAGATTTTCCTGTGCTTCTTTATTTCATGTAGCATCTAATATCTTGAGTAAATAATAGGTGTCCAATTGATTGAATGTTGGTTAATCTGCCAGACTTGCTGATAAAAATGAATCATTTTTAATTAGCATATTAGTTGATAATAAATAATATTTCAAATTGAGTCTAGTAAACAGAATAATGGCCCCCAAAGATATATACAACCTAATACATAGAACTTGTGTGGGAAAAGGAGAGGGAATTAAACAATATCTAGAATTTGTTAGGTCTTAATAACTTGGGAGATATCCTATGTTAATTTAGCCAGATAAACATAAGCTGATTTACATCTTCAGATATACATTTTAGTCCATCCAGTATCTCACCTTAATCTCTTTCAATTATTAGTGAAAATAAATTTCCAATGGGCCAATTATCATCTAGCATAGTTTTGTTCATACAACAAACACTTTACCATTGTGCTTTCCAAACTGCTTTCTGTTAGCATGTAATTATAATTTACCACCAAATTTTTGTTACATGTATTATACATGTGTGATTTTCCCCATTTTTCCTTCTATTTCTGGGTGGCCTAATAATTAAATTAATATGATGGAGATTAACAGGAGAAAATAACCAAATGTAATTATGTATGTACATAAAAGGGTTCTGTAAGAATATGAGGCTTAATTGGCAGTTGAGGCTTATATGCCATCTTGAGCTAAGAAAAAAAGGCGAGTAGGGAGTGGGGGAGCAGTAGTTTGAACTTCAAAGGGGAAAAAGGCAATTTATATAGAAATGAAGAAGCAAATGTTTGGTAAACAAATGTTCCCTAGGCCATCTTTACCAATGAATCACAGAGAGGACTTTGATCAACTGGGTTTTGTTAGGTTCCTCCTGAGCACACCTAGTTCATACTCTACCACAGTTACCTATGATGATAGCTCCCTTTGTGGAGCAAGTCCTCTATATAAATTTTAGGCAATTAGGGTGAAAGTCAAAATTTCTTCCTGAGTCTTTTGTTTTTTTTAGAAATAACTAGCTTACATTATTAGCATCGCCAAAAAAGCATATTTTGGGGTGGTAAATTCTGCTCCCCTTTACATGCTTTAGGCTGAGGAAAATAAAAACAGAAGAAATCACAATCTAAAACCAAAAGTTTACCTTGAGTATACTAGATGTGCAAGAAAGAGACTCATTACAATATCTTTAATTAATAAGAATTTTTGGAAATATCACTATTATTTTATATGATGATTAACCCAAAAACTGTTTTTTTTTTATTAGAGATAAGGATTTGAGTTTGGATTTCTTACCTCATTTATAGCATTATATCCAAAACCTAACCACAATGTCCAAAATAATCTCTTTAGAGCCAATGCTCAGAGAAACCTGCTAGTTCATCACAGCTTAGTTTCCTTTCATGTTATTTTCAAGGATTGGGTATAAGAAGATATATGAAGAACTTAAGCCAAAATTGCACTGCCTTACAACCACAAACAAAATGACCCTGTCTGAATCAAAATTGTTTGAGCTTTCAGAATGGAGAGGTCTGGTGGGGGCAATGAAGCACCACACCCTGAAGGCTATAATTCACCATTCACACTTTAGACACTTTGAACATGGTTAGTGTATTCGGGTCTAAACAATTAGTCACATCAACTGTAATTCTCCTGGAAAGGTTTATAAAATTTCCTCAAAAGCTTTAAAGAATTAATATGCTTTACAAAGAAGCTAAATTATCGTATGGCAAAATGATAGGGACCAGTAATTAGGAACTCATTTTGCCATTAAACCAGTCTTTTAAGATTACAATATAATTTTACAATTAAAAGCTCTTTGATATGCTTGAAAGAGGGTTTATCTGATTTTTCCTTTATGCCAAGGAGAACTCTGCTCTTTGCAGTATAGTTTTTGTTATACAGTCTTTGAAATGTGAAAGCAATTGACTAAACAATGGCGACATATGTTGTTTGCATATGAATTGCTGCTCTTCAACTATTCCTATCTCATCAGCAAAGTACTGATTAACCACTAGCAAAGAAAAATTTTGAGTTACATTTAAAGCAACTAATACTGCTCTAAATAGAGCTCCAGTCTGTTTAAATATATATGTATAGATCTGTATATATACAATATGTATATATATACACACATATATAAATATATATACAAACATACACGTATATATATACATATATATATACACATACACACACACATATATATACATACATACACACATATATATTTCAACCCTTTTAAACTTTTTCCTTAAATATTTGGCCTATTGTGTAAGAATGACTGATTGAATTATATATGACAAGTCAAGTCATATAATCTGTGATTATTATAGTTCTATGGGAAGCAACTTTAAAGTATAGAGGTTTGTTAGGGCCATAATATTAAGTTTAATCTAATTACAGATGTACATCATTTTATTTAAAATATTTAAGGTCAGTTAATGCCTGCTAACTCATCTAACTCATCTATATAATAAATTGGGAATTAGAATCTGCTTTTGTGTACAAGGATTGCAGATTAAAATTTCAGAAACGACTTCAGCCTATCCAAGAAAATATACTGATATACCACAATATGCTGCTTCCTAATAAAATATTTCAAAATGAATAACTCCTCATGAATAAAAATTGTCTTAAGTCCACAAGCAACTACAGAATTGTGAGGCTTGCACTTGTTTATAGACCAAAAATAATAATATGTCAAGAAGTTTATTATATTTTCTAGACATTAGTAATTGGGTAGAAAATTTGGACAAATGTTTAAGAGGTACTTTAACATCATTTATTATGCTAATGGAACTACCAATAAAAACTCAACTTATAATCCAATAACAAAGTCATTATAATTATAAGCTAATAGGTCAGCATTTGGCTACATCAGAGTTTTGGGTACACATTAGAATCACTTGGGGAGATTAAAAATATTGTTTCCATTTCTAATATTATGAAATGACTGGTGTTGAACTAATCATCATTGTAATAACAATTATAAAGTCTAAGTAGAAAAAAAAATGTTTAGAAATACTTAAATGAGATTATAAGCAGGTCAAAAGTGGAAGGAAATGTAGGAAAGCATAACATTGAGTTGCTTTTCCCATTCTAGTGTTCTATAACTTTCTCCATTACACAAGGCCAGCCATGTAGAGAGGTATTTTTTCCTAGTTATTATGTTTACCGTTTACACCTGCTACTCTGCTATAAGAGTAAAGACTGCAATTTATTCCTTTTTGCACCTTAGCAAATAGCTTATTATATGGGGTACATAAAATACCAAGTTATATATCTATATCTATCTATACGTTTACACACATATATACATACATACATACATACATACTGTATGTGTGTGCGTGTGCTTAAGCCTAAAGCAGCTAAGAATTCTAAGGATGAGTTAATAAAAAACATAAATCTCTATTTTTGTTTTACCCTGGGTATATTTCTTTTTTCATAGAAACAGTATTTCTTGAAAAAACAGTCTTGAAGGATTATCTAACATTAACATGTCCTATTTTAAAAGACAATATAATTCAAAACAAGAAATGGAAGTAAACAGCACCTAATTTCACGAGTATTACCTTGTTAACCTTAATTATTATCAATCAGTGGGAGAATGGCTACGGTAGAGTAAATTCAAGTACACAAAAGCATCATGTTACAATCCTCCTTATGCTAAGGTAGGGGAGAAAACTAACTCAGAATACTCTACTAGATGCAAAAGCTCTTTGGAACAATATTTGATCCTAGATTCCACATGGCTGGGATCCAGAGCCTCTTTGTGATCATTATCTTGGGAGGTTGTTTTTTGTTTATTATCTCCTAATTTTAGGAAAAAAGGCTTTTAGTTTGTATTTAGGACTTATAAAGAGAAGCCATTAAAAAGTGTATTCATTCACAAAATTAACACTCCGAACTCCGAGCAGTTTCCTTGCCTAGGAGGAGAGAAAGAGGAGAGACAGAAACTGTTGCCCTGATGCACCAAAGTTCTACATGATTTTTCTCTCAGCAGGGCATTCCACAACTGCTCTCCCCATTAAGTTCACTTTCTTCACTATCAGATCTCTAGAAGTGTGCCTCATAATGATTGTTTTGTAGTAACCTCTGTAAATTACTTGGAATTAATAGTTGAGGATTATAATTTCTTTACTCATAAAACATGGATTATAAACTTTATGTAAACCAAAACAAACATGTTTTTGAAAATATACATGGTAATTTTTTTCATGTTTTCTTAATGAAGGAACAAAAGTTGTCTCTCTCAGACTTCTGGTCAAACTGGCATATTAGGTAGAAGATGTACTTGCCTCCTCTCATAATGACATCAAAATTACAAAAAAACTATAGAACAACCATCATTGGGAATCGCTTGAGATATGGCTGACAGAAGTCCTGAAACTGGGAACACACATAAGAGGCCACCTTGAGACTGTTAGAAGGGGTGGAGACACAAAACAAGTTGGTCCTACATCTCCATCTAGCATTTGAGAATCAAGAGGGTTATCTCGGCTAATGAGGGGGCACCAGAAGGAGAGAGGAGTCCGATCTCCACATTAGGCTCCCCAGTCCAGTGTTCCACTGTCAGAAGAAAAGTCCTCACAACCTCTGGCTGTGAAAACCAGAGAAGATTGTGAGATAAAAGCTGTGGGAATTAAAAAAGTTTCACTTAAAAGGCCTGTGCACACACTCAGTGATGGACTCACTTACTCTGAGCTCCAATACTAGGATAGCTGCTTGAGGAGTACCAGAGACATATAGGGAGGAACTGAGCTATCTGGCTTTAGAGCAAGGGCTAAAGAAGTGGGTTTCTCTTAGACAGAAGTGATAGTAGGATCCATTATTCTTTTCTTGAGCCCTCCCTGCTCCCAGTATGCAGAAGAAAATAGATGACTGTATATATGTAACTATTCTTTACATATTTGTAATAATAACCACATGCCAAAGATTCAGAACTGAAGTATATAACATAAAACAAGATGGACCAGAGGAAAATTCCACAAAACCCAACCTAAATAAATAAATAAATAAATAAATAAATAAATAACAGATAGAATGCAAAGACAAGGAAGCAATGGAAATACTGAGCTACCAGAAAGCAAAAGATAAAATGCCTATAGGCAAACCTCATTATTTAAATAATTATCCTAAATGTAAATGGACTGAACTCACCAATAAAAGGCAGAGAATTGTAGATTGGATCAAAAACCAAAACCCAACCATGTGCTGCCTCCAAAAGACATGTCACTTTTTTTCTAATTTTAATTATATTGCTTAATATATTTTTAACAATAATTTGTTCATAGGAGTCTTGACTATTTCTTAAATTGTGATTCATCTTAACTTGATATCTTAGTGTAATGTGATGTAGATTTATCTATATATAACAGTGACCATAAAGAATATTGGTTTTAGAAAGAGATTTTTATTTTCTTTCTCTTAAAATCCATTCATGGACCATTTAAAGAAGGAAAATTAATCCAGAAAGCTATGAAAAAATTTCTTATTGGTACCTTTTGAGACCAACTACCAGCATCAAAAGTTGAGTTTTAACACTCACAAATGAGTGTCTGTGGCTTGGAAGAAAACACTGACAATGATGGTAAATCATTCTTAAAAAATGTCACTTTATTAATGTTCTTGTGCATATAATAGAGTATAGGAAGGTTGAATCAAAATGATTTGTATAATTAGATTGATTGGTGGCATTTAAAATTTTTTTTCAGCTGGCTTTTGCACATATTTTTTATGTAAATGAGATAATATGTTTTATTATAAAAAACTTTTAAATTAATACAAAAAAATTAAATATCAGATTGCAAAGTATTGTTATAATTTAATTGCCAGCATAGTATAACATAAAATGGCATCTTCCAATCAATATAGGGTCGGTCACTATAAGGAACAACCAAAACTATACACAATTTTTATAGAAGTTATTTGAGCCAAACTGATAACATAAGATGGGAAGAAAGACACAAAATGTTCCTTAGAATAACAGTTTTACAGTTTTGTTCATGCATTTAAAATTAAGATGAGGGCATAAGGAAGATTATATGAAGATGAGAGAAAGTGAGGCAGGAATCGGTTTACAGGTTAGTTAAAACTATCTGCTTCCTTGAGGGTGGCTATGTCTTAGAAGAAGGGGTCTAAAAAGAGGCATTTCAAAGGTGCACAAAAACAATGGACAAGGCTTTCTTAAGGCAAGGTTGTACCTTTAAAGTATATAAATTAGTAAAGAAGTAGTATGCCTGGGGTGAAACTAACCACTTCGTTATGCCCAGTTAAGAATTTACAGTCATATCACTCTGTAAGGTTACTTTTCATAAAACTCTCTTTTTAAAAAAAAATCACAATAGTCATACTCAATAAAACGTGGCATATTTCCTGATTTAGGGGCTTATTTAAAATTATGATACAATCTTTGCTGTCCTCTCTCACCTGCATATCCGTACACTGTCCAGCTCTGCCCTAATGTTTGCTTTAGAAGGCTCTGTTGCTTTCTGATCATTTTGTTAAGTGTTAGGAAGCATAATCAGAAAATCTTAGAAGGAGAGATATTTATTCCTGCACATTCTTTTTTTATTTTTCTGCAAATCTGACAAAAGCTGTTTTTTTTTTTATGTCCCCAGGGTTTGTTTAGGGGTCTATTGTCCCAGTTTTTATTGCACTCCATCAACTGGATTCCACCTACCTGGCTCCTTCCACTATTGTTCATACCTAGTAGTTTCACTATCCATGCTGGACTTTACCTCTGCTCAAAACTTTAAATGGTCCTTTATTAAACTCTCTTAAATTTTATCCTTTTCAGTGTATCATCTCTTTTCTGCTAGAACCCCAACTGACACACAGCCAACACATAACACAAAATAGTTATTCTGTTAATGTCAGCAGGAATTAATATCTATTAATACTAAATTCACTTTTGGGGTATATGCATGTGTGTGTGTGTGTGTGTGTGTGTGTGTGTGTAAATACTCAGAAATAGATTGGCTGATGGTCTATGTTTGGTACTATAGAGGTGAAAAACTTTCCTCTTCTCTTCTGAGTTATTTATCAGGTCTAATGATTAAATTAAGATAAAACAGATTAACAGGGGAAAATAAATTTTATACATATGGAAGTCTCATAAAAATATGACTCAGGTAATTAAGAGTTTTATACCAACCTAAGCTAAGGAGAAGGTGGTAGGAGTCTGGGACTTCAAAGGGGGAGAAAGACATTTCACAGGAAGATGAGAAGAGATGTTTGGTAAACAAATTAATGCTATGTCATGCAGATAAATCTTCCTAATATCAAAAGTTATCTCTGCTAATAGCTCTCTTCCTGGTACAAGCTCTTTATTCAAATTATTTTAGGCAGTTAAGAAGGTCAACAGCTCTTCCTGAGTCTGCTGGACACATTGTCTTCAGTGCTAAAAAATCCATGTACCCAAGTGGCACATTCTGGGATGGCATATTCTGCTTCACTTCAGTACTTACTTTGTAATATTTAGGTATAAGGGTTACAGTGCAATTAAAAGGTTGGAAGTGTTCTTACTTTTTCTATGCTGTAAAAAAATTTACTTCTCATGTGATAACAATATTATTACATGCAGTATTAGAGTTGAAAACTAATGACTTGTGGGAACATGTGGTTCTGGGGTGTTGATAAATATGGCCTTAATATTCCCCTTAGCTTGTCTCACCTTTAGATGGGGTTCTTCCTGACTCCAGGCCTCTGACTACCCGTTTCTTAGACCATTTACTTCAGAAAATTTGAAATTGCAAATTCTTACACTACCTCTTGGAGATATAAATCCTTTTAAAGTCTTTTGCCAGTTTTACAATCCAGGAATATCTTTCTCAAGGAACTGAAGTCATTTCTGTGAAATATAATCGAGGATGATAGCACTGATCTCTCTCAGTCTCTGTGGGAAAGTAGAAGCCTACATCCAAGTAGTAAAACTACCTCCTGTCATGAAGATAGAACAAAGTTTAATTTTCCTTTAAGTAAGGCCAATTAGCAAACATGAATGGACTAAGATCTCCCCTTCCTTATCTCTTAAAAATCCTTTGTTATAACAGAATCAAATTCAGAGTTCAGTTCTCTTCTCTATTACAATAGCCTTGGATAAAATCACCCTGGTTCACTTAACTGTGGTCAGAACAATTTTTACTTTGACAGAATCTTTTTGACATTCCTCTATTTTTCTTTATAGCAGCTATTAGTTTACACTTTTCCAAGAATCACTTCTTAGATGTATTAGTGTTCGGTTACCTTTCTCTTTTCCATTTCAAAATTTCTGCTTTTATATTTGTGAGTTAGGATCCTTATATTTTTTAGTATTTTTTGTTCTTTATGTTATTAAATTGAATGTGTTCTGTATTATTTTCATTTTCTTTCTTTTATGAGTAATGAAATGTTTTAAGGTGATTAATTTACTCTCAGTGCAATTGTCATTATATCTCAAAATTTTAAATATTTAGTAATAATTATTTGACAATTGAATTTTGATTATTTCTTTTATCCAAGAATTAGGAAATAATATAATAAATTTCTATATTACTTGGTTATTTTTTATTTCTACATTTGCAATTTCTTTATTGTTTTAAATGTGGTATACCTGGAGAAATTCTCTCTAATTTCTATTGTTTTGGAAGTTAATAATATTATTTTTACTCAACATGTAACTAACATTATATATTTTCTATGGATAATATGAGTAGGTATATATAAATTTGTATTGTTTAGTGTAATAAATATGTATTTAAATATTCCATTTAAAGATATTTTATTTATATATAACTCATTAATTGGATTATTTATATTCTATAGTTTACATTATTATTATGCACACTGGATGCCAATGTCAGGGAAAAGTGTTAACAAATTTTATTATTATTGTTATAGGATAAATGTTGTCATTCCAAAATTCATCTGTTGAAATCTTAACTGCCAATGTGATGGTTTTGAAGGTGGGTTTTGGGGAAGTGGTTAAATCATGGAAGCAGAACTCTTATGATTTAAATTAGTGCCCTGAGGAAAGACCCTAGAGAGTGAATACTTCCTTTATACCATGTAAGGTTATAGTAAAAATATGGTTCACTAGAAAGTGAGCCCTCACCAGACACTTAATCTTCAGGTGCCTTTGGACTTCTCAAACCTAGAACTGAGAAAAATAAATGGTTTTTAAGCCACCCAGAATATGGTCTTTTTGATAGCAGCCCAAATAGACCAAGAGAATTGTGCTATTTCTGTCTATCTGTCTTTTAATCATAAGTAATAAATAACAGCTTCCATTTAAAATTTTTGCTTTAAATTAATTCTTTTTCTGATCGTATTATATAACACTATTATCATTATTATGATTATTAAACATTTTCTTATGTCTACTTGGCCACTTTCTATACTTTCTCTTTCAGTCTTTCTGAGTAACTGTAGGGTTTACCTTTTGAATTGATAAAGTTGTATTTTTATTATGACCTCATTTTGACTCATTATTTTTCTGAATGTTTAAGAGTATTTCATTTACATTTATTATTTATAAGATTTCCTCCCTCTGTACAATCAATTTTCGAGTTATTTATAAATTATATGATCTGTTTTCATTCTAGTTTTGTTATTTCAAATGATATTCTTAAGCTTACTTAAAAAAAAAATCAGCTTGAGGAGGAAAAGGATATCTAATGACCTGATCATTATCTCAAAGAAGCTGAGATGTATGAACTTTGTATCTTTCATTTTTTTTTTCTCTTCATTGCTCCTCCACTTCTTGGTTTGCCTTTATTTAAGAGCTACAGCTTATAATAATTTCATTTTTCAATCCACCATTATTTCTCAAAGTTTATCAACATTTTTCTGATATTTTTATAGATATTCTATTTGAAATCTTATCATAAACAAGTTATTTTTTACTTTATTACATTCAATATTATTAAACATTATTTATTTCTCTTTGCATATAAGTGTATGTGTGTGTGTTTATCTTTAATTATGGGATAAGCTCTACTGGAGTAACAACGATGTTCCTCATATCCTCTTCAAAGTTCTGCAATGCCTAACACAATGTGTCTCTATATGGAGAGTCCACAAGATCTTATGTTTTATTATTGATTTAAAAGCTTGAGGGAAATAAGACAGACAGGAAGAAATGTTTCTGAACTCTCATCAGTCAGCACTAATATTTTCTATTTATTTTATCGTTTTCTGAAAATGTAAGAAAATTTTACATTTTGCAAAATGTTTCTAATTCCAAGGACTAGTCTATGTCTTTTTTCTTTTTATTTACCAAAATAAATAGAATGATCAACAACTGGTATTAGAAATACACATGTCCTAATTGTGAAGACAAATAATAATAATGTTCATATTTATGTGTAAAAAGGCTCTAAAGATTTAATTTAATATAAGATAATTAAGGACATAATGCATTGGCAGATCCTTTTCTCACTGTCCAGAACTTTTATTTATATGTATGTAGCTATAAATGTGCTGATGAGATAGAGAAAAAGATATGTTACAGCTATTTAAAACATTAAAGAATTTTTATAGTTTTGAATTACTGACTAAATGTACTGTTTGTATTATCTTCATTATGAATATTGTTACATAATCTTATGAATCTATATTTTTAACTGAGATTTTTAAGACTTTAGTCCTCAAATGTCCCTGCCCAATTCTGATAAACTGAGATTGTCTGATCAACTGTTACTATACCTTGACTTCATTCTTGCTGTGCCTACTGACTGACCCATGACTAATATAATCTGTTTCCTCACACCTTCCAGGGTTTTAAATAGCAAATAATTCTTGAAACAAGTTCAACTGTCTTCCTAAATTAAATAAAATCTTAGTTATTTACCCTTCCCCTCACCAACACTTACCTTAAGTTGTTCATACTTGCAAAGTTTGAATAGAGGCTTGAGCTAACTGCTGTGTTTGTGTGTGTGTGTTTTTTTCCTTCCACAGTTTGGTAGTGTATTCAGATTAGAGCTAGACTCTCCTTTACCTAGCCTAGAATGCTTCAGTGGAGATAGAGTATAATGAAGATCCTTTATGTTTCCCTTCTTCAACATGCTCATAGCTGAGTATAAAACTTCAGAAGGCCTGACACTGCTCAGGACTCTGTCTTTTTGTGCAGAAGGCTACTGGCACCTTTATTATTGTTACTATCGTCATTATTAATATCCTTAGTTTAGTCACTACTACTTGATTTTATTATTGCTTATAGCTTTTATGATAAGATAAAAGAGCTTTTATGACTAGATAAAAATGTAGCATTGGTTTTGATTTTTGAGGAGTCTTCACAATGTTTTTTACCAATAAAAGACAAAAGGCAACCATTATCTACAATTGTCCCATGAAGTCAGTTCTCATCTGCCTATTTGTATGAATGCCAATAGCACAAAATAATTTTTGAAAAAATTTTGAAGAGTACAATCTAGATTTACAATCATCACTTTGAGAAATTTTAACATAAAGAAAAATTTTCACTTTAAAGACATCTCAGAATGAAAAAGAGGAGATAGTCTAGTTTTGTTTGTCTAAAAGAGAGTCACCTGTGAAGAAGTTCACTTTATATAAACCAGCTATAAAAATTTGTGCATGTGTATCAGAAAGGGTTCCTTCATCTAATCTTCCTCTCCTTCACATATATGAAGATAAATAAATTTTGACAATAATAATTTTACATTTTCTTTAAAACTGTCTCCTTCAAATTTCTTTTTATTTATTTTTTCTCCTCTTGGAAAACTCAGAGATTAGTTACTAAAAAAATTGTTGTCATTTACTTACTCTAAATATATTCAGTCTAGATAATAGACAGTAATTGCCTTCTGATGAAAAAAATTGAAGAAAAATTACTAAGCTGAATTTATTTTGCTTAAAATATGTGAGCTATGTTAAAAAAAAAAAAAACGAAAACCTGCAGCTAGGAAAAGTAATTGAATAATGTCCTTACTCGCTATATAAAAGAAAAAAAAATGGCATCTGGTTCTACAAAATGAGAAAGTTTAAATATGATTTAAGGAGTCTTTAAAATTTAGTTTTATAAACACAAGCTTATAATTATATTACAAATGAGTTTATATAATATTTGTGTTAAATAGCTGGATAGTACAGGTTAAGAAATATATGTCTTCTATATTTTATTATGGAAATTAATGTCCACAAAATATTCTAGCTTACACAAGACTGGTTAAACATCTAGTGATTTAACCTTTTTAAATATTCCAATGTTGATTTATGAGTCAAAGAAACTATCTTTGTTCCTACAATAGTTTAAGACTTCAAATATATAAAATGACATTTAGAGAAATTTATTGGTAATAATAGGATATCTCTTAAAATGTTAAATCTCATAAATTATAATAATGCTATGAATAATAAGGGATTAATGTGTTAACTTTAATTACAGTTTCTAAATTTTTAATTAACAATTAATACCTTAGACAAATATTAAATTGTGTTGATAAACAGTCTTGAATGTTTTCCTTCAAGAATAATCAATGACTTTATCTTTACAAAGTAATTGAATGCCTTTTCTAAAATTAGAATTATACCTTCTGTTTAATAAATTTTAAAGATTCTTTTGATGACAGGACACAACACATTGACACTCAAGATAAATAAAATACAGAAGAACAGAAGGCTCTCACGGAGGGCTACCCAGGGGTTCTCATACAACTCAGCTAGCTGGAGTTGTGGGGGTCACTTATATAGGGCAAGCAGGGTGACAGCTAGATACAATAGGACCCGTGTGGAATGGCTGACTTAAGTAATTTGGAGGGCTTTGAGGCACAGGGCTGTCCCTAGTTTTCTGGCGCCAGATCCGTGGGGTGTTTACGACTTGTGTATATCATGCCCTGAAGTATGAGAGCTCAATAAAGTGGTTGAGAATGCAAACTTAATTGGCTGGTGGCTCACAAGGGGAAACTGACCAGTCTTCAGCTAGGATCTCAAAACTGGACCATGACAGTGTTAAAAACCCCAACTATTTTATACCCTCTTTCAATGTGATCAAATCAAACAACACAATTCATTGTTTAGTTTTCACCATACCAGTGAAAAATTGGCCCTAATCTTAACAGTATATTGGGCAATTTTGCTCAAAATTTCTGAGGCTGTCTCTCTGGTACATGTCCCATCTGCCAACCCAACCTCATAATCCTGACAAAAATCTATAAAAGTGAGACATAGATAATTGCACACTGGTAAATGGATTTCATATAATCCCATTATTCAAATGAACATTACTGTTCGTCTGTTTTCTGGATGGCTAAAAGTTTTGCTCTATCAAAAGACAACTGTCTCAACAGCAACTTAAAAAAAAAAACTAAAACTTTAAGATTATGTTTCAAACCCAGGTTATATAATGGAATTATCTAATACCAAGAACACTCACTTTATATTTTTACATTTTAAAAAAGTTTTCCAAGACACTGGAATGTAATTCTCCCTGGATTTCTCAATGTTCCTGCAGGGCTCTAGCTCCTGAGCAATAAAAATTGGCATGCTATAAAGATAGGAAATGTCTTCTTTTGTCTTCCAGAAATATTTGCTCTTCAGTTTAGGTTGAAACGGAGAGAGCAGTTTATATTATTATCGTCTCCTTTAAAGATTTGTATTCATTAGGGAGATAAGATTTCTCTTTCTCTCAAGTGAGAAAGAGTACAACTACCTATCAATTTTTAGATAAACTACAGGGTTATAATTTCAGACTCCTTTCCTGTAGTATAAGAAAATCACTTTTGTATAGACATGGATAACCATCTGCCTTTCATTGCACCTTTCTGAGAATGGGGTATGGAAAACAGACAGGGTTATTGCTATAATTAATAATAGTATGATTTTAATCTGGAAATCTCATGCTTGAGTTCAGAATAATATAAATATAGGTATTATTGTTTTATTCGATGTTGCTCACCATTTATAAATGCCATTGTCCTTATCACCCATATTCAACAAAGAAGACTGAGAGAACAAATGACTCTTAAAAATTTTCAAAATTATCTAATGTAATATTATAAAGTTTGAATGCACTGCAATCAAACTTATTACTAACTGGTATAAGAAGGTATTCTCAAGGGTAAAGTACAGACCCTTGTGTGACCATTAGCCAATTGAAAAAGATTTTGATTTAAGACATCTCTTTAACCTTACCAGAAGGGACCACACCAGATAGTGTTAACACAGACACTGAACAAAAAAATCTAAGGAACTGACCTTTAGGTTCATATCTCCTAGTTAAAAAGACATTATATATGCACTTCCAGAACTTCAATGTTAACAAGAGATTCTAGCAATATTCTCCAGAATCTTGAATAAAGCAGCACAACGTTAAATATTTAGAACCAGCACTCCAAATGCCAGGAGCCAATGATTGCCACACCACATAAAACTCAGACTCCATCCTTTTTTCCCTAATTCTGTGTCTCCTTTTTATTAATTTAAAATTCTATTTATCTTGAATAGTTTTCATGGTGCAGAGATTCAAACAGAGATGAAGATTTGAGCTATTAGTCTCTAGTTTTATTTCTTTCACATTAGCAAATTCACTTTTAAACTAGTAAGTATTTTCCACACTCTTTTTGTATCAAATAAATATGTTAGAATGTCAAATATTTCTAATGCTAATTATTGTACAAGCACTCTACTTTTATATAAGCACAATAAGGATTATAAATACATTGCAAGGAAAATCCTTTTTATTTCTTAATGCAAATGATATGTATCTTGAGCAAGAGCTAAGAAAATAACCAAAAATATGATTTTAAAAGCAATTTAGTTATCTCATGGTTAGAACATTAATTTAAAAGCATGCTGTAAAAATTTGATCTTACCGTAAGATGATTTAACAGGGGAGTTATACTGATTAACATCTGTACCATTTACAGCAGAAATAGTTTAAAAAGTGATATTCCTGGAAGAAAAGAACTCTGTGAAGGCATGAAATGCTAAAGAAGTCTGCAAACAAACTGAATTATAACAGTTTATTTTCTTTTACTTTTATAAGTGTGGGACTAAGAAAACTGACAGAAAATTATCAATTCTTCCAGTTTTTGTGCATTTGTCTGTTTTAGAGTAAGACTAGAAATGAAATGCTTCATTCGCAATTTATTAATAGAAGATCAGAATTTATTAATACTGTAACTAATTAGAATATCTAATTATTTTAACCAGCAGGGCTATAACCTGATTACCTGATTTAACCAATAATAACATAGTAATATCTCCATGTTGATCTTAGAGCATCTAAATCATTATTAAAATTCCATTTCCCCAAACTCTGATATTCTTTGTTGAATTTTGCCCTTATTTGAAATGATAATTCACATGAAGGCATATTTTTAGATTGTTAATATATGCATCATTTACTCTACTACTTTAGAAAAATGTTATTTTTATACTATAAAAACCTTAAAAAGTATAAATATAGTAAATCTATTTTGATAAATCTTTTCATAGCAATGCCCAATTAAATTTTAAAATAAAAACATGAATCAAGAATCAAATTTTAATTTTCAAACTTTTACCTGTGGAGAATATTGATACATCTCAGTTATCTATAACAAACCAGTTGTTTTCGATATTTTTACCGGAATCTCTGAGTAGTATCATTAATTTAGTTGAGAACTGACTTGGAAACTCCTTTGTAAAATTATAAATATTTTGTTGTTTTGCAGGGTGAACACCCACCCCAAATTTGATTCAGATGTTATAGCTGATAACATTACACATCCAGAAAACAGAAAGCTTGTTCCTCTCGCAAGGAACTCCTGGGGAGATAAAATTGTGCAAATAGGTAGGAGGTGCCTTGGGAAAAACAGAAGAAGTGTTTTTAGAAGATGATAATTAGGAGATAGTTCTTATTCACAGGCTGATTTGTGAGGTTTAAATTTCCCACCTGGCTTCAAGGAGGAAGTATGTACAAACTCTCTTATCAACGTGTCCAGAGTGTGGCCAATGGAGAAAAAAAGATGGAGGAGTGAAAAGAAGTCAATAGTCAAGCATCAAAAATGCAGTAATCATGTAAAATATATGTTATACATCCTCCTTAGGTTAAATAATTTGTCTCACTTTTGAAAACTAACATGGCATCTAAAAAAAAAAAAGAAAAAAGTGTTGGACCAAACAGATCTAGGATTTAGTTATTTTCTACTTCTAAATAGTCATGTGATTTTGACTAATTTATTTTATACCTGTTATTTTCAGATTTTTTTCTTCTTTTATAAAATGATATTAATAATTAATGTACATTCTGAAGATCACTCTCACAATGATGAGGATAATCCTCATGGTGAGCATAAGACAATAAATGCCAACCTTTTGATAAATATTTTTTTTTATTTTCTGCTTTTGAAATAAATACTGGTAATTATGATTCTTACTGTTTATTTCCAAAAATTATTCTGCGTAGAAATTTAGTAAAGCTAAGTATTTCATGAGTTATGCTGTGTGGGCTTCCAGCTCTACAAGTCAGTGGAACTTTCTGAATAAAACAAATCTCAGTATTTATAGGTGGTACAGGAGTCTCATTAGCTATGGCTGGGTGAACGTAAGAATAGAATCAATAACTATGTATGGTGCCAGGTGAGTACTAGATTTATTAGATTTATTAGAGGGCTCACTTCATAAATTATATAAATTGTCTAACCTTTATGCCATATATTGAAAATTAATATCATATGAATGTCAACTATAATTGAACATTTTAAAAAATATAAAAAGATAATGGTTTAAAAAAAGGAAGAAAATGTTAAAACTCAGTTCTTAGAATCTTAAACCCCTGAATATAGGTTTTGAGAAATCATCAAAAAATATTAGATCTAAATGTTGCAAGGTCAACTCTTTTTAATTGTTACTGTAGAAATTTATCTGAAGTAAAGAGTTTTAGTATATGACTTTTTAATAAAAAATAGACATTTCACATTATTTCTGGTAAAAGTACATTATTTTCTTATTATATAAAAATAAAACATTAATTTTATTTCTTTTAAGTTAGAAAATATTATATAATAAACACAATTGTCATTATGAGAAAATTCAAATGAAATAGTGCTAGTAAAATTAGGATTTTTAATTTCAAAATTAGTTTCAGTATTTTCTTTTATGTAAAATGTTTTAAAATTATTCTTAGAGTTATTTAAAAGACTTTCAGATATCTCTAATACTCTGAGATATAAAAAGTATTATTATTCTATACCTTTAAATTTTTTAAAAATTGTATCTAAATACATAATACACTCATATTATGAAAAGGAAAGTGGTAGTCACAAAGTCAATTGAAAATTTAATGATGGCTTTAATTCTGTTACAGAACATCAGTTTATTAAAGCTCAAGACTTACTCCATTGGTTCTTGATCCTAGAGGGTCCTGATGCTTTGTGAAGGGAGTAGCAAGGACAAAGAAATGGTTGAGATATTAAACAGGTGTGTATCTGTTTCTTTGTAAGACTGAAGAAGCTAACTAAACATTGAATTGCTTTTCTTTTGGTTAGGCTGTATAAATTTAGTGTGGTAAACTTAGATATTTTATGCTAATTGGAAGCTGGTGACAGACAATATGTGGTTTTGGTTAAGAATTAATTTAAAATATCTAATAGATAAATATTTTAAAACCTGAGGTCAAAAGGGGGTTTATAATAATAAAAAGGAAATTGATTGTAAATCGTTAAAGAAACACTAGTAATAGAAAGGGAACCAATGGTCAGATTAACCAGTTGTTGATTGGTAAATAATTTCACCAGTAACTCTCAGTCAGTTTTAAATTAGCTTAGTTTTTGAATTATTTTAGTTTATGTCTAAATATAGTTGGCCCTTGAAAAACATGGGGGGTTGGGGATAGAGGTGTATGTAAAGCAATGACCTCTTGCTCTGTTGAAAATTCCCATATAAACTATCATTGGCCCTTCACAGAAACACGGGCTCCCATCTGTGGACTTCATCCTTGAGCAATAGGGGTCTCAACTGTCTGGGTCAACTGAAAAAATTTCACATGGAATTAAACCTGCACGGTTCAAACTCGTGTTGTTCAAAGCTCAAATGTACTTCAAAGGAAGTCATTTATACACTGACATTATAGGAACTTAGGTGACAAAAACTGTGCTAGGTATTGGGAAGAAAACTGAGAATGAGGCATATGTCCTCCTGTGCTTATGATACTCTGCCGGTCCCTGGGATCCATTTTCTGCCCTAGAGTGCTGACTCCACAACTGGGACACTTCAGTTGTGGCCTCCCTCCCCTTTGAATTTTGGCTGGTTAGAGTGTGGGAGACTCATAACTCTGTTGCTAAGCTCTCACTTTTCAGATCAGCTTGTTCTCAGAAGCACCTGACCACAAGGTGTTCCAGCCCAGCCCTGCCTGAATCTCAGAAGAGGCCAAACCACAGAATGTTCCATCGCCATTGTTTAGCTTTGTAGCCCATCCCTATTGCATACTTCTCCTAACCTTTACCATTCCTCACCCCCACCTGCTAAGAGCCAATAAGATTGTGCCAAACACCCGTCCACCTAGTAGACCTGCCCCCTTTTGTCTCCACTGTATAAATACATTTGTTTGAAAAATAAACTTTGAGGCTTGATCAGAACTTTGTCTTGCCTCCGCTCCTCTTTCTCGCCCATTTTCTTTCAGGTTGGATCCTCCTCGCCGCCCCCACGAATAACTAGGTCCCGCGGGTCGGGGCATTAGAGTCAAAGAAGTCACCAGCAGAAGATAGGAGAGCAGCAGGAGAAAGAGGTCAAGGTGTTTATTTATTGTGTTCCTCATCATCCACCCTAGTTTAGCAGTGACTGTTTCTTTTGCCTGCCAGATTCTGTTAACTCTCCTTTGCACTTGACCTTCAGGCCTCAGTGCAATTACATTTTCTCACTATAGTGAGACCTTGGATACTTCTGTTGAAGTGTCTAACCCTGTTTATACCTCAAAAAAAAATTAAACTTTCTTTAATTAAACTAAAAAAAAACATATTTTAACACATATTCAGGGCACATCTTATTATATCCAGACCATAAATTTTATATTTAAAATTATATGCTACATAAAATTAAAGATATAAACAGCTTTCTTCCTTTTAATTATTTACTACCAGGATATTGTACAAACATTTATTGAAAATATTAACACTTTTAATTTTATTTTACTGCTTTCTTTTCCATTTTATATAAAATATTAATTTCAGTATGTCAGAGATATTAGTGTCATATATGCATGTAAATTAAATAAAATTGGACAGCTAGTGTGTGTAAAGTAATTAATGATTGCTAATATTTAAGCTATAATGACTTTTTAAATGATTGGCATACTTGCAGTACAATTAGCTGAAATTACTTTAATAAAACCAGTAATGGGTTTTAAAATAAAGGCAGTATATTTAAAAATTTACATTGCATTCAATGTATGTACCCTCATTACATGAAAGTCATGACCTTCCTGAAAAGGTCTTGATATGGAGAAAATAATGAAAAAAATACATGCACATAACAAATAAAATATACAATGGCCTATTATAAGAACCACTGAAGTTTATTTCAGGATGGAATGCTCCTGCTCTGAACTGATAATTGTGTTTCTTTTTGAGAAATTAAAATAGCAAAGAGAAATATAAATTTTTTGGCATTATTTAATACATACAAGTGTCCTATCATCTATGTTCACTCAGGCTTTGAAAACCTAACATATACTAACTCTTTTCAACATATGCCAGCAACTAAGCTCCTTTCCATTGCTGGCTTTTTGTACCTAAACTCAGCCAGGCTCCAAGTCAGGGTGGTAGCAAGGACATAGTAGCCATTGTACAGTTCTTAGTGCCTGAAGTAGAAGACAGCTGAACTGATCACCCAAGGATACGTCACTCCATTCCATGCTTATAGCACTGTATAAAGCAAATTTCTTTATAAAATTACTTACAGTGGAAAAAAAAATGTCTGAAAAAATTTTACTTCAAACAATTAGCCTTGATGATCTGTACAAATGGGGAGCTCGAATGAAACTATAAGTAACTTTTACTTTTTACTTTAGATAAGATTTATGTTGTAGATAATTGCAATAAATATATAATTATAGTATATATTTTCATTATTGCAAAACAGAAATAAAAAAATATTTTTTTAAATGTAAAAATAATTCTAGTAAAATTTTATATGGCACTTCAATATTCTCTCAAATAGAATTTCTGTACTCATAAACTTTGAAATTATCAAGCTTCTATGTTATGATAGGTGCAAGGCTAGGCAACAATAATACTGTGAAAGACCCTGTTCTTGCAAAACTCAGTGAAAATTAGAGAATATGCAAATATAATACTTTCTCATGCCTCTAAGTAATGAGATATTGAATATTTAAATTAGAGCTAAAATAAATATGAAGAATAACTAAAATATAAGAGGACAGAATAAGAATATGATATGAGAATTATGTCCTTGTGGATGTAGAGCACATGAGATGGCTGAATTATTGGAACCCATAAAGTAGTTATCAGGTCAAAATGAACCAGAAGAATAAAATGCATTTAGGAAATAGTAGAATAAGAGAAAGCAACAATAAATTGAGTCTATTTTATTTCAAAGAAATAGAGCTGAATTTTCAGCAAAGGTCATAGGAAAGGAATTACTTCTGTGTTTATTTGCATTCATATATTTGTTCATACTCAAGATGTATTTATATATGTTTCACAATAAAATATCTGTCATAATTAAATAGGATAGTGAGTATATAAATATATAATAGTGAAAACAGCCACAATTTATGTATTTATAAACACAGCATAAAGTAGTCTAATCCTGAATTGTAGTCTCTAATATTGTGGTAAGAACTTAAAGTATAAAAATATACTTTAGTGTGCTAAAGTATAAAGTATAAAAGCATAAAAAGAAAAAGTGTTAAAAAAAACACGAATAAAGAAATCGCTCTATCAGCTAATTATTTATAGAAAATAAAAGTAGCATATTTCTCTAAAAGGAACTCAGAAAATCTTCCAACCTGGCTATTTTTTAGATTAAGACATTTAGTTTAAAACATTTAGTTGATGTTCAAAATGTTGAAAGAATTTACTTAGTTTTTGTAGGATAAACAAATTGAATCTGCCACCTACCTAAGCCTCAAATAAATGTTTATACTGAAATCTGTCATTAAGATGAGAATATTTAATAAAATATTCTATTTCCTGTTAGCTGAAGATATATTTTACATTCATATATTCATTGCTAATAATGTATAGCTTTGAGAATATATAGAAAGCATATAGCTACTCAGTGAGCAAAGTAAACTAATTGGATATTAATATATGCACATTATTTAGCAAACAAATATGTAAAGAATATTAAGACTTTCCTACTAAAACAGTAATATGGTTATTTTCATGAATGCATTGTCTATTGTAATACCTTTATTCTGATGGAAATAGAAATTCATCATGTTCATACCAGTTCTCTCCCTTTAGTAAGATACATATTTAGTATTTCTATTAATTTTTAAATTATTATAAAATTTACATTTTACTTTATAATAACTAATCAGTTTACTCATTCAACAATATTTTAGAGTTTCCAGTATAAAGGTATTGTACTATTAACACAGCAGTACATGAAATATAGATGGTCTCTGTTCCCATTATCTTTCTATTTTATCTAAAACTAAACTCAGAAACCTCTAGTTTCAGTTAAAATGATATGCAACTTTATAGTGTCAGATTTATTATTTTGAAGTTAGAATCTCACCATTTACACAAATTTTTGACATTGAAGAACATATAAAAATTGGAAGTGATTGTAAAAATGTTAATGCCTTCCAATTTCATTATTAGGTGATCTTAGACAGTGATAACACAACTAGGATGCCTCTGAGATGTGCTATATTAAAAAATGTTGATTTCTGGAATTCATAGATTAAACTCACTCAATGATTGAACACAACTTTCAGCAAGCTAAACTAACTGATAAGATACCCTTTATGTTTTTTTCCTATATGGTAGGCAAAGGAGAATGGGGATTTGTTGGCATTCTCCTTTTATGGTAAGATGGTATAGAACAACACTAAGTTTGTTAGAAAAAGCCATGAGAAAAAAAAAAAGTATTAAGTTGAGCAGAGTTCAATGAAAATAGTAAATATTCACTGAGCATTACTGAGTGCAAAGAAATATTAAAAAAAACTACATTCCTATTAGTTGAGTATTATTATCATTCCATATTACAGACGTGAAAATTGAGGCACAGAGTATTTAACTTGTCCAAAATCACACAATTTAAATCAGAGTCAGAATTTAAATATCAGCAATCTGGCTATCAACTTCTTTTTGTATAACCTTATAATGCTGCTTCTCATATCTAGGAGGGCTAAGAGATAACATTACCAGTACACTGTCTTTCAGGCAAAAAGGTACTAAATAGCTGAATCATGCATCATGCAAAGATAAGGCTAGCTGACCTCTAAAACGCCTTCGAATTTCAGCAGTAGGTGATACTATGAATGTTTACTTAGTGAATTTCACTAGACCACTAGGCCTAGAACCAAGACACACTGAAGAGTTGCAATGTAGAAAGATGCCAGTAGATGCCTTCTCTATAGATAGTAAAGTGTATTTCAGGGAGTCCATTTTCAGCCTGAGATCCATTTCTAGGGCCTGAGATCCACACCCACAATCACTTAGCTAACAGTGGGACCTATGTAACAGAAGGGTGCCACTCACTGCTCTATTTCTGTTCTCTGAATTCAGTTTTTCTGGGCCACTAGCCTTGTAGGTCACCATGGCAACTTTGCTCTTCCCTTCAGCTAATCAACTTAATATATGTCTCAAATTCTAAAATACCAAATTACTAAAATTTTCTGAGTTTTTAATTTTGGGCAGGGTGTTCTTGTTCCAAAAGAACTATTTGAATGATGTTGTGACCCATTGCTAAATCTAGGATAAGAGTTAATAGTATAGCTTTCTATTAGAAACTCCTATTTAGATAATAAGATGACATATATAAACATTAATATGAGAGCAGCTATTATATATATACATATATATTTTTCTGCTGAGGAATATAGACATTGTAGACATTCTGGCTTTTAAATACATCTGTGTTCATGATAGGCTCTCCCTGACGCAGAGAATTTGGGGTGCTGTCTTTATAACAAAAGATGATAAGAATACTATAAAAAATGAATATACACTTGTTAAAAATGTAAAAGAAAAATGAATAAATACCACCACTTTGTTATCAAACATCTCTTTAGCAATAATCTCAGACTTAGATAATCTTATTAATATCGGTAACCAGGAATTAGTAGGATTTCTTAAAGCAGGTGTTTTATTAAGATTATCTCCAAAAATAACTGAATGTGTTGGAAAGAACAATATTCTGTTAATAATACTCACAATTTTTTTTATTTTAGCAAGCACTAATCAGCCTTTAGATGGGCTAAAAAAATCAGTTTGTATATTTGTTTTCCCCTCAAAACTCAGTGTAGAACTTGTCTCTGTTGCCTGTGTCACATTCTTTTGAACTATCTCTGATTTCAGCTTCAATTGTGGTGGAAAATTTTATGTAAGTCATATTCATCTTAAGTTGCTATTATCTGAACTTAACTCATTGAATTTTCTAGCATTCTATTTCTAGCATGTAACCCTGGAAGACAATCCTCAAGCAATGGGGAATGTAGGCTTTGGTTGAGAACGCCAGCATCTCCTATTTTATTTTATTTTATTTATTATTTTATTTTATTTATTTTGGTTTAGTTCACCATATTTTTAAATTAAATTTATTGCAGTTGCATTGGTTAATAAAATTATATAGGCTTCAAAGTATACAATTCAATAATACATTATCTGTATATTGCATTGTGTATTCACCATCCAAAGTCAAATCTCCTCTCTTTGCCATTTTAGATGGGACATTTTGAGAGGCATTTTGTCTCTTCAAATGTCCAGGGGGAAATTTGGAGTCTAACTCCTGCTATATTTCACAATTTATTTAGCTTAACTGCATACATTTTAGAGCAGAATTAAAACTGTTAACATAGAGAAGTCTTTGCACTTCCTGTAAAATTAAGAGCCAAATGTTTAAATTCTTCAAACAAATATCAATGATAACATCCACACCTAAAATATTTAGATTTACTTTCAATCAATAAGGAATCTCTACATCAGACCTTTAACAAACAAGTTGATCTCAAATATTTTCATAACTTGACTCTAAAATGTTCATTGAGGCAATTGATATAAGTAATATTTAGTCCTAAAAAAGACATATTAATTATTCAAAATACTAATTACCTAAATTTTGCATGTCATTGGGAAGGACTGACTCTCGAGCTGGTTAGTTGTGAAGTCTGGCCGGTGACTAGATTGGAAGAGCTGTTGTATAGAAGTAGCATTCACTTTAGCAAGGTTCTGGTGCCTTCTCAATTTTCCCTTTAGGTGTGTCATACTTGGTTGTAGCTCTGACTCAGACCAAAGCTGGCCACCAGGCATGCAGGCCAGGGCCTCCTGGCATGAACCACCAAGCAATTTGCAGATGGTCACTACCTGTGCTGGGCTTGGATGTGCCTTGAGTGACTAAGTTGAAAACTGAGGTGGGTTGCCATTATTGCTGGGCTTGGGGATGTTCAGCAAAGGGTACAGGGCATGCCAAGGCCAGATGCTGCTTGTTTGGTATTGTGAATCTTTGAGAGATTTTAGAAAAGTTTACAGCATGAGCCAAGATAGGCCATGTGTTTGGAAAGTCCACTGGAAGAGGCTTGGGTGAGCCCTCATGTTGGGTGGGCAAGGTCTCAGGGAATCACCAGGGCTAGGCAACCAGTCTTAGCTAGGTTACTGGAGATGCAGATATGGTTGCTTTCTAAGTTGGGACACTGGGTGTAGGGAGGGATCAACAATGGAACAGTGGCCCCCACCAGCACTTCTGTCTGGGAGAAAGCTACCTCTCCAGCCCTTTCCCTGAAGCCAGACAATTCATTTTCTCTCTATATGTCCCTAGTGCCTTTTGAGCTATTGCCCCAGCACCGGAGGTCAGAGTGAGTCTATTAGCAGGTAAGTCTATGCATTGACTCTTTAGGAGGAACACTCTTGTAATCCTCCATAATCAGCTACGATCTCCTCTGGCTTTCACCGTCAGAAGTCGTGGCATCTTCTCTTCTAAGCACTGGAACTCTGGGCTAAGGAACCTTGATCTGGGGCCAGAACCCCTTGCTCTTCTGAGAGGAACCTCAGCAGCCAAGATATCTTTCCCAATTTTCAAGCACCACATGAAGATGTGGAATCAGCCTGTTTTGCATCTCCGCCCCTTCTACCAGTCTCGAGGTGGCTTCTCTTGTATGTCCTTAGTTGTAGGATTTTTGTTTATCTAGACTTCAGAAAACTTTAAATGATGGTTGTTTTGTAGTTTTGTTGTAATTTTAATATGGTCATGAGAGGAGGCATACATAGCATTTACCTATTCCACCATCTTGATCAGAAATCCTCCTTTTATATTAAATATTTAGTTTAAATGCATTCTACTCATGATGCAAACTTTTTTTTTGTTTGTTTCTTTGTTTTAATGGTACTTTCTAAATGTTAAACAATTAATGGAATAATCAGTAGTCAGGATAAAAAGAAAACTGTTTCAACTTTATTCTTTCATTGTACCATCATAAGATTTAAAGAGCCTCACTTTTTTCCCTCTCACATTTATGTTTAGGAAACATGGCTCCCTAAAGATATAATGAATTCAGACCTCCTTAATTAAAATTCCATTTTTTGAAAAAAAATTAATAAGTATACATAATTTCACATGATTATAATAAAATAGAATGTTGGGAATGATTTCAAATCTAAATTTTAGAAAATCTCCTAAAAGTCCTTTGTTTAAATCAAGTGACCAAATGGTGGAGCTCTAGTGTTATGGATATTTCTTTTTCTGCTAACCATTTAACAATCTCTTTTATTCATCTTCTATTTTATTAGATTTTTAGGGAATATAAAATCTAAACATGATCTGTCAGATTCTCTTTCATTTAGTGACCTTATTTAGGTTTCTATCATTGTGAGAGAATACAACAAAATAACTGCCTATAGTGAAGTTTCTGATAATGATATTGAATGTTGCTTTTGATGTATATTTGTGGGGTCAGAGGGGCTTTGTAATTTTAATTAAAAATATCAGTCCTAGAATAGCAAAATTGAAGAAGAAATAACTCGCATAAAGAAACAGTAATGTCTTGTTAATCTTCAGAAATTGATTTCCAGGTAGTCAAATAATATGTTTATACTTTAACATGTATTTTTGTTGTTATAATGAACATAATATATGAGCTGGTGAACCTCCATTTTATACTTATGAGAACAATTTTATTGCTGACTTAGACATAAAAATTTATTTATGTTATCTTGATTTTCTTTCTCTCTCTCTCCTTTTTAAACAGGTTTGGTAAGTGAAGAAAGAATACTGGAAGAGAAAAAAATTTGTTTTTAAATAAATATTTTTCACACTGCATGAGTCAAAAAGTAAAACAAGAATATCATAACTAAAAAAAAATGTGTTTCTATTTTTTGCCTCAGCTATTCTTTAGAAATTTTATTACTTCTCAGAATCTTGAAGTTACCACAGAATTCCTTGGCTACTTCAGATCAACTGATAGCTTTCCCCTTCTCTAATCTATTATAGATATAGCCATATCTGCTGTGGAAGCAAAATGTGAAAATTGTGGTAACAAAGCTCTATTGTCACAATTTAGACCTGAGTAAAAGCACTGCCATCACCTATTCTGCTACTAAATGTCTAAAATCAAAGATGCTAACGTCATTAATCCTGCTGCCAAGTTGTCTACAGGTACTACAGAGAAATAATTTACATCATTCTTACTAACTCTTATTTCATCCCTCTCACTCTATGTTTTAAATAAAAGTATATAAGGTAGGGATCAGAGGCCTAAAGGCAGTTAATAACATTGTGTTACAGCAATCACACTCAGCTTCTGGCTCTTTATTGTTGAACAAAAATCTATACAACATTTCTCCCTCACTCCTTCATAACATGCTCTAGGATGTTTTCTATTAATTGTGAAACTAAAATTATTTGTCAAATGTTAAAATTAAATTCAGTGTGCTTGATCTTCTGGTCATCTTAATAAATAAAAAATTTTGCAATACTCAGAGTGAACAAAACAAGCTCAAATATAAGACATCTTTCTTTTATTTAATATCTTATGCCATGAATGATTGAAATTTAAGTTCAAACTGCATGAGTTAGGCGATCATATAACCAAATAGAAGTTGCTGCAGGAAAAAAAAAATTATTCATGTGTTTTAAAGTCCTTGTTCAACACTCTCGAATTCTTACTCAGATGCCTTACAGGTGTTTTTATGTGAAGATTTCTCTATGAAGTTGTGAATTCTGTGAGAAAATTGGCTGTATCTTATTCTCTACTGAATTCTCCAAAGCCTACTACAGTGCCTGACCCATGGTAAATACAAAATAAATATGAGTTGAGTAAGTTTGTGGCAATACTGTAATGGGGCCTCTGCTTAGAGCCATAATTCTCTATAAAAGTATTTCTCAACCATGGCACTACCAACACTAGGGTTAGATGACTTTTTGTTGTGAGAAGATACTCTCTGTGTTGTAGAATATAGAGCAGCACTCCTGATTTTTATCTGATTGTCAAATATCCCCTTAGGAGAAAAAAAAATCACTCTTAGTTGAGAAGTACTAATCTATACGTACTCTGCATCAACATGTCTTTTTATCTACTATCTGTGTAGTCCATTTACACAGACAAGAGTTTACAACTGTTGTGACTTTTGTTAGTGTTGATTTTGTCTTTCAGTCTTCATAGTAAATTTATCCTCTGTCAATATTTTTGATCCATATATCTGGAGACTTCCTTAGAGATTTTTGATGAAAACAAGTAAGATACCTTTTCCATATGACATTTCAGTTCATAAATCACTATATTTCAGAAAGAACTCATTACAGTTCTCTTTGGGATAACAGAATTAGAATTATTCTTCTATTAAAAATAGCAATCACAAAAACAACAGCAATTATAAAATAGTAGTGTAAACAAGAGAGAATATTATATAGGGGATTAGTGTATTCAATCCCTATTAACCTTTAAAATATTTAGTCTATTAGAATCTCCCTCTGTCAGTCTTTAAATGAAGATTCTTTATTGTAGCCAACAAGAGTAAACTCTTCCTTTACAATATATAATATATAATTTTAAATGGAATGATTTTCTATTTTGCATACTATTAAGTTTAGAAGAGCAGGTAGTAAAGAAAAAACATTAGAGGATTAACAACTTAGATTAGAGTTCTTCCTCTTTCACAATTTTTAAATTTAGACAATTACTAAGCATTCTTAGGCCTTGATTCTCTTATAAGTAACATGTGATGTTTAAAAATTTACAAGATAACATTTTATTTTAAACACTTAAATTACATGAGCTGTAAGGTTCCACTTCTCGACATGGGCGTGAGAAGTTCTTTGAAACCCTCTGCAGCAAAAACAGATATAACTAATAAAAGGCATATAGAATTAAAATTTCTTTGGAAATTGTCTTAAGGGCATACAGCAAGTAAAGAAACATTTGCTCTAGAATATTTACTACAACTCACTAAGAATACCAGGAAACAGTAGCGATTGAATCACAACTCTCTCCCTTTTCTCCTTGCACACAGAATATGAATGAAACTTTACTGCAGGTAGGAGCAGCCAAGAACATAAAACTCCTACTCTCCCTAGCCAAGGGCTATAGTGTCTTCCTAAGAGCACAGCGCCAGCATTTTTCATCCCTACTGAGGCTATCTTCCAGATGAAGCCATCTGAGAGGTTGGAGACTCCCTCTTCCATCCAGCCTCCAGTCACAAAACATTCTTTGTTTGAAATGAATCATGCTGAGAATACTAGGACCCAATCACCTTTGCCCTAATTTGTTTATAAGATGATTCCATGTTGAAGGCAGCAAGTCAACAATACCAAAGGCTTCTGCTCCTGCTCAGCGCTATGCTCCTAAAGCAGGATTGTCACTTAAAAAAGTGAGTCACTTGTTTATATCTCTAGCTATAGAACCATGGCTCAGAGAATGTTTTCCCACAGGTAGATGCAAGCCTAAAGTACAACAAGTTTTGAGGTTCACTTTAAAGAAACTGATTATATTTGAAACTGAGTGTTAGAGAAGTTCAAAGCTGTAACTACTCTTAAACAAACAAAAAAGTTGGGGCAAGTTCTGGTGGTAAACAATTAAGAGGAGGCTAGTAGCTTCATAAGAATAAAACAAGTAAACCATAGCCCATACCTTAAAGACTGTTCAAAAACTATCCCTGCAAAGGAGACAAAAATTAATTAATTATTAGACCATGGAGCAATTTATGTTGACTATTGTAAAAGAAATAAAGTAGAACAATTAGTTGGCAACTAGTAGAACCTAATCTTGAGTGTGATCTGGAAAAATGAACGAGACAAACAGAGAGAAAGTGTTGCTAAAATATTGTCATCCCAGGTGATTGTGTGCATGGCAAGGCTGTGTCCACTGAGGAGCAACATCAGAGCTTCACATCGTTAGAAGCAGTGTTGGATACACTGCACTAAAACAGTCTAAAAAAAAAAGTTAACAACAACAAGCTCTAAATGAACTAAAATGTCTAATTTTAACAGAAAATTATGAGACATATAATAAGAAATGAAAGTACGATACACAGGAAAAATAACAAACAGGGACTGGCTGTGAGAAGGTGCAGAGGTCAGATTTAACAAAGACTTCAAAGGAGCCACTAAAAATACACTTAAAGAACTAAAGGAAACCATGCTCAAGGAAGCAAAGGAGGTTATGATGGTAGGCAGTGGATATAGATTTAAAGTATATGATTATAGCTTCTCACCTTTAAGACTATCGAGAAAGGAATAGAAATGACAATACAGAACCAAATGAAAATTCTGGAGTTGAAAAGAGCAATAACTGAAATGAAAAATTCACCAGAAGAGCTCAAAAATAGCTTTGAACTGACAGAAGAAAGAATTAACTGCATGAAGATTTTTTGATAGAGATGATGTAACCTGAAGGACAGAGAGAAGAAAAAAAAAGAAGAAAAATGGACAACAGAGTCTGAGAGAAATGCGAAAAACCAGTAAGTGTACCAATAGAATTGCATAGTTAGTCAATAATGATATATCAATACTGGCTCATCAATTTGAATTACACTGTAGCAAATCCTTCACACTGATGTCAGATTTTAATAATGAGAAGATTGTGGTGTAAAAGGACTAAGGAAATTCTTGGTACTTTCTGCTCAATTTCTATAAATGTAAAATTGCTCTAAAAATAAAGCTTATTAATTTTTAAAAAAAATTTATCTCATTCAAATAGGCTAAATTACCATCAAATTGAAATGTGAGGCTGACATACAATCCTGAGAAAAATCTGATGCAATGTCAAGTCAAACACACAGACACCCTGTACTTAAAGAAGAAAAGACAAGTTACTTAAAATGTTATTATTTCTGAAGGTAAATAAATTTAAATTATTTTAAACTGGTAAGCAGAGTTTTTAAGCCAGATATATTAGAAATCACTACTTTCATTTCATTTAAATTTTTGGGGTTTATTCTAAGTATTTTAGTCATACTTCTATTCTCATTCAGATAAACTCTACATGCTAATGTAACGATGGGCAGCTGCATTGCAGTACCATAGCACAATGCAAATCTGGCTGGTTTCTGCTAATATATCTTAGCATATATAATCAAGTCCACATATACTTTCCATTGTAGATACATCTGATTTAGATTAAAATATAGATTTAAATGTGTTTCTTGTAATACTATTTAAAATACTGAAAGTAAACATAAATAGATCATAAATTTCAAATAACTCTTCTTTGCAAGTAGCAGATGATTCCATGCTTGCTGAACTGTTTAGAAAGCAGAAAAATGATAAAGAATCTATTGACAGACTCTATAAATTTTTCATGGAAGGAAACATCACTCCAGGGGTAAATGAAAGAAACTCCAAAATTCTCTTTTATTTGAGTCCATAGGTCATTTTTTAAAAAGTAAATAGCAGAAGTTTTTTCTCAACTATTGAAAATTAGGAGATGTGCACCTAAGCAGCTATATATACTAGTTTTAAGGTGAAAGTCCATTACAATATTAGAAATAAAGAAGAAATAGTTTAATACATTTGAAAAACATTTTCAATGTAAAAATTGTATAGCATAAAAGTTTGCTATATATTATGAAATACATGTTTATAATTAAATAAATTTTCAGTATAATTAATATATAAGAAAGCTAGATTTTAAATCTATATCTGTCATCTATTTTGTTTTTGTTTTTTGATATAATGGCCTTTCTTATCCCTTGCACTCTTTTTCACTTTCTTCCACCACCCAGTTAATTCTAAATACACATTAAATAACCAATGCTTTTCCTCCTTGACTTAGTGATTTCAGAAAAATAGATAGTTATGTATGCATTTAGTGAAGTTTACCTGTATCTACTAACTATTATCTATGGAGCAGTAAAGAGAGGGAGTAAAGCAAAGAGGAAAACATAAAGAGAAGGAGAGAGAGGGAGAGAGAAGAAGAATAACAAAGAGACATTCTTTTTCTTATAACTCAATGATTATATTATGAAGCAAAAATTTTTATTTCTACACAGCTTTCTGTAATTAGGGTCAAAAATTTATTTTATTTTTAACATCTATACCACTGAAAATATTGTGGTATTATTGTTGCTACAATAGCAATATTCTTTAAAACACTAGGTCCACATAAGGCAGAGTTATGGTAGTATCTACTGGAAGAAGGTTTATGTCCTTATAAAAAGAAGACTTGAACTGAAAAACGTTTTCAAAAATACAATGCTGTATGTCAGTGTCCTTTTCAGTTTGTTTCAGTCTAGCCTCCCACTCTTCCCCAGTATCCATAAAACACATACAAAATTCTCCCTGTATGGTATTCTCTGGGAAGCTTTTTTCCCTTATTTTCATGAATGCTTGAGGACATGAACATTGAATGTTTATTATTAAGTTCACAAGTTTATTTGTGGTTATTATTGGCAAATATATTAAAAATGTTATTTTGAGGAGATACAATCCAGTCAATAGTACAGAAACATATAAAATAGATTACATGGGCTGATTAGGCTTTAATAAAAGCCAGCTAAACTGAATACGTTGTAATAACATTTCCCGATAGCCACATTTTTGAAGGGTTGGGAAAAGGATCAGCAATAAAAGCAAAGCAAAACAACAGATTCATAATCACAGTAAAGGCCTTAGGAATATTTCTTCTAGAAAAAAAAAAAATCCTGGCTACTAGGCTGACTTCAACATCTCTTTTTCTCTTCTTTCAACAGTAGTGTTACTAGGATAATGAACTCCAACTTTAAATACAATGTTGCAAATTCCATTTCTAATTCATTATTCTCAATATTTACTATCACTTGCTTAATTTGATCTCATCCAAATCTGAATTCCACCCATTCAAAAAATCCAAAATCATTCTCATTCAGTTAAATTATTCTTATTTAATTAAAATAGTATTATTGTCTATTTTGCATGTGGGATAAAAAGGAAAATAAGAGCAATAAGAAAAATTTTTACAATATATATGCCATTGTGTGAATAATAAATACAGAATCTGAGGTCATACAGGGTATAACAGGACACTAAAAAGAACTAGTCATAGGGTTGGACTTACCTGAGTTTTCAATCTCTGTTTTACTATTTATCTACAATGAGAACTGGAAACTTACATCTCTCATTCATGAGTTTTTAAATTTATAATGTGTTGATGATACCTACATTACTGGGTTGTGATGAGAATTTATTCATTCAATAAATATTTATTAAGAGTCTATTATATGCCTGGTAAGTTCTAGCTAATAAGAGTAAGAAAAGCAAATGTAGTTCTCAAAGAATTTACAACCTAGAGAAACAAGAAATAGAAATGTAAATAATCCTATGGAATAATATGTAAATCATCTGTTATTGATATACACATTGGGTTTAGTAGATCCAGAAAGGAGAGTTAATTATTTTTAATTAACTTTACCAGGAGAAAAAAAATGGCATATCTCCCACAAGTTGAGGATTAAATGGACTATAATTAGCAACCTGCTGAATTATCGCTGTACTTATAAATGGCTGTTTATGTTCTTATTGTACAATTTTACTTCAAAGTTTGGCAAAGGGATGAGTTTGGGTCAAGTTCAGATGGTAATATTAGGATTCACGCCAGAGCGTGGGA
Organism: Macroglossus sobrinus; assembly: GCA_004027375.1. Lineage (NCBI taxonomy): Eukaryota > Metazoa > Chordata > Mammalia > Chiroptera > Pteropodidae > Macroglossus > Macroglossus sobrinus. Next base: position 345,575 of record PVKZ01001211.1, on the reverse strand, counting down.
TTGGGTCGAGCAGGCAACAAAGTGTACTTGACAACAAGATTCATGTGAGGACTGGCCAAGAATAAAAGGGCTGCAGAAGCTTACATCATACTCCATGGCAAAAGTAGTGCAAAAAAATGGAGGAGCAAAGTGAATGGTTGGTAACTAAGAACAAGCGGCAAGGTTCAGCATATGGAACATACACCCTCCACATCCCTTGCCACACATATATGTCTTGAAATATATCTGAGTGGAAAGAACATAGTAAAATATGGAAAGTCAGGAAACATGCAGGAATAGAAAGTTATTCCCAACGTAAAGCTCTTATTGATAGATGTGCAACATTATGTCTCTGAGAGAGAAATATTCAAGACACTGTTGTTGTTTTTTTGTTTTTTTTTTGTTTTTTTTGTTTTTTAACAGATGGAAACTTTGGACTGTTTTACAATGGAATGTTAACCTTTTTTATGTCAAGCTTTTTCCATAGGCCAGTCCTTTGGATCATGGTAGATATTTTGGGAAGTGTACAGAGAGATTGTATGGAAATCATTCATTTAACATTTTTATGTATTTGGCTAACAAATCTAGGGGCATTTCACTTTGTAAAGAAGACTAAACAGATTTGTTTTAAAATAACCTAGCAAGAGGATTTTGATGTAAATGAATAATTATCTTTCTAAAGCCTAAAAGCAATGTAAGAGAGGTCAAGTGAGAAAATCTGCTTTATTTTAGATTTGCACCTCAGTTTTCAAAAGCCAAATGTCTAATTGATGATTAGTGTAGAAAAGGACAAAAAGATCAAGTAAATGACTCACTGTCGAAGTCCTAGACTTTGTAAATGATTATTTCATTTTCTTATGCTTAAAAATTTTTTTTGGTAATTTGGATCAACTAGCACACAAAAAAAGTTATTGAAATTATCTTTGAATCTTATGCTAAACATGTAGATCAGTCAGTTTTAAGTAGTTTAAAACTGCAAATATTACTTAGCAAAGCTAAACAATTTAAATTGGCTCTAATAAAAATAAGATTAAATACAGATTAAACAAGAAAAAAAATGTATGCATTGGTGTAATATATGCAAAAATATATGTGTGAGGGGGATTTCTGCAATTTTTTGTTTTGTTTGTTTTTTCCAAAACCAGGCTGGATTTACAAGTATTACGTGTGGACATGTAATCAGCTTAATCAGCTCATAGTAGTAGACTGATAGTTTGGTCATGTAAAACTATAACATTGTAGTGAGAATTTTGAAACAGTTGTCTTTCTTAAACCACCATATGTTATTAGTTTTGTTTTGTTTTGTTTTGTTTTGTGATAGTGCTTGGTGGCATTGTCTTTTACAGAGATGTAATTAAGTTATATAGTGGCTATTTCTCATCAGATAATTTCCCATTTTTGTTTTTTATTTTGTTTTCCTTCTTTAGTGGCTCCTGTAGAGCATTTGAAATGAAATGTTTTGGGTTCATTGAATGTCTGTGGTTAACATGTCTTTGGAAATTATCAGGAAATTTCTGTAAACCAATGTTTCATCTCTTCACTCCAAAAATCAGCTACAAATAGAGCACAGTTTTCTTCCTTCAATAAATCTATGCAGATCTCAGCTACATAGTTCTTTTATTGGATTACTTTGGAAATAACTGTTATCTAAATCTGTCCTGTAATTATTATTGTTTTTTAAATTTCTGCTTTTCTCTGATTGACATCTTCAAAAGGCACATGAAAAGAATCCATTGGTGCTCTTTAATTATATTATAGAATAGATAAGAACTTAAATCTTGGAAGTAATGGTGAAAGCCACAACGTTTTTGCTCTTATGAAGAAAATCTTCCCTTAATCACTGCTAGCATAATAGAAATTAAGTGACTTTTTCCTTTTCTTTTCTAATTTTATTTTATTTTATTTTTTAGTAATAGGAATCTCTTTCTTTAGTCCTTTTTTATTTTATTTTTTTTAGAAATTTGACCTCTATGATTAGTTTCTCTGTCTTAAATTACATTCAGATAGTCAAATAAAAGAGATTTCCAGCATCAATATAAACAATAATGAAACATTTTGAAATTGGAGTTCCTAGACATGAAGGAAGTATGAAGGCTAAGGATCCTGCAGAAGAAAAATGGGTGAAAATAAAATAAAGAAAGGAGACAGTTTATCAAATTTACTTTGCTTTGAAATTATCATTGAAATTATACATTACTTATATTTGAAATTATACATTACAGTTTCTATTTCTTATACTTGTATATGTTGTATAATTAAATTTGGTACTCAGTATGGATCAATGAAGAATTCTATCATCTTAAATCTCTATTCTGTAACATTTTTTCAATAGTAAAATTTAGGTTTTATTTTTGTGAGTATAATCTAATCATTTGATTTTACTTATTACTTTTTATGATAAATTATCATTTGTGTTTAGAGCTATGCAAGCATAACGCTAGATGTTGTTTCAAATTAATTTAGACGGCTAAAGATTTATTTTGATCCTTAAAAAATATAAGACATTAAGCTTTACATTTTTTTAAGAGTACTGTGCTCCTTGGCTCATCAGCTTAGACTACTCACTGCTCTTTTCTTCATATTTGACCTTAAACACTTTCTTTAGGGCTTTTAGCACCTTTCTTTTATTTTTGCCTATATGAGAGCACATATAAGGTAGCTATTTTAAGTATAACCATAAGTAATTGTTTTCTACTAGTGTAAATTGTAACTGGTCAGTAACTAAAGGTGGGTAGCCAAGGAAAAAATTTCTTGGCTGTAAACCTACAATGAGCATAACCATATTCATCAGGAGTAGGTGAGTGAGCAGCAAATATTGCCTGAGAAGGCCATAGCATCCCCTTTGTCTTCAGGAACCTCAAGGTCTCAGAGCAAGTGTATCATGGAACTGACAGTATGAGACATCTATAAAAACATCTCTAGGTCTCCTGGATTAGAAAACACTCTTTGGCCCTGAATGAAATTATTTCTACCTCAATATAATTGTTTTCAAAGAAAATATAATGTAAAGAAATTGTCTTAAATTTTTTGTTTTGTTTTGTTTCAAAGACTCTACTTTTTCAAACAGATCTTACAAATCTCCACAATTTCCTAGGACACTCAATTGCTTTGTCCCATTTAAATCTTACCTCCTTTCACAACCATTTTGATTTTTGTTCTCTCCTAGAGGAACTATTCTAGCTGATGCCTAGTTATGACAGATTTTTGTTTGTTATTTTATATTGAGATTTCAGTGCAAAAAGATGGGGCTGGTTAAAGAAATGAGAAGAAATATTTGTTCAGTGAACCCTTAGATGCATTTTATATTGTGTCATATAAGTAACTAGTGAGCTCCTCATTTACATCTAGAGAATGTGCCAAATGCCATATTTGCTCTGTAATAAATGCACACTGTGAGAAAATAAATCATCTTATGTCTCTATTGTTAATTGATCTCTTCTCCACTGTCCTCTTCTTGAACAAAAACATTACAGCTGCCAGCCTACCTTTTAACAGGTAGAGGGCTCCCTCCTGTGGGCAACTAGCTGAAACAGTATCCATGGCAACAGATAACTCCAAAACCCTGAGATCAAACACTGGCTGGGAAACTCTAAAATTATATTAGAAGAAGAAAATAGAAAATGATAAAGAATCTGAGAAATATAAAAGTTAACCTGGAAAAGAATGGTGATAGAGACTTTAAAAAAATCAACAGAATTGCTAGGAAAGAGGAAACAAACAAGACCAGATACATGTATAGCAATTAGATAATGGGACTGGAATGGAAGAAGAGAAGAAAGATGCAGTGACATTTTAACATAGGTATGTCATAATCTGATACAACCATGACACACTCAGTCATCAAATACATAATAATAAATTTTTAGAAATATGAAAAAAGTGATTGTTAGTACTATGAACAAATTAAGCATTTAAATAACTAGGGTTTGTATAATGCTCTCTAGGTTATGGACTACTGTCTTATGCTAATTCCTCATATTTCCTAACTTAAATTCGGGAGAACATATTATTTTTTTTTATCATTGGTGGTGTGGTCATCATACTCATTTTACTGATAGCATTGAGGCACTAAACATAATAACAGTTTTTATTCTAAAAGTCATAAGATGTGATTATTATGTTTCTACTATGCTCAAAAGGTTATTTGATTATTTTAATCCTTAAGAGAAGCTAATAAAATATAACAAGTAGAAAACATCGCAATAGGGATGGATCTTAGGTATGTTTGACATACAGCAAGGTCTGTAATAAGGAATGAAGATTGTATGTGTAGCAGAGAAATGAAATTAGAGAAATAACAAGGGCTTAAAACAATAGGCCTTACAGGCTACTGTAAAGTCTGTGCTTCATTCTGAGCAATGTAGTCTTTGAAGGTTTGTATAAAGACTTGTGACATGATATGATGTGCATTTTAAAAAGAGTCTTCCCTCTGCTACATGAAAAATAAATTGTAGGTGTCAAGTATAGAAATAAAAGTATCAGTTCAATGGATACTGAAAAAATTCTAATGAATATTGGTGGTACCTTGGACCTGAGTGAACATGATGTAGGTGGAGAGATGTGATTGTTCTCTAGATGTATGTCAATGATACATGTAAGAGACTTTAGTAATAGATTACATGTAAAGTATGAGAAAAACAGAGAAGATAAAGATTACCTCAATTGTGAGCTTGAGGCACTAAAAAATGGAGTTGCCATTTACTGAGATGTGGAAGACAATATGGAAAGCAGATTTTAGAAAATCAATAGTTAATTAATTTTTTTGACATATTAACTAGTGTTTTATTAAGTATCTGTCTTAGTATGGGATACTTGGGAATCAGAGCTTGAAGCAGAAGTTTGAGAAGTGTGAGGATTAAGGAGCAGTAGGGTTGGGAAGGAGTAAGAACAAGGATCAGAAATGTAACCCAGTTAACTACTTACTGCATCAGCACAACCAATAGCTCAATCTCACAGGACTTTCAACAGGTCATTTAAACAAAGCACCGTGGATAGGAAGTACAGGAGGAGGAAAATAAAAAAATTTTCTTACTACTTCCTGCTACCCATCACAGATTCACCTTGAAGACAAAACTACACTTCCAAATTTGTGTTTATGAGCAGTAAGACCATGCTGGCTTATGCCTCAGTAATAGCAGAAAATCCCTGGAGTGGTGTATTATGAAGGGCCAGTGTTAAAGCACTGTCTGTTCGTTCCCATATGCAATCTGTTACCTCAGCCATTGGCTGGACTAAGTTCAAACTAATATTTAGTAACCAAAGTAAAAATGAAGACATAATTGGCCAAGTCCCTAACTGCAGGTGTGGATGATATGACATAATATTAGATATTAGAGGTATCTATTTAATATTTAATTGTAGGTAAAAAAATGACAATTAGATACGCAAACCTGGAGAGATAGGACTATACTCTTCTGATGAGCATGTGGTGTTGTTACTAATATCATGAATTACATGCTATAATTTAGTTGAAAGAAACTGCTTTCATATGTTACATAGTCTCTAAAATATTACATGGAAAAAGACAATTATAAATAACTGATGAGAATTATAGTAAATTATGGTAAGTTATGTGGAAAATTACTTTCTAAAAACATCAAATGAAAACATCATGATTTTCTGTAATATATTTTTAAATAATTGTATGAGTAGTTTAATAGTTTTTTTTTGTGTGTGTGGGTTTTTGTTATTATTGTTGTTTTGGTTACTGAATTCTCATACAGGATTTTAATTGTGATCTTCAGACATTTCAGTTTGAAAGACTTTCCTGGATAACAGTATTTTACATTGACATTTTTTTCTCTTTGTTTCATGCTAAAATATAGGCAATTCAGTAAACTACATTTAAAAATTGAAAACAGTAAAATTCAGCTGAGTTTTGTTTAATATTTATTGAATATGTGATGTGTTTTGCTTTAAAATATTTTAAAAAGCATGTTGCCAAGAATTATATTATAATTTTGACCTTTGCTCCTAGCCAGGAGACTGGCTAGTAAATTATTTAACCTTTCTGTACTTTAGTTTCTTCATTTATAAACTGCAAATAATGATATAATCTATTTTAAGAATTGGTAAAGAGCAAATACTATGAAGTTTTGCTTTTTGGATTCTAGAACATTTAAGAATAATGTATATACTATAAGCCTAGCACAGATAGGATACTCAAAAAAGAGTAACTTATTATGCTTTGCTGATTTGAGAATGGTACCTCCACCATTTGCACTGCAACTATCTTATTGGAACACAATATAAGATTACCTTGAGTTTCTGTCCTTTGAGTAGTTTAACAACTTGATTTTATAAAAGCTCATTTCTATCCCAGATATTGAGTTGATGAGAGCAATATTACACATTATCTCAGTTAAAGGCCACTCTAATATTTCAACAGGTATATATAGTAAGGAAAAAATAGCTCCTTTTCTTTTCCTCCTCAATATGTATTCATCCCATACTGGATAGCTGAATAGCATCTTTATATTTCCTAAATTCTGGCCATCAGTTTAAACAGGCCAATCATTGCCCGCTTATTATATTTATGTAGTGGAGACACAGGACACAATTGAGCCATTGAGTCTGTAGAACTATGTACTCAACATAAATATAGGCTTATCCCAGCATGCTGGCTTGGCAGGACAAATTCACTATACAGGGGTATTCATATTTGTCCGTTCTGTTATTGTTGTTGTTTTACTGCTTTGGAATATCTTCAGGAGAAATGAAGTGTCAAAAATATGATGGAACCATATTAAGTGTGTCATGGTCATTTTGATTTAGATATTATTTTCTTTCTCCTTAGTCCAGGCATTTGTGAGCCTCTTAAAAAAAAATAACTATAATTGCAAAAGTGGAAGGAGGAGATTCTTATTCCTTTATTGTGACATGTCAATGTAAGGACATAAAAACTGAGAATTAAGTGAAGATATAGGAATAAGTAAGAAATGTTAGATATAAGAATATATGTGGTCTTTATATGTAGAAAGTACCACAGTATATTGCTATGTTCAATATAGAACACTGAAAATTATTTGTGGCTTTGAACAATGCAGCCTACTTTGGATTAACGAAAAATGTCTGAGCGCCAATTTGGGAGGTTCAATCATTATTACGAATAGAAACAAATAGGACAGAAGAGCATGCTTGCAGGGAATTGCAAGTATTAACCCAGACAAAGCTAGGAGATAGAAAGAGAGGACCCCCCAATTATTAGTACACGAAGGAATCCCTTCCTCCCATGACTTTTTGAATTAGTCAGGAAGGATTTCAGAAAAGATGATGTTCTTATAACTCCATGGATAAGATCAGCAAAGTATTATTTCTTATTATTACTTGAAATTAAAGTTTGGACTGCCCATTAAATGTGAATTATTTACTAAACTTCATGAATTTTCTCATCTTCAGGCAGTTTACCTTTCTACTTTTATTATTAAATAACACCCTAGTTTTCCTTCTGAATTGTTACACATGAAAATAAGACAAACCTTGAGAAAAAAAAAAAAAGAGGTTCTTCTCTTATATCAAGATTCACTATTTTGGTCACAAAATTAAGTCATCAGACAGATTTTTAATCTTTATTTTAAAAAATTGAGAAAAAAACGTTGAATTTAAAAGTTAAAGGGTTTAGGATAGAAAAATTAGCAACTAAATGTGATCATTTTTTCTTCTTCTAAATCTTACCTTGTAAGTCAGAAAAATTAGCAAAATAAATGGTTACCGAGGTTTGGGTTCCTGACCAACTGTAATTAGTCAAACTACAACGTAGAGCTATTGACCAGATACTTAGAGAGTGTGATGTCCAGTACCTTGAGCTCATTCCTCAAAGACATTTACTCCAAGATTTCAGAGCTACTTTATCTAAGAAAAACCCTTTAACATATGCCAACTACTTTCTCTGTCATGGTGACAGATAAATTGTTGTCCAAATCAGATGAATTTTGAAATACAGTTGCTTGCTGAAATATTTATTACTCATTATCAGAATGACAAGCTTTTATGAATGGACACATTTGGAACATTAATTTATATATGCTTTCTCTTTCTACATTAGTGCATAAGAAGTATATCATCTTTGGTTTTAGAGCAGATGCATTGAGTGATTTCAGCAGAGTGATGAATAGAATTTTTTTATATAATACTTTGAAAGGAATTTTGCATCTTATACTTTGATAAAGGGAATAATAGATACATTAAATAAAAATAGGAATATATGACTGTAGTAGTTAGGGTTCTCTAGAGAAACAGGAAGATGCGAGAAAAACATAAAAATAAATATTAAGAAAATGTTAAAGAATTTGCTCACGTGATTATGGAGGCTGGCAAGCCCCAAATCTGCAGGGTGGGCTGGCAGAATGGGGACTCAGGAAAGAGCTTTGTAGCTGGGGTTCAAAGGCCGTCTGCTGGCAGAATTGTCTCTTCTTCTGGGGAGGTCAATTTTTTTCTTAAGGCCTTTTTCTAAGGTCTTCTACTGAATGCATAAGGCCCATCCACATTATAGATGGTGAACTGCTTTACTCATAGTCTGCTGACTTAAATATTAACCTCAACTCAAAAATACTTTCATAGCAGCATCCTGATGTGTTTGACCAAATATCTGGGTACTGTAGCATAACCAAGATAACATATAAACCAAGATAACATGTTGGGATCCATTCTTGCCGAATGCCCTACAGCTGAATGCCCTACAGCTGGAGGCCCTACAAACTGGGTTAAAGTTGCCTGCAAAGTAGAAGTTTGCAGAGCAGGTGGGCTCCATACAGATGGAGGAAGTTTGGCTTGGTGGAAAATGGGTTAGAGAAGTTATGTAAATGTCAAGCAATTGTTTACAGGTGTGTGGGTTTTGTTTTTTATGCATTGTCAAGGGTATAAATATGCAGTGTTAAATAAATTCGAGGCCACGGTATTCACTGTGAGCCCTCCCGACTCTATCTTTTGTCTCTCTCTGTCTCTTTTTCTATCTTTCTCAATCCTCACCCACCCTCTTGGGAAATGTTCAGCTAGCAGGCTCCAGGATAACCTAAACCTAACCATCAGGATAGCCTTTATATGTAACATAAAGACCTCTGCTCAATTAATTTAGATCACTTAACCTAACCATCAGGATAGCCTTTATATGTAACATAAAGACCTCTGCTCAATTAATTTAGATCACTTAATTGGACAGCAGGAAATACAGTAAACATATTTTTTAAGGTATTTTTTTCCAGGCATTTTAGAGCTCCTTTTTTGATGAAGATAATTCTGAGGATCAGCAATTGTGACTCAACCATATTTTTTTAGTCAAGCTTTGTCATCAGTAAGTCAAAAATAGATAATTAGCCAACCATGTTTTTATAAAATTTAATAAAATGTTGCTTATATACAGCGGTCAAAATACTGAAATTATAGCATGGTAAACTTTCGTAGTTTATTTTAGCACTATAAAAAAGTTTAACATGCATATTGCTCTAGAGATTATGTTGTTATTTTTTAGTCACAGAGCTATACAGCAGAGATTCTCAAAGAATATTCCATTAACATCTACTTTGGAGAGGTATTAGTAGGAGTTAAGTGAATGGACAAGAGGTTCTGTGGTCAAATAAGTTTGGGCAACAGTGATTAACTCCTTTATTACTCCAGATAATGTTAGTATGCCTTGTAAAATTTTTCTTTTTACTAAAGGGGGCTATAGTATGCTTTCATCAAGCTGGTTCGATTACTAAACATTACTTTATTGTGGAATATCTTGGTTAATGAGTATAGCAAGAATATATTTTGAAAAATTTGTTTTTTAGTTTAAAACCTTTTCTTTTAACTACTTTGTGTATTCTCAGGTATTTGCATATCTAAATATATTTTAGGGTCTTTTTTATTGAAGAAAGTCTGTTTTAATCAAGACTGCATGCAATTAATATACAAATTTGAGGAAATTGGCAAATTAACATTTTCAGAGCTTCTGTTTTATGAACATGTCTCTTCAGCTATTGAAGTATTTTAAAATTATTTCAATGTATTGTGTCTTTAAAGACATAATTTGCACATTTTTGTGTTACATTTATTTATTTATATAAAATTTATTTATGCTAACCATAATTGGTATTTAAAAATCTATTCTTTATTTGTTACCAACATATAGAAATGCATTTGACTTTAGGTAATTCTTTATTAAGTCTACTACTAGAATACTGCTATTAATTAATACTTCTAGAATTAAAATACTTTTCATAGATCCCTTAGGATTTTATGGTAGATAGTTGGGTTTCCTGTGATTTAAAAAAAAAAAATTGCCTTCTCATCAACTACCTATACGTGCACAGAGGGAGGATAAGAGAGGTAAGTAAGGAAGGCAGAGACATCTATATCCATATAGATATGTTTATATAAGTTATAAAATGATGGATTTGTCTTCTGGTGATAGGTGGGCTCTTTCTACTATTTAAGAATCTGAAGTGCTCAGATGGATCTTTCTTGTTTACCCTGCTGAACTCTTATTTTCTGAGTGAGTCCTTTGGAAAATGGTTGATGGGGGACTGCATACTCCTATTGGGACTCAGATTCCTCTGGAATCTAAACACTCATACTAGTTCATTCTTAACTATCAAAAATTGTAAAAACTATCCAGCTTATTTTTTCTGATTCCTAATAATAGCAGCTTCTTCTTTTCTTACTATTCCATTAAGTTAAAAATCAGTAGTGGGTCTCTTCTTCTTCAAGAAGGGGGTCTTTTTCTTGATTTTAATTCATTTAAGTTTGATTAGATTCTTAGAACTTCTATAGATTTAAATAAAACTATAATTTTATAGGCCATCTGCCTTGTTCTTCTTGTTAGAGTGGAAGAAACATTATTTTGTAACTTACTATATTCAAAGCAGACTCCAAACTTTCCTTATTTGTATGAGTCTTTCTGGTCTGTCAAAGACCTTTATAGGTATATTAGTTTCACACATAATTTTTTAAATTCTTCTTCATTTCTACCAGTAATTTTCTTTTTATGGTTGATGTAATTACATGTAACAATCAAATATGTATTTATACTATTATAAGAAATAAATATTTCAATGAGAAATTGGATAAAATTCTTGATGTATTATAGCTGTTATTCCTCATTATACTAATGTGCCACAAAATGTATCATAACGTTATTGATAAAAGAATAACATATATCAGTAGAACACAATAGAGACTAAAAACAGTGCCACCACATATAGTAAATCACAGACTTGTTTACTTAATTATTTTAGAAAATGTGCTATTTAATTAATATACTAGCTTAAAAAATTCTGAATGTAAGACTTCCCTTTTACATAAAAGAAAAAGGGAAATAAAGGGAGAGAAAACACTCTAAAAATCCTCTAAATGTGACAAGATAATAATTTGGTATTTGTATAAAATCTCATGTGTTTGTGTATGCACTAAAATTATACTAACACATTGAGAATAAGAATTTGGGGGCAAATAGAAAGCATGTTGCGGAAGTGAGGCAGTCAGTTTTACATGGGCAAAAATAAGGCTTACTTGAATAAGAAGAAAGTTAAGAAGACAGAACAAATACTTGACGAACCCAAGATTCAAAATAGGATTTTGTGGTTTTAGACTTTACTCTTTTTCTATTACCCTGTACGATTTGACAGAAGTTGGGGAGTCACATGCTCTTAGAGAAATTTGTGCTTGCTGAAGACAGTGACCAAGTCTGCTTGTGAGTTCTGAGGTATGATGATCATTACTTGTATTGCTGGTTCTTACAGCTTCTAGGCAGGAGGTTCCTTTCTCCACAGAGATACAATGATGTCACCCAAAATCAAATCTTCTCTGACTGAGGCCCTTAAGTTCCCACCTCTAAGTATACCTGGCAGGAGAAAAGGAAAGGGACTTCAATCACACTGAAATTTCTGCTAGATGGCAGCTCAAAAAAAAAAAGTTGTGTGAGTGTGTGTGTGTGTGTGTGTGAGAGAGAGAGAGAGATTGAAAGAGAGAGAGAGAGAGAGAAGGAGAGAGAGAGAGAGAGAGAGAACAATATTCCATAGAAAGATATTCCATAGTTTGGAATATTAAACAAACACACTATTGTTTCTTCACTGGCAGAGCAAAGGGACTCAAAGGGATCTATATAAACTCCCAGGAAAAACAATCAGGGTTACCAGAAATTTTAAAATGTATATACATTTTGACCCAGAAATCACACTTCTGGGTATTTATCCAAAGAAAACCAGAACAATAATTTGTAAAGATCTATGCCCTCCAATATTCATGGCAGCACAATTTATAATAGCGAAGATATGAAAGCAACTTAAATGACTATCAATAGATGCTTGGATAAAGAAGTTAGGATTCATATATAGAATGGAATATTACTCAGCCATTAAAAAAATGAAATCCTACCATTTGCAATGACATGGATGGACCTAGAGATTATTATGCTGAGTGAAATAAGTCAGACAGAAAAAAATAAATACCATATGACTTCACTTATATGTGGAATTTAAAGAACAAAAAGAACAAACTGGTCAAAAACAGGCACACAAATATAGTGGACTATTTAGTGACAGAGGGGAGGGGATTTAGGGGTCAGAGAAAATGGGGTGAAGGCTTACAGAAGTACAAATTAGTAGTTGGTCATGGGAATGGGGAGCACAGCAGAAGGAATGAAGTTAGCATTAATATGATGGCTAGGTGGAGGGCCAGAGGAGGGAGAGAGCAATTGAAGAATCGTCTAATGAACTGTATAGATGTATACTAATTTAAATAAATTAATTAAAAATAATCCTAAAAAATAAAAACAGTCTGGGTTAAAAAGAGAGATTGAGGCATAAAAATGGAGGGAAACTATGAAAGAGATTACAATTCTCATTCATTCAGATAAAAGTACTTTAGAGCAGACCATTCTAAGATGGAGGGAAGTGAACCTGTAGCATTATTAATCACAAAGCAAGAGAGCTCTGATAGAGAAAAGTTTAACACTGTTTATTTTATGTAAAATAGCTGTCTACCCATAAAAAGCATGCTCTTATATTTTTTCTCCTTCAATATAATGTATTTTATTGCACTACAAACAACTGCTGTGTTGTCATAGATTTACTACTGATAAGAGACAGAGGCTACTGGAAAACTTCATATCTGAAGTTATAAGTTTCCCCCCAAACTCTAGGTCTTCCAATAGAGGTAAAAGTAGTAGAGATTTCTTAATTTCACTTCTGTCATTTTTGTTTTGTGTTGTGTTTGTTGTTCTAACCCACATGGAAAAAAAGATGGAAGAGATTGCAGAGGGAGCCTAGAAATCATTCATCCTAACTTTAGATTCTTTCACAGGACAACAGAGCATAACACAGTGTGCCTTTCATATGTTTGTGCTGATGTGTCCTAGAGATTTAAGCTACTCCTTTGCCATTGTATTTTTTATTGCAATTCCTTGTCAATTTAGTCAGTACTAAAAGGCTGTAGTAGAAAAGATAGTTTTAATTAAAGTAACAAAAAAATTATTAAGACAGCATTTATGCATTCATTGTGTTGATATAAAACACTATGTTTTAGAATTTTAATGCAAACAGGAAGCATTTTAATGAATAAATTTACATTTGGAATTCATATAAAAGATATAACTGGCAATGCCTACCCACAGTAACACATTGCATATGAAGGCAAATTTTCTACCAAAACAAATCTTTTGCTGGAAAAAGAACAATATTTAAGTCAAGAAAACACTAAAAGTCTATGGTATAGAAATTCAGTGAGTGTTTAAGGCAGTGGCAATTCAAAAGGTAGAAGTCTGGGCTTTGTTCATAAAGATGTAGCAAAATCAAGCTGAACAGATGGACCCCATCTGCAGGGTGTCTATGTCTGTGTAGTGATGTTCTATAATGTGCTGATATATAAAAACTATAAATAGAAAGCTCCATAAATTAGTTTCCCTTTTACACATTTGAACTAGTTGAAAATCTAAAAAATCTCAGCTAATTGGGAAAAGAAAAACATGTTTGTTCCTCTTACTGTCTACAGTCTTTTCTGATGAAAACATTAACATGTTTACCATGATTCCTATTATAGCTAGTCTGTGAAATTAGGAGGCAAAGAAGAAAAAAAAAGAGGGAGAAAAGCCAGATACTTCAAAGTAGTTCGGTCAAAATGTTCAAAGTATTTTCTACCTGGGAAAAAATAAATTGCAAAAATTGAGTTTATTTAGATGGTAAAATAATGTTGACTATTGATTTAATTTTTTCTATCAATTTATGTAAGTTTTATTAATTGTATCACCATTAGGGCCTATCGGAATTTAAGAAGCATGGTAGGATTTTCCCTTGGTTCTTTCTCAAATGACTAAGTGAAGAATCACAGGTCATTGAGATTTAATAATTTTATTAAAAGTATATTTTAGAAAGACAGAGAATGTCTTAAGGAGGCACATGAAAAAAGACAAAGCATGCCCCAAGGAGGCACATGGTTCTAGCACTATAACCAACAAAAAAGAGAGCCTAGAAGGCAAAAAGGACCCAGAAGTGGGAATGTCTGCATTATATTTAGACTGTGATGAGTAGTTCCAAAGGCATTCCTATGTGACTGGCAAGTGAGGTCATTTTGATTGACACCTGGATGCTATATAACTTTTTGCCTAGTGCTCATGTACATACCTGGAATTCTACTACCATTGAGGTGTTCTTTGGACAGTCTCTAGGCTGGATTTCTATACTGATGTTCACCTTGCTCATGTCTGACTAGCTACCTAACAAGTGAATTTAAAAAACCTATTTTTTGTCAGTACATGAAGAATTCACCTTTCTAAGTATTACAAAATTTAATAATCATTTTTTTTCTATAAAAAATAGACAGCTTCAGTTTCACACAGAGATAATATTTAGTGATTTTGTTTTTTCTAAGTGAAGCCAAAAGAAATTACATAGAAATTTATAAAAACACAGTGCTGACATATTGTCTTTTATATTCTTTAATTATTAATAGTACTTTTGTATGTCTGCACACAGGTTATGTAATGTTAAACAATTTATTTAAGCTCTCTTTATCTCAGATTCCCAATCTACAGGAAGGAGATTATGATTATAGTTATGTCATATGGTTATTATGAGAATTAAATGAGTCCACACATACAAATAACTCAGAACTGTACCTGACATAGATTAAGAGTTCAATGAATGTCAGATATTACAATATAGGTAGTGCTCTGTGGCATAGACCTTACTCAAAATCCTTTCCAGATAACTATAAGATGAATTTACATAGACATCTGTTACTCCATCTCTAAAAAGTACTAACTCTACTGATTTTGTTCATATTTATATGTTCTTATCATAAGGCAGATGTACTGTGGCACCTGCAGTTAAGAATTTGCAGGGCAATTTTGACAGAGATCTTAAAATACACCTGGTTAGATTTCTGCAATGATCTTGACTTCTCTTATTGTTTTGGTTAATGGCATGAAAAACATCCTATGATTCTTCCTGGTTTGTTGTTGTTGTTTAGTCTTAAGAAAAAAAAAAACTATTCTTCTCAGAATCCTTCTTTAATGTGTTTACTAAATTAACATAATCGTTTCTTTTAGCTACTCTTCATGCCTTTTCTCTTCCTCTTATACAATAGATTCCTCCTGTGGTCAATACTTTCCACTCAAAGGGCAATTATTCCTATTTACAGATCATAAAAATAAGACTATGAGAGATTAAATGTAGTTGTAATTTGAATGTGGGCCTATTAGACTTGAAATGTGTGCTTTTTCATTACTGTTAAGGCCAATGATACATGGCTACAAAAGATTCAACTATTCCAACACCATAAAAAACAGAAAGGTTGAGAAATAGGGTTAGCTGTATTGTCAGGTAGCCCAGTACACTAGGATATGTAATGAGGCATGTTATGTCCTGGAATACTGAAAGCTTTTTTTAGAGAGTCCCATTCTTTTTCAGACAATAGTATTGAAACCAAGATAGGTAAATGTAGTATTTTATCCTCTTTGCTTGGAGAGTACTTTAAACAAATTGATCAAAGGACCAAAACTTATAGATTCAGATGTATATGTTCAAATAACAGTTCATATTTTAATAAAAATATAGATCTATCTCAGGAGAACAAGCCATAATTTTCAGTTGATCTCAGATAATTACAGAATATGAAAAAGAAGAGAAATTTTTTATGTTAATTATCCTTGAGTCAAAAAGACAAAACTACAATAGCCTTGTTCTATATTCTATAAGAAGTTATAATGATTTTAAAAATCAATTAAAAATAAGAGGAACTTATGTGTCATAAGAATTGAACTATTTCATACTAGAGATAATTACAAATACCTCTGAAAGAAGGGAATAATGAGATAAATAAGAATTTCTGTAAAATCTATTCATTCACAAATTTTATTGCACATTGAATTTTTTTCATAGAGCTGTTCTAAAACATAGATACTTGGGCCTCACTCAAAATCTTCTAAATCAGAATTTATATATTATAATAAAAATTGTGTGCAATCAAGTTTTTGAAAGACTACTATAGCCTAAGAATTGATACTCTTTTTAGAAACACAAAAAATGTCATTTTAATGCATCCTGTTTAAAATGATTTAAAGAATTTGCCACTATATTTACTGGAACAGAGGTTCTAATCTCAATATAGTCAAATTTATTAATTTTTCATTCTGTACATTTTGTGATCTCTTTAAAGATATATGTTCCTACCATTCACTCATGAAGATAATCCCCTTTATTTTTATCTGGAAACTTTTTTAGTTTTACTTTTCACTTTAGGATAATAATTCATATGGAAATAAGTTTATATGGCTAGATATATGTTCGTGATATTTTTAATACAGAAAAAAATTACCAATTCAATCATTCATTGAAAGAAAACATTCTCTCACATTCATGCAAAGCCAGCTTTTATAGTAAACCAAGTGTTTTATATCTGTGTGATTGTTTCTAGACACTAATTTCTGTTCCATTGATCACTTTATCAATACTTGAGCCAATGAATTACTATAATTTTATGTTAAGTCTTGATGGTTAGAAGAAGAATGTATCCTACCCTGTGATTTTTGAAGATTTGCATTTGGCATTTTTAACCTCTTACATTTCAATATAAACTTTAGAATCAGCATATCAAGATTCAGGCACACACACACACGCGCGCGCACACACACACACACACACACACACACACACACACACAGCATTTTGAGAGTTTCAGGAATTTTAGAAAAACTTGATTGCTCTATATGAGTAAATCTTCCTGAATATAAAAATGAGATATCTCTGTGTCTGATATGAAATGATTTTCATTATTTTATTGGAAATTTGAAGTGTTTTTAGAAGATTTTTTAAGCCTTTGTTAATGTTTTCATCAAGAAGATCAAGTGAATTACCTAAAGTTCCATTACTTATAGTAAAAGTTCCACATCTTTTTTTTTAAAGAACTGTTTAGATTTTAAATATATTTTATACTTTTTTTACTATCTCTTTTTTATGTTTTTTTTCAATAAAAACAAATTTATGTTTAATTATGAAGAAACAAAATGAAACAGGAATAAGGCTTTTCTTGCACAGGTGTGGAGGGGTAGGTAATGCTTTAAATAAGCTTTTATGGGGAAATTGGATAAATAAGAGAAAATGGTTATCAGCCTATAAGAAAAAAATGTTTCCTATGGTTAGTCAATTCTCAGGATAAGCTGATAAGGGTGCACATTCTGCCTTTTAGCTCTTGTCAATGACTGATGGCAAGCAGAGTTCAGTGACCTGTAGTGAGCAGAAAAGCTTGACTATAGTTTGGTCAAGACAAAGCAGAAAGTAAGAAACAAGCGATTGTGAATACTTGATCAATGTCCATCTTTCTAAATCTTGAAAATTTTTTATAGCCATTCTTCTCATACTAACTTACCATTAATCAATCACAACAAAGTTTTTCCTAAGACAATTTGGAAAATATCCAGAGTGCAATATGTGGAAAGGGTTGGCAAACTTTTTTTCTGTTGTAAAGGAGAGAATGTATTCGAATACATCCAGAGTGGAAAATGAGGTAGGAGGCATAACAATAAATTATATCAATGGCCCCAAAGGTCAGCCTGAGAACAAAGAAACTGAAAAAGGCATATTCCTTACCATTTAGACATAATTATGTCTTCTCACATTCAAAACCATCGTTCAATCAGTAAACGTATAAGCTATGGAATCAATAAACAAGTAAAATAATTGAGTCCAACACCCTTTGGTGACAAGTGGAAAATCACTAATCAATGGGTTTTTCATTTGTGATAAAAAGGTAATTTAGAGAATTCTTTCCCATTGTTACTTACAAGTAGTTTCTTAAATTTAATTTAATTTGTATATGATGACTTACCCTATCTCCATACATATTTGTTGTCATATCTTCAGTTACCTTTCTATAACAAAATAATGGATGAGTCTTCAAACACTATTTAAAATAACTTCAGTGAAATAGATTTTAGCATTTTCTTATAAATAAAAAATAAATAAATTCTAACATTAGAAAATAATACTCTGGAAATATTGACTATAATTACCAATTTACTAGATGTAAAAAATCAGTAAAAGGAAATAACAAATAGGTACTCATTTATGAATTGAGAAACTATATGGTTGGTATTACCAATCAAGAGAGAACATTGTTGTTTTGGAAAGGCTAATAGGATGCTGCAATTATGAATTTAAGACTCAAAGAGTATAAAGGAAGTTCAACAGTGGAAGAGATGAACTTGGTCAGGCAGCATAAGTAGTGATAAACATAAGAGTATAAGAAGAGAAACAGAATAAATCTCTAAGAAACATTAAAATGTCAGGATAGTGATGATCTTGAAAAAAACTGAGCCAAAGTCAAAGTCAAGAGGAAATTCGAGAATGCTCTTTAGGTTATAATACCCCAAAGAAGATGAAAGCATCAGTGATTAAAAAAAATGTCAGAAGAGAAAACAAAGACAAGTAAAATAAGGATCATGATAATAAAGTCCTGTAATGTCAAGATCTTAAAAGCAAGAAGGATTCTGTTACCTATTTGTGACTGGACTATTACAAAAACAATCTGAAATTTAAAAATATTTTTTCACCCACTCTTGTTAGCATCCTTATTGCACATAAAGAGATTAATACAGAGTGCTTACAGACAATAAAATAAAAACAGGTGAGTGAATTTTTATTTATTGACTGTGTATTGGCTTATTTTTGGTGTATGTGAGTATCTGAGTCTATCTAAAACATGAAGTTCTTTGATAGTTGCATAAGTCATTTAGTAATGTTTCATCTGTCTTCCATGAGATCATATTCAAGAATTGTCCTGGACTGCATATATTTGTGTACAAAATTGTATAGATGCAGCAATAATACTTTTTCTAAGGCTTTTATAAATCACTTGTATTTCTCCTTACTAAAATAAAAGAAAGCTTTTGTTTTTTTTTAGACGGAAAGGCTTTCTTCAATTAAAATGAGATAATGAACATTAATTTCACATTCTGTTATGAGTAGTTTTTTGGAGGTAAAATGTGAAGACCCAGTTTTTACTTTTCAAACATGATGAGCTGATCTCAATCATCAATGTTCTTTTGACTATAATTAATATCTTTCTGATAATCATCAGGAATATTGGCAGCAGGAGACTAGATAAGCCAAAGTTTAATAATGGATTATGTCCACTGAGGTTATATTTTTTAGGGTTGCTTTTCAAAGAGGAACATGTATTTTTTTTTTTTTTGAGTTACCTCTAAGTTCACTTCTGATTGAAGACACAGCCTATGTATGTAGCACAGTCATTAACATTTCATCTCTAATTTCAGATGTCTGTAACATGGGTCAAGAAGCCATATTGTGAGGTCAGAGAGTGTTATTGCAAAAGCTAGCCCAAAATAGATCTTGGTCAGAAATCTTGTCATCAATTTTAAATGACATTTCTAACCAGAACACAGAGAACTCACATTGATTCATTTACGAGGCTTCTTTTGACTCATTCTTTAGCAGGAAGCTCTGGCATTCAGTGGGCCATGTTTGAAAGCCCCTTCATCTCTGCTACGATATATTATTTAAAAATGTCAAGCCTGTTTTGCTGTTCTTTGAATCTAAATGATTCAGAATGAACTGCTTATACATACACAGAATCACTTCTTAATAATTTTTTAAAATTATGTATTGTGACCCTGCCAGTAAGAAAAAAGATCACCTTTATGTAGAGCATTGTTCTTCCACTTCTATCTTCTCTTGATCATATTGTCATAGTTCTATTGCTAAATATATTCACTTCCATCTTGCAATTTGAAAAAAAAAATAAAGGCTTAATAAATAAAAATAACATTAGCTAACATTTGTTTAATCTCAAAAGAGATCAGTTTTTCTTTTGCAGTCAAT
This sequence comes from Macroglossus sobrinus, assembly GCA_004027375.1. Classification (NCBI taxonomy): domain Eukaryota; kingdom Metazoa; phylum Chordata; class Mammalia; order Chiroptera; family Pteropodidae; genus Macroglossus; species Macroglossus sobrinus. The sequence continues at coordinate 325,287 of PVKZ01001211.1, read as the reverse complement.
TTAACAGTCCAAACACTTAATAAATTGTGGGGTTATTAAAAGAGAGAGATATCTGCAGTTGCTACATTTGTTTGATCTCGGGGTCCCTTCCAGTGATTCTATTCACATCTTGTAAGATATTTAAACTTTGTAATATATAAGATTAATTTGTTTGCTCTGAAAATACACCAGAAGTATCCCCCAAAACCTATTATTTTCATGAAAAAAAGTGTCAATTAGTTTCTAACTACTCTCTCCATTGTCTATTATAATCATTTTTACAAACTCTGATTTTCCTAACTCAGATATTTAATAATATCCTTTTTTATAAATAGGATTCTGTTTATTTTAATGTAAATAAAATTCAGATTATCACCAGATATTTCTCTCTAAAAACAAATATTGCATTTAGTCTTGAAGAGTAAATACTCCTCCTATAGTCCTACACTTCAAATGTCTCCTATATATTACCTACAAAACTACACACTTACAAACTTCCTATATTGAGGTGCTTCTGAGTACCCCCATCACTTGGAATATGACACTTACCACCTACACAGAGAAAACTGTGGCCCTAGACATCTATCCTTAGTAGCACAGTTCAAGCATTAGGGAACCACTTTTCCATATTTCTGCCCACTGCAGACTGTAAATTAAAAATGTTTACATTTTAACAGCCTTTAATTTTATATGTTCTTTCACTGCCACATAGAAAGACATTGCTTCAGATCATAAAAAATGTCTCAGCAATAAATCCACTAATGTCAGAGAATAAAACAAATAGTAAATAGTAAAACAGAACCCAGAAAAACAAACCTGAAAGTTTAATATAATAGAAACCATCAAGAGGTCATTCACTTTTATTTTTGGACATAATATATTCAAAACACAACATATGATCATAAGTTCATAATTTATTTGGTATATGTTCAAAAATAAGGAAGAAAAAAGAAAGTGTCTAAATTTTCTCTCACACACATGCACACACACACGCACACACTCATATACATGCATGCTTTTACTAAAAATGGAGAATATGAAATACTGAATAAGTAGCAAGCAACCAATAATTAAACAAAGCCAAGGTGATTCCAATATAGAAATTGGAATGATGTTCACAAAATAATTTTTTGTTTATATTTTATCCAATAGTGGTAATATTCTCCATGGCACTAAGAATACACATGTACATAAACAAATATAGAATTTTAATAAAAATTTTATATTTGTCTATAAATATATATATTATCTATAAAAGCTAGTGAAACTAATCTGAGATTTGATTTCAAATGACTATATAGACAACTATAGAACTTAATTGGTTAATAAAAAAATTAAAAACAAATTATTACATACCATGGAGAATGCAAAATAAGGTTATAGACAGTAGGCAACAAAGTAAAACAAATTTCATAACTGAAATTCAAAAGTAAATATTGCTAAATTCAGACAAATTATACTAGATGCAAGATTCATGTTTAACAGCTAACATTTATCATACATACTTTAGATGTACTAGAATAAAATAAAGCAATTTAATAAAAAATGTTCATTTTAACACAATGTTAAACAAAAGTTTTGACTTTTTTATAAAATTTAACAAGATTTTTTTCAGATTTAAGCATTGATTTAATATGGTTGAGATAAGCTTATGATTATTATAGTAACATGGTTGGTAAAGAAAATGGTACAAACTTTGACCAAACAAGACAAACTTTGACCAAAATCCAGAAGCATTTTTTTTGTACTTTGTACAGTACATAGTTTGTGTATTACTTAGAGACATGTTCAGAATTATACAAACAGCAATGATATTCATTGCAATTCGAAGAGTATAAAAGATAATTACTTACAAGTCTATAGTCTCGTTGTCATGGAAGACATTGTATCAGAATCTAATCTCTTAAAACTTGAAACTTATATTATGCCCCCATATATTGTTCATCTTGGTAAACATTCCTTGTGTGGTTGAAACTGGTATTTCTTCTTCAGTTGTAGAATATAGTGCACATCTAATAGTTTAAGTTGTTTGGTAGAATTGTTCACATCTATGTTCTTAGTGACTTTTTGGTCTACTTGCTCAAATACTGAGAATGGAAATTTAAAATCACCAAAAATATTTGTTGTTTTTGGATGTTTCTGTTTTTGTCTTTATTTATTTTTTTTCACAATTTCGAAGTTCTATTATTAATTGTATGTACACCTAAATTATTATGTGTTTCTGATGAAGTGACCCTTTTATTATTATAAAGTTTCTCATTTTATATTAGGTAATAATTTTTTCTCTTTAATTCTATTTTGTCCAATATGAATATAGTATTTTTAGTTTTCTTATGTTTCCTATTTAATGGCATATACTTTTCTATTTTTAACCTTCAAATTTTATTTGTCTTTGTATATAATGTGTGTCTCTGTCAACATATATTTGAATTTTATACAGTCTGATATTCTGATTTTTGGTCATCATGTTTAATCTATTTCAATTTAATATGATTATTTACATGGATAGATTTAAGTATATTATCTTGCTATTTGTTTTTAATGTCTTTCTCTCTGATTTTGTTCATCTTTTGCTTTCATTATTCTTAAATTTTGGTTAGTAAAATACTTCCAATATTTTTGTTTCATCTAAATGCTTTTTAGCAATAGCTATTTTTATTAATTTATGGATGATGCTCTTGCACTTAGAATGTAAAACTTTATTTCATTAGGCTACTTAAAGTTAATGTTGATTAACTTTACACACTTTGCAATCAACATTTACCACTTCTCGCTATCCATTTCTCACTTCACACATGGTATAAACTCACAACAATATAGTTTTAATATTTGATCCCTTATCTTTTGTGTTATTGTTCTTAAATATTTTACCCCTATCTGAATTAAAAACTACATTTAATTTCTTCATAGTTCTTATAAGAATGGCTAATTAGCACATGAAAAAATGGTCAATATCATTAGGCATTAGGGAAATGCATTTTAAAACCACAATGAGATACAACTTTACACCTACTAGTATGGCAATAATTTTAAAAAATAGAAAATAAGTGTGAGAGAGTATATCTGTAAATTGGAGTTCTTCTACATTGATAATAGGAAGGTAAAATAGTGCAGGTATTTTGGAAAATTTGGCATTTGTTCAAAACTAAAATAGAATTACCGTATGGCACACCAATTCCATATATATATATATATATATATATACTCCCAAAAATTGAAAGCAGGAACTCATACAGATTCTGTACAACAATGTCCATTACAACATTATTCACAATAGTCAAAAAGTGAAGTAAACCAACAGATGCATCAACAGATGAATGAATAAACAAAATGTGATATATACATAGGGTGAAATATTATTCACCCATGAGAAAGCATGAAGTTCTAATATATGCTACAATATAAATGAACCTTGAAAACTATGCAAAGTGAAATAAGCCATATACAAAAGGACAAATGTTGCATAATTCCACTTATATAAAATATCTATAACAAACACATTCATAGAAACAGAAAGTAAATTAGAAGTTATGAGGGGCTCGGGGTAGGAGGTAATTGAGATTTACTGTTTAATGATTGCAGAATTTGTGTTTAAGATGATTAAAAAATTGTAGAAATAGATAGTGCTGATGATCACATATTTTTCCCCAAGCAACAAGATCTTTTAAGGAAATTCTGAGATAAACAAATTGGTCTTTTAATGCAAATATTTGTCAGTTGTAGACATTTTTAATACTTTTTGTGTTACTGGTCCAAAGTCCATGTGCTTGACAATTTGAAAAGCCAAAAAGTTTAGAGTAAGGAAAGGTTTATTGATTGAGAGGGCCCCAACAAAGAAGATGGGAACCATAGTGGTACCTCAAACCCATCCTAAGAAAATACAGAGTTCAGGCTTCTTTTATGTCAAGGGAAGGGGAAATAGAAAGGATAAGAGGTGATTGACCACCATAGACAGCTGGGTGCCAGCTGGGGGTCTGAGGAAGATTGTGCTAATTGCTGTGAGTCTGGTCATGAAGTTCCTGCAAATCTTTGATGAGCAATGCATACTTCCCTTATCTACTCAAGCCACAAGTGGAATTCCTCTAATGATTAGCCTGAAGGCCATAGGAACAAACCAGGTTTGAACAAGATGGGGTTAGGGAGACAGCATTTCATTGTCACATTTATACATCTGAATTTCCTCTAATATCATTATCTTTCAGCACAAATAATGTCCTTTACCACCTTTTGAATTGTATGTCAACAGAAAATTAATTTTCTTAGCCTTAGTTTATCAAATAATATATTTATATAATCCTCATTTTGAAAGTATTTTTGCTCATTCTGGAATTTGAGGTAGATTTTTTTTATTTCTTTAGTTTTCTTTCATCACTTTAAAAACGTTTATCATTTTTTTGATCACCCTTGTTTCTCATAAGAAGTCAAAAACATATCTCTGTTTTTCTCTATACAATGTATTTTTTTTCCAATGATGATTTTAAGATTTTCTGTCTATCTTTGGTTCTCAGCAATGCTACTATGATGGGTTAGGTGTAATTATTTTTGTATTTATTTTACATAGAGTCTATTAAATGTCTTGGGTATATATATATATATATATATATATATATATATATATATATATATATATATAAATTTTTCATCAAACCAGAAAAATTCGAGGCAATTTTTTTCTGCTTAGTTTTTCATATTGTCATGTCATTTCTAAAATACTTTCACTGTATATATGCATGATATGTGTATTATTTAGTTGTAAATCTGAAGCTTTAAGAGACATCCTTGCCCTACTTTCCCATGTCCCCAAAATAAGAGCAGCAAAGTAACTCAATGTTGTAGTTATCTGTAGTTCAGATATGGTTATCAGGTTTTGAGAAATTAAATGGGGAAATTAACTGAGTTTCTACTTTGTCATCTTCTAAGTACATAAGCAGCTAAATATTTACATGCAAAAGCTGTTAGTAGCTCAAAAACCCTTAATATGACCCCATTGTTATACGAAATAGAGAATATAAGATTATTCAAGCCCTCCTTATTATGGAGATAGATTTGACCACTATGGTATATACCCATGTATTGCAACACCTAACACAATATAGAATATGTCTGTTATCCCAGAGAATTCTTCATAATTCTTTTCAGGGAATTCTCACACACACACACACACACACACACACACACACACACACACACACACACACACACACGTTACAGTTATCACTGATTAAATTTCTTATCACTATAGCATAGTTTTGCATGTTTAGAACTTTACCTTAATTGTTTCATAAAATATGTATCCTATGCCCTTTGGCAAGAATTATTTTACTTAAAATATTGTTTTTCAAATTCATTTATAATATGTATTGCCTGTGTATCAGCAGTTCATTTCTTCTTAAATCTCGTCAGTATTTCAATGTATGAATAAATCAGTTTATTTAACAACTATCCAGTGATGAACATTTGGCTTAGTTCCTGTTTGGAGCTATTAAGAGAAAAGCTGATATAAATATTCACATACAAGGTTTTTGTTTGTAAGCATATATTTGCATTTTTGGGTAAATAATGAGAGAAAAATCACTATCTCTTATACTAGGTTTGTGATTAACTTTATAAGAAACTGTCAAACTTTCTCAAAGTGGTTTTGACTTTTTCCTTTCCAACTAGCAATCACATCATAGAGATCTCTTTGTGTTGTTAGTTTTTGTTTGTTTGTTTGTTTGTTTGTTTGTTTTAAGGTATTTTTATGGTAGAAAATGGCATCTCCTTATGATTATAATTTTATTTCCCTGATTATGCTAAATACATTAAGGATCATTTTATGTGCTTGTTGGCCATTTTTATAGCATCTGTCGTAACGTTTCTGTTCTAGTTTGCACACTAAAACTTTTAAAAACCTTTTTAATCTTGAAATCAAATAATGTTAAGTCCCCTCATGTTTTGTTTAAAATATTGTCTTGCTTATTTTAGGTCACCTGCTTTTCTATTTACATTTTAAACTCATCTTGTTTTCTGGGATTTTAAGGTCAATAAAGGGGACGATTAACTACTTAATACTGGGACTTTAACTCTATGACAGTAGTTTTATCTACTCATATTTTTGGTATTTTAAAAAAGGTATCACTCTAGTGTTTTAAAGTTTTCAGAATAAAAGTCTTGCATATTTTTTGAATTTATTAGTAACTACTTTACAAAGCTATTATAAAAGGCACTCTTTAAATGTTATTTTCCCAATTTTACAGTTTACAGTATAATGAATTTTTATTCTACCAACTTGAAAATTCAACAAATCTAGTAGGATTTCTGTATAAATTACTTATAATTTTCTACATAAGAAACCATTTCATCTTCAAGTAAGACTTGTTTTTTATTCATGACATTTACTTTTTTTTTTATCTTGCCTTATTACACTTTGTATTTGAAAATACAAAGCAAATAAAAATGGTGAGAGCAAATACACTTTTTTGTGTATATTCTTCTTTGTTAATCCATTATTTCTAATACTTCTTTTAAAAATCTAAATTAAAACAATAATACGCTCCTATCAATTCCACTTCACTCTTTTCCTTTATTCATTATTTCATGTAATATTCACTGATTGCTTATTATTCCTTGGGTAATGTGTCAACAATGTAACATTGAAAAAAACATCTCTTTACTCAGTGTAGATTTGTTTGTTGTAAATGTACATGCCTAAGAGTTATCATGCTGTAATTTATTCTCTGCTTGCCTGTATGTTTCTTCCCAAAAGTGTATGAATCATTGAGCAGGTAGTTTACATATCTATGACCATCATCCATGCTTTTACATAAGAAATTCTATAAAATACTTACTAAATAAAAATGGATTTTTAAAAAATAAGCCAATCACAAAAGTTGTAAATAAATAAAACCCTATATCATGAGATAAAGAAATATTTATTTATCTCTTTGAAAATATCTCTTATAACTGAGAACTTACTGTTATTTATTCTTTTTTTAGGTGCCATAAAAATATGCAGTTAGCATTTAAGTGAAAATATTGGAAATATTTGCTTTCCTTATATTATTTCAATTACTTTTAGTAAGTTCAAATTTCTTTGCTTTTCATTTTTCACCCAAATACTGAATTATGTCCTTCTCTTTTTCTGTTCCTTTTCAATCCCTGTTCTTCTTTAGTACTTGAAAGTGATCATGTTTATATTTCCTCTTATTTGTCCCACATTCTGTTACATTAATTTAAAGAGAGTCTTTCAATCTGAGAAAATTGAAATTCTCATCAGTAATTTGTAATATCACAGGTACTTTGGTTATTTTCTTTTTATAATCCACATACACCAATCTCCAATTTTATTAACAGTCAACTGTATCTCAGCAATTTTCAGGGTTCACCTGATTAAATTACTTGTTATTACATAGTATTGGATTAGAATATTTTTAATTATTAAAAATAATAGGGGACTAGTAATTATTATAAATAACTGCCTCACATATCTGTTCTCAAGTCTCTAACTCTCTACTTGTAGGGGGTGGTCCCTGTTTCAAAAATAAAATCAATAGGTAGAGTTACAATAAAATATGTTACATATACTTTGGACCTGGCTTGTATGACAACAAATAAACTACTTTATGTTCACTCAATATAGGAATTATTTTAATAATTCACAAGTGATCTACTAATAATTCTATATAGAAATTGATATTCATCTTTACTATAAAAGAAAAATATTTAAAGAAAATTTTAAATAAGTGACAATGTTATTATTTATATTGTGCCTCTGATTTATCTTTTTAGAACAATATGATAACTTAAGAAATAGTGCTTGAGCAATTGCTGTGCATTAGAATCATCTAGAATTTTTTTTTCTTCTATCAAAATATACATTATATAACCAGGCCCCTTCTAGCAGTAATGTAACAAAAAATATAGTACTTTGCTTAGTTATATATATATATATATATAATTCTATATGATGAATAGTGATGCTCCCAGTTTTATAAAAATACTAAACTCTTTATAATAAAATTAGTTATGTATTTTCCTAATATTATTTACCTGTTTTATTTTTTTCTCTATATAATTTTTTTATTTTTTAATTATAGTTGACATACATTATATTGCTTTAGGTGTACAATATAGTGGTTAGACAGTTATATAACTTAAGAAAAGATCACCACAATAAGTCTAGTATCAATCTGACACCGTACAAAGTTATTACAATATTATTGACTAGATTCCCTGTGTGCTATACTTTATATCCCCATGCCTATCTTTTAACTACCAATTTGTACTTCTTAATGCCTTCCCCTTTTTCACCTATCGTCCAAAACCCCTCCCATCTGGCAACCATCAAAATGTTCTCTTTACATTTGTGTTTTGTTTCATTTATTTTGTTTTTTAGAATCCATATGTAAGTGAAATCATATGGCATTTGTCTTTCTCTGTCTCGCTTACTCCACTCAGCACAATACCCTCTAGGCCCATCTGTGTTGTTTCAGATAGCAAAATTTCATTCTTTTTTCATGGCTGAGTGATATTCCATTGTATATATGTACCACCTCTCCTTTATCCATTCATCCATTCATGAAAACTCAGGTTGCCTCCATATCTTGACTATTGTAAAAAAAAAAAAAGCTACAATGAACATGTGAAGGTACATGTCCCTTCAGAGTAGTAATGTGATGTGATAAAAAACTATCTTATAGCCATGGTTTCCATATTAATTCAATTTCTGATGTCTTTAATTTTGTTAGTGACATAATTTCTTAATAGGGCTCAGAACACCTGACCATCTCTATCAATTAATTCACTAAATTCTGTCAATTGTGTTAAAATATCTTCTAAATATTTCCTCAGTTCTGTATTTTACATATTCAGGCTAACTTGATTTCTGGTAATCACAGATAAATGGTATCTCTTAACTCCTCATTTCTAATTTCTACTCATGATAATTTTCACTATATTCCCACAGAAGGTAAATCATTCTAAAATTTTGCTTTCATAGTGCTATTCACTCTCTAAATGTAAAAGCTTCAGTGGCTCCTCACTGCCCACTAAAAATAGAGCATATTTCTTATTCTTCACAACCTAGGCTTAACCTAATTTTCAAAACTATTCTCTGTTTATCTGAAATATTAACCTCTTAGCCCACCTATTTTAATCTATCTACCCATACTTTCTTAATTATTATTCATTGGGCATTTTTTCTATACCTCTATTTTCTTTTTCATCATGCTCCTAAATTTTCTTAATTTTTCTATTCACTGCTGTCACAATTAACTTTTAAGATTTGCAATACAGAATTGCTCAAATTAAGAACAGGAATGTCTTTTTTTGAAAAAAAAAATTATGAGGTATTTATTTTTATTTTATTGTTTTTGAATTAAATATTGCTCCTAGCCTCCATCTTAACAAGATTGCTGGAAATTTAATTTTGTTTCTTATAGAAGTGGTGAAGGGTTACAGTGAGGCTCACCTTCTACAGTGACTCACAAAAATGCTGAATCTATATTGTTTCCAAAAGAATGGAAAAAAAAATTCTGTAGTCTTCCCTTGATATTAACTACTGATATCTTCTTAACTGAATACACATGGCCTTTAAATTCTCTAATGCTGCTCTTTAGTGTTATTCCCAGGGAATGAAAATTACAGGAGAGGAAAGGACACAATTTAAAGGACTAGGGTGCCCTCATATTCTGATATTCTGTCCCACAAATTCTATCCTTTAAGTTCTCCACAAATTTTGACTTTTGGTTTTCAGCACAAGGAGACCTCTGGCTTATCTTTGGGTTTCCTTTCTTTCCACTATAGTGTAAAAACTGCCTTCAACCAGTAACCTCTGGTAATTGTGGTATTCACCCCTCACCAATTGTATTTTTGTTTTATTGTAGTTTCTGTTAAATACCTGAAACACAGTCCTATTGATACCTCTTTTTTAACATCTAAAAAGCATTGTTTCATATATGTGTTTAATATTTTTGTTAGGAATGCTTTTAATAGAATGTAACAAACTATCTATAATAACTTACCTAAAAGCAGAAATGAGGCCAATCTGTTCTCATGGGTGTTTCTCTCATTTCAAAGAAGAAAATTTTACCAAAAATGTCTTATTAGATTTTCTGATTTACAGTCAGGAAACGCCTTATTCTGAAACTTTTAATTTATTATTAATATTATTTTTATTTATTTATTTATTTTTTAATCAAATTTTGGACATGTGCTCATTCCCTGAGTTCTGAAGGCAGGTGGCAGAAACTTACTTTTCTTGAGCTTGGACAAACACAATAAATAGAAGTCTTTTAAGTTAAAATAAAAGGAGAAAATGCTAAAAACAGCATTTAATGATCAAACTACAGTGTCTATTTTTAAAATTACATGTAAAAGTATTTTACATTTTCTCTTCTGTTACAAATTAATATATTTTTTCCAAAAATTAACTTATCAGTAAATAAGAGTTAATTATCTCTGAAATTGCAATCCTGAAATTTGTTTAAGCTCAAAAAAATAAAGCTTACTAGAATGTAAGATGAAACTGTATGCTATTAGTTGCTACTTATACCTTATAAAAAAAAGAAGAGAAATATCCTTTCACTTCTGAGCTAGTATAGTACTTCTAGCTTGTTGATAACTAGAACATTAAGTCATTTTTTAAAAATTGTGAGTCTTATAGATCGTTATTTTAGATACATTCTTCATAAAAAATTAGCTATTATACAATAAAAAAATGAATAGATAGGTTTGGTCCTCTTTTACTTATTAATACTTACAAAATAAAAATGTATGTTACTGTAAAAATATGCATGAATCTACAATTGTGCATAAATGTAAATACAAATTCTTGAAAAACTGTGGGAACAAAAATATATTAGCAATAGAATTTGCTTGCAAACTAACTAAATTGCTTTTCTCCCATTTGCTTTCAAACCTAAACATAATAAAAAGTATATTCTCAGATAAACTATACACAATATAATTTTTACATAAGTTTGCCATATAAATATACATGTAAATTAATAAGCTCATAGAAATTTAAAAAAAAAACAGAAAATGTATTGGTGACTCTTTTTACCTTGATTTTATGTGATGTTTGCTGATTCAAAGACATGATAATGTTTTATTTCCTATCACCAGTAAAGTAAATAAGATAATGATATATGCCATAAAATAATTTTTCTGAATGAAATTTGATTCAAATTAAGGAGTACAAGTAATAGAAGATTTAATATGAAAGCAAAAACAAATAGGATTTATGACTAGCTTTTCTGTATATAAGGATAAATTGGCCTGTTCAAAGTCTACAGAATATTTTTCATATAAATGATATCAGTGTGAATAAGTAATGGTTTTCTAGATAACTTATGCTTTGTATTGCAAATAGCCTGTATTTATAGTGATTATATATCAAGAGAAATGAAACAGTACATGCACTGTTGGTAAATGTATGCAATTTATTAGTTTGGGCATAAATTCAATTTATTTGTCATATCAGTTCACAAAAATATGCTTGGTTTATGCTAAGACTTTATTAGCCTGGAAAAGAAGCAGAGTAGCTATGTTCTTCAGAATTAAAAACTTCTTCTAATCTAATCATTTGCGACTAACAATGAAATAAAAAACTCTTCAATCAAGTTTCTCTCACCATGGAAAACAGAAAGAAACTAACATAAAATAATCAGGATTTATTTTGTAAAGGATGGTAATAGATTCATAGGTATAACATATAACATATGCTAATTGATAAAAATTACTTTAAAAATAATATACTTATTTTCCCTCTTTACTTTCTTCTAGTATCTATGGCTTTGTTCACTAATTTTTTTAAACTCATTTTAAAATATAATTTCTTGTAAGGATGGGCCATACCAAGAGGTACCATAAAAGAATTCAAATCCCATTCCTATTATGTTAAAATAATACTTTGAAGTGTTTTAAAGATTTTATACTGAGTATATTATAAATGAAGCAGATCATAAATCATTGAAATTACAACTATGACCATTATATTTTAATTAATGTTCTAGAAATTAGTTTATAAAGAGTATTTTGTTTAAAAATAATCTCTTAAAGTCTAGCAGTAGAGTGTGGGAGGATTGGAATATGAGGGATAATATATTCAATATAATTAAAAATAAGCTTTTAATTTAATTATGGATATTAATTGTAGATAACAAGCCCATCTGCATTTCAAATATTATCTAAAAATTTTGCTTATGGTTTGGCTGAGTAGCTCTTATTAATATAACCTTTCTGAAGAAAACAGCTAAAATTTGGGAGACAGAGGACCTATTAAAAGGCATCAGAGATTGGGGAATGAGGAGAAAGAAAGAAACTAAGAGAGTTAATTCTTTGAAGAAGAGAATGGCACTGGGTAAGTTTCTCATTTTTTAATGGCTTTTAACCTGAGAATAGATACAGATCTTCACCATTCAAGGCATTTAAAATTTTAATGGAGAGACCACAGTTAAGCTGTCTTGAGGAACCAAAAGAGTTTAGAGCAACTCTTTATAAAATCAAGGGAAATCTTGAAATCTCATAAAGGTAAAATCCCCAAAATATGAAAGCCAGAGAGTGAAAGCAACAAGTGTTGGGTACAGCCACCACTTAGCCCTGGACCATGCATTATAGATACTAACAATCAAACAACCCATAAAAAGAAGAAATAATCACAATGATGTAAACTACAGGTCAAGGAATATAGTCAATAATATTGTAATAACTATGTGTGGTGCCAGATAAGTACTAGACTTACTGGGGTGATTGTTTTATAAAGCCTATAAATGCCTAATTACTATGTGGTAGACTTGAAATAAATATTATATTATATGTCAACTATGACTCTAAAATAAATTTTTAAAAGATTTTTTTTAAAGATAAAAAAGAAAAAAATTTGAGCTTCCACCCATCACAGAGGAGATGTGTTTTGTATCTATCTGATTTAAGCCTGCTTAAAAAATAAATATTGTTGGGAATACCAACAGAAACCAGCTTTTCTACAGTATATTATTTACAGTGTTCAAGATACCATACAGTTACTCAAAATACCAAAAAAAAAAATTCAAGAAAACATGGTTCATTCTCAAGAGAAAAGATGATTAAGAAGGACCATGCAATTATCTAGATGTTACAACAAGCTAACAAGGATTTTAAGCAACTGTTATAACTGTGCTCAGTATCATAAAGGGACATATGTTTTAATAAATAAAAAGGTAGAAAGTTTCAGCTGAACAAAAAATGTTGAAAATAGAAATTCTAAAACTGAAAAATATAATATCTGAAATATTAGCTAAGTCACAAGACAAAAAGCTCAAACCCATCAAAGCACACAAAGCATGTTGTTTCTTCTATAAAGGTAGTTCATAAGGTCTCAAAGCTTATTAACTTGATGAGCTTATTCTAAAATGGCATTATGGAAATAAAAATGTATCTCACATAAAAAATTAAATAAATATGTACCCAATCTCCCTTCACCATTTAGGACAATGAAGAAGGAAAAACTCTCATGTTTCTGCTTTCTGATTCTCTGTTCAAGTTCAGATCATGTGGCAAATAGTCAGTTTATTAAATCATCTGCTGCAAAAAAAAAAAAAAAAAAAAAAAAGGTCTCAGTAGATTTCCCCACAAATATTTCTTTCATGTCATATGTAGGGAACTGATTAGCTGTGTTTCTGCTCCAGACAAGGGCTCTGCATTTCATGTCTTCTTGTTTTAGGACATAGTCTAAATAAAAATAAGATAAACATTAAAAATTTTAATGCAAAATAAAAAGTGAGTGAGACTGTATGATTGGGGGAGGATATAGCAGATATTTGGATTGAAGAAGAGCAAGAGAAAAAGTAATGACAGCAAAGGAGCCAGAGAAATCCAGGACTCAGAGAAAAACACTAACCAATACATATTCAAATATCACAGTATCAGTGTCAATATAAATACTTATACATTTAGATAAATACAAAACCATGGCTATTTTCTAGGTCAGATATTATGTATAACTTATAGTGCATTGAAATGGGTTGCTGATTGTCATAACTGCCTATTATGAGTTCCAAGTTTATTATTGTGATAAGATTGAGATTTTATAAAACTGAAGGCAATATTGCAATATTGTTGTTTCTTTGTGATAGACCTGATGCAAACTAATGTCAGAAGGCAAATAGAGCATTCTGAAATTCAGCCATGTCGGGAGCCGTTCTTATCAAGGCTCTCATACCTGAGATCTAGGCAACTTCGCCTTGGGACAGAATCTGCCTCGCCCTATGCTATCTGATAGAATAGACAGCTTAAAGTCAGTTGCCCTGACATGCCCTGACTTGCCCTGGGCCCCTTGAGCCATTTGCTTAAACTAATCTGACCTTGCAGCCCCTTCCTCTCCCTGGACCCTTCTGCATTTTTGGGTCATATAAGGAAATGGAATGTTCTGCAGTTCGATATCCAAGGCAACCGTGATTATGCAAATCCTCCCCTTTATATACTCTACCCCTACCTACAATAAACGAGGCTTGATCAGAACTTTGTCTTGCCTCCATTCTTCGCGTCTCCTGTCCTCCATTCTCTTGCAGATTGTCTCCTCGAGTCTCACGTCTGGCCAGAGCTCCCGTTAGTCATCCCGTGGGAAGGGACACAGCCAGGCAAGCTGGCCTTTTGTTCAACATATTCCAACCACTACCAAGCAAAAATTAGGACTGTGATGAATAACATGCTACCTGCAAATGTCATATAAGTCTCCCAAATCAGAAGTTTATAAGCCCTGGCTATATCATAGAAGACATGTCTCTTCTGCATGTTTATAGCACGTGACACCAGGGATTTAAATAAGTCCTTCTCACAGATTTGACCAACAAGATCCTTTCTCTCCATTGATCAAGTAGAGAAATTACTGCTTAGGCCACTTGATTTTTCCCTTCTGTGTATTTCATTAATTATTCTTAGTTCCTGCCACAAAACTAATATAGAATATACTCAAGGAAAGAGACTCTTTAGTAGTAATTTTTTAGCCCTGCTAGCTATAAATAGTAGTTTTCTGTTCAATGCATATTAATAAATACTTGTTGATTAACCAATTGTTTGATTGATATATAATCGTTTTTTAATATTATGGACCTGCTTCAGTATGAATCTAGGTGTCTACTTACATTCATGAACAACATACTAAAAGCCATATATGCATGCTAAGAATATATTTACATGAAAATCTTTAAAAATGACAAATGATAGCACAAATCTGATAAACATGAATTGAGCCATAATTTTTATAAAAATTATACTTCTACTGCAATATATGCCAAATTACAGATTACATATTTTATTGTAAATTTGTAAACTAATCATTTATCTATTCACTAGCAGATTTTGTCATTAAAATAATGAAACAAAAAATGGAGATTATATAAAATTCCTTTAATATGATCTTCCCCTTTTGGCGAAAAGCAATTAATTGGTATTTTTTATACCCCTTTTGGCAATTTCTATGTGAGTCACAATTTGAATTAAATATTACTGAGCATTGCAGAACTCAAACAGTATGCCAATTCTTACAAAGAGAAAAATTATATATTCTTCAGATTTTTAAGTTAAAATTTGAAAGATGCAAAAAAGAAGTTAGAATAGTTTTAGAGAGGATATCATCATCTGCTACTTAAATCTCATTGTTTTTTTTTTTGTTGTTGTTGTTCTTGTATGATCAATATACTCTTTTTCTTAACAGGGATCATATGATGATTTTAAATTATAACCCCTAAATTATTTGATATTCTCTCTTCAAGAAGTTGATAGATGGTCAATGGCATAGAGGGCACAGCATAGGGAATACAGTTAGCATTAATATCTAGGTGGAAAGCCAGAGGAGAGAAAGAACTATTAGGGAGATCATTTTATAAACTATATAAATGTCTAACCAATGTACTATAAATTTAAAAAAATGAATGTGACCTATACCCAACTATCTGAAATGGATCGGGCTTTGTGACTGCTTTGAACAATAGAGTATGGTGGAAGTTATATTTCTGACATAAAAGGCCATGAGGTTTCTACTTGGTTCTCTTAAGGTCCTTGCTCAGGGGAAACATGGCTATTTAAAAAGTTTGATTGCTCTGAGACAGAAATATTAAAAAAGTTCCGTGTTTGCCCTCTTGTCAACATTACCAGGTAAATTCATAAACAATAGCCAATTTCAACTAACTAGAAATGTGAAGTAGTCAACTGAAAGCGTTCAGTCTAGATGAGCTTTTACATAATTGCAGCCCCAGCCAACATCTGAATGCAACCACAAGATGCCATGTTATCCATGCCCTTCCTAAAGTCCTGATCCACAGAATTGTGACCTCAATATTTGTTATTTTATATATTTACATTTTGGTCATGAGAGGAGCCATGTACAGCATTTACCTACTCTACCATCTTGACCAAAGATCCTAGATATTTTTTTATGCAATAAAAATTATTCAAAACTTTTTACCATGTTTTAGGTATATTTATTTCCACTTTATGTACTTCCTGTACTTACCAACTTACATATGAGAAAACTGAGATGGCTTAGGATAAAGGCCAAGAAAACTATAAAACATTTTGTAGACATCCCAAATAAAAATGGAATCTAAGTTGAGAAAAAAGCAATGAGCTTTCAAAAAGATATGCAAACATATCTTTTTAACAAATGTCCCATTCTACTCATATCCACTCATACACCTCTATCACATGTTTATATTGAGAGGATCAGCAATTTTTTTTTTTCTCTAAGAGATCAGATAGTAAATATTTTCAGCTTTATGGGCCATGTGGCCTCTGTTGTAACTAGTCAGCTCTGTTGTTGTAGCACGAAAACAGCAATAAACAATGTGTAAGTGAATGAGCACAGCCGTGTTCCAACAAAGTTTTATATACCAAAAGAGGATACAAGGCAGATTTGGTCCACATTGATAGATTTTCTAAAAGTTACATAAAATAAATACCTGAAATTTCACATAGACATCTTACAATAATCTTACAGAAGTTATCATGTAGAAGTGTCACCTAATTAGTGATTTTATCACTCATTCATTTTTACACACACAAACACCTATACAAACATAATTTAACAGCTCTCATGTGATGCATGGAATTTTTTTTAATAACAAAATATATTAGACCTCATTTTTTTAAAAATTGAATGCATGTGTTCAAATAAACAAAATAATGCAATACATAGATAAGGCTTAACAGAAGAATTAAAGTTGTTTAGATAGAAATTTGTCAACTTACTAAAGATGAAGGCATTTTTCAGAAATAGACATTATCCTCTATAAAGGTGCATAGTCAATGAAGGAAAGTTTGATATTATAAATCATGTAATACTCAAGGCTGATTTGTTCAATCAGGTTGTGGCATTTTCCTCTGCTCTATTTAAAAAAAAAAATCAGTTTGCTTATCAATTTTTGTCAGAATGTAGTCTTATCTTACTTTCCTATGAAATTTACCTATTCACCAATTTCAGAATTAACTGGAATCTAGTGTGGTAGGAAACCCCCTTTTAATAGCAATTTAATTTTGGAAATACTCTTGACTTCACCTTTTAGATGAAGTAAGAATCATTGAGATTGCTGCCAGAGTCAGGAAAACCTTTTCTGCATCTACCTTATCTGATTAGATACATATAACACAGCAGTAGGAAGCTGAACCTGCTCTTTCCACCTTCTCCCAGTAACCTTTGTTGTACTATACTTTGTCTTATTTCTTAACTTATGTTTCATCTTAAGTGATTTCTTTAGATAGAGAAGGAAAACTAGATTTTATAGTATATCTTATGCCTGATTGATAGAATCCTCATAGTTTATTGCCTTAAAATATTTTCTAAACTTCTAGGCTCAAAGATGAAGAATGCTCTATTAATAATGTCCACAACATATATATAGGAAGAAAAACGTAGTAGCTAAGGTGTCACATATTTGAAAGCTATGGTTTAGATACAACCTGGTTCTACATGGACTTTCTCTATTACCTGTTTCATATATTTACCCTCTCTTTGATATCAATAAATCAGCCATGGTTCAGAGTTTCCATGTTTTCATTTGGTTGCATATTTGGGTGCTAATAACAAGAAGTTAATTGCTAATACTACTACACAGTTCTATGAACTCAAATAGAGCTCTAGCATATTTATATTCGTTAATTATATGATTGGTTTATATCAAATTAAGTCAACTATATGAATACTTTTACAATTGTTATTCTTCATAAAATTATTCTTTGAATATTGGTTTCTTTTATTTAAAGTTTAAAACCAAGGAGAAAAGAAAACCCCTGCCATTTGGGGTCAACATTCTGGCACCTGAGATAGGAATTCAAGTAAGAAGCCAGTCTCTCACATACAATAAATGAAGATAATCTATTTCCATCTGGAATATACCAAGAGGAAGATCGAATGGAAACATTTGTAGTCCATCTCTTTTATGTAAGGACTCTATCTTAAGTTACACTTTTACTTTCTGTTTTATTGAAACTTTGAGTCTCCCTAGTAGTTCACTGAGTTTATCTGGCTGCCCCAAGAGTTACAGTGTAGAATAAGATAAAGTCAATGAATTCATCCAGGTAAATTATGCTCAATCTTATTTCAGCTTTTAAATGAGGAAAATGAAAATGAGGATCTAAGAGAACTTAGTACATAGTCTTAAATCATTTAATAAAGAAGATTGTAGCTTTTAATAAAGCTTTCAAGAGTGTTGGGAACCATTCTTGATGAATGCCCTGCAGACAGGGTTGGAGTTACCTGCAAGCTAGAAGTTTGCAGAGCAGATGGGCTCAGTTTACTGAAGGAGGATGTTCAGCTTAATGGATAGTTCTTTAGTGAAGGAGGAAGTTTGGCTTAATGTTGAATGTTTCTTGCCCCAGGGAATAAGAGACATTTCTTGCCCCAGGGAATAAGAGATGAAAACAGGAACAAGGATGTTTTGTGAGAATTTAGGGAAAGGTCAGCGATCATTTGCATATGTGTGGGTGTTGTTTCTCCAAGGTTATGCTGTGCTAAATAAATTCGGTGCTCAGTATTCACTGTTTGCCCTCCCCACTCTATCTCTCTGTCTCTCTCTCTCTTTTCTCAATCCTCACTCCCCCTCTCGGGAACTGTTTGATCTTAGCTGGTGGGCTCTGGCACAAGAGGAACTATATAACATATAAAAATACATAGAACAAAAAATCTAAGAAACAAATTGGAGAAACTTTCAAGTTTAACTATAATACTAAAGTGTTTCAAGAACAATGAGGATGAGTTGTCATTAGTCTTTATGATATTATCAAATAAATAAATTACATCCTGTGATGTTTTTCTGTAAATCTATCTTAACTTCTCAGTTAATGCCTCATATATCTCTAACTATTTTAGCGTATATGATTATGCTATGTAATGTTTTACTTTTCAAGTATTATTATACAGTTTTAGAAACTTAGAGAAGAAAAAATATTTAGACATTACATCGCCTCTCAAAATATATATAATCATATATATTATAATCATATATATTATGAAATATATATAATATAATTTCTTTATCATTATGAATATTATTTGAGGTTTTTTGGAACGCATATTGATAAGTTACTGTAATTGCTTCCTAGTAACATTATTTTTTCTTCTTTGGTAATAGTTTTTGAGGACTACCTATAGAAATGACAGCATCTTTTTATTTCATTTAATATGAACAATGTTGCTATAAAACTTTCTTACTGATCCATTAAGTAACTTAAACAACAAAAAATATGTTTAGGAAAGATTTAAGGCAGAAACTTTGGCATCTTTCCATTTTATTTGTTGTTTTTTTTGTTTTTCCATTAGCATACAACACAGTATGTGGTTGCCTGGAATAAGAAAATAAATCAATAGTTTTTTGAAAAATATTTACATAAACCCATTATTTTATAAATAAAAAAACTTTAGGCCCAAGGACATTAAGAAAGTTATTCCAAGTGATACTATATGGTGATTTTAAATTTGTTTGAACAATAAATAATGATTTGTTTTACTGATTAAGTCTTGTCTCTATAGTGTATTTGAATTAGAAAAATACATTAGATTATTTTAATTAAATACATTTAATATTATGTAACATTTTTATAGGACATTTTAGTATTTTTTCTTTCTAATAGCCACTAACTGTATATTAGGTTTTAAGGCTACTATCATGAGATAATTTTATTTTCTAACTATAATAATCCATTTTTAATAATCAATCTATAACTGGGAAAGCTGGTCAACTATGTAGACCTAGCCTAAATAAGAATTTTTAAGATGTTCTATTGATGCATATAAATATAATTCAATCATGGTGCAAAAATGAAAGTGCAGTTTTCCAGAGAGTTAAATTATATAATTCAGTATATGACAAGCTATTCAATCCATCTGATTTTTATTTATCTTATCATTGATGTTACTGCCTAATATGCTCTTTTGTAAAAATGCCTATTTTCTCTTAAGTGACCTAATCTTGAGCAAATCTATTAGATATATTTTCCAGTAATTTTTTTTTATTAATGTTGGTTTTGCTTCTAAATTAACCTACCCAATAGATTGCACACAATCCATTCAGATTATTATTCGTAGCTCTTTGAATTTATTCCTTGGCCTCTGCAACTTTTTTTTTTTTTCCCCACACAATGTAGGTACTGGTGTATAATTGCACTAGAAACCTGATGTCTCAATAATTATATTAACTGATAATGGTTTAGGAATTTCTGCGATTTTAAAGCATTTTTTTCTATATAACACTCATGTTAAAAACATTAAAATACTTGTATCATCTTTATTTTGCAAGAGCAAGGCTAAATATAAAAATGTGACTGGCATGAATATTTGGCCATTCTGACAGAAAATTTGAGTACCAAATATTGTTATATGGCAGGTCATTCATTTAATGAAATTAAAACATACTATATTATCAGAAAACTGTTGAATAATTAAAGATTTGACACTGCAACATTGCAACATTGAGGGAGGAGAGTTAAATTGACTTTCTGGAGATAATTTACATATGTATGATTAGTAAAGAGTTAAAAGTGAGTATACTATATATCATGTTTTTTGCTCATAAATGTTCACCTTTACCAGAGGAGTTATCCATGCTTTAGATGGGGGGTGGCACACACACAAAATAAAACATGGTTTTAGAGTAAAAATGATCTGTATTAAAAACTGGCTTCATCAACTAGTTAAGTGAATGACCATTAACACTTATTCAATTTTATAAGATTTAATTTCACTGCATTTTAGATTGAAATAAAGGCCCCTATGTAATGGAATTGTTGCCAGGACTGAGATGATCCACATGTATAGAATTTATTTTTTGACAGAGTAACTTTTTTTTTGTATTTATTTTTAAACAGAAGTTTAATAAAAAGTAAATTACAATAAACCTGTGATAAAAGAGTGACTATAATATACAAAGACCATCCATATAGTACCCTAGGGCTTAGGAAGAATACCAAAGGAAGAACAACCTTAAAAAAAAAAAAAAAAACTCTTACCAAGGCTGGGAATCAAGACCTCGTTACAGAAGGTATAACTCAACCTCTTGAACAGCAGGGGCATTTTCTGGTTTGGTTCTCATAGAGCTGGTTTGGAAAGCAGAAAGCAGCCTCTGGGGGACACAGTGGTGCAGGTGATCAGCGATCAGTGGTGTGAGTGTGCAGAGAGAACAGGGGCTCAGAGGGAGTCAGGGAAGCCTTCAGGGCCACTGGTCTCTATGTTGAGAGAGCCATGGGAAGCTGATCTAGGCGTGGCAGCGGTCTCGGGCACCAGGCAGGTGGCAGAGCTCCACTAGATTCTTCACACCACCCACTAGAGCTCCACTAGATTCCTCACACCACCCAACACTCACTGTGTAGTCGGACCCTTTCTTCCTGAACTGTCCCTCCAGCGTGCCATCCTAAAAAAGTTCGCCATAATGATCACTGTAGAGGAGAGGTGCTTAAAAAAATAGCTTGGAGCTTGGAGACAGTGCCTTGATAACTGAAAGCATGGTCACCTCAGAACCGATAGGAGATTAGTACTTGTCCCTTTGCATAAAGAAGTGATTTTGGAATGGATCTATTCTTCTCTATATAACTGAATTTGTATCAATTTTAAAGTCAAATAACAATTTCAACCAATGGTTTTAATATTTTCTGAGTATTTAAGAATTTTGAAAGTACTAATTCTTTCAACTACCCCTCCACACTTAGCGTATTATCTTCCTTCTTCAGGTTCATCCCACTTTACTATCTATTTAGAGTAATTTATAAGCTGTTTAAGAAGGCAGAGCTATTTACATATTTATATGGTTTTCTTAAAAATTCTCCAAAAATAATAAAAGATGAACTGTGTTCCTTCAGTTTTTAAGATTGTGTATAAAAATTTACATGCATAGGCTCAGAGAACATGTAGGACATGAGAAAATGTCAGAAGTATCCTGCCTGGTAAATTAAATGAATTAACGTTGAAAAATAGCTACTAATGAATCAAATAATTTATTGCATATTCTGCAAATTAAAGTATAATTTTTTAGAAGTATATATATGTGGAGTCAGAATAATTCTTTTCTGCTGGTTATCTCATTCTGGTATTTCAAGTATTGTTCTGGGTATCACATATGGAGACTAAAAGATGTTCAGGGGACAATTACCAGAATCATGAATGAGTCATGAAATCATGTTAATGAAAGAATTTTATCTTTTGGCAATACATATTAAAATATTAACTAATGAAATATTATATTTGGAATTTGCTTCATAAAAATTATAGTTGTTTGGAGTTTATCGTAATGATATTGGTGAAACAAATTAGTCCGTGTTTTATTAATTTTTGAAGCTAACTGTTTGGGTCTCATATTATTCTCTTTTCTTTTGTCTATGTTTTAACAGTTCTGTAATTAATGAAATTAAAAATATATGTTTCAAGAAGACAATAAAGAATTAAGAAGAGAGATGATTCTCATTTAAGATTTACACACCTAAGAAAAAAAAATAACTTTAAATTATTGTAGCATTATTATGGACAAAAAAAAAATAGATTTTTAAGGTTCTAGGGTGATACCTTGCATAAATGGAAAGAAGTGTAAGGAAATAGATTTCGGTTTCATATAATCTGTATTATTTATTTATTTATTTGTCAGTAAATTACCAAATCCCTCTTATGCCCTAGAAGAATTTTACTGAGGCAAGCAGTGTCAGGGCTACTTGTGAATCAGAGTTGATAGGAAATATATTTATAAAATGAAGTTAGGTCTTGATAACATTCTTGAAAAATAGGTAACTATTCATGATACCAACAAGTTTAAGTTTTATCTCCTTTGCAGTGAGGATAAATTAAGGTGATTTAAGCAAGAGAGGAGTGAGATCAAATTCACATTTTATTTTGTTCTCTTTAAACATTACAGGGGAGGTATTGGAGAACAACAAACTTATAAAGATACTGTTTCATTTGTCTAAGTAAAATGTAATGTGTCCTTAAACTGCAGGAACAAGAGTAAAGGGCGTGAACACCAAACATGTTGAAAAGCAAGAATCAAGGGACTCAATTACTAAATGAATTGAAAAAAGTAAAGTGATCTAAATTTCTGTTTTGGATAATTACATAGATGTTATTGTCATTCACCAAGACAAGAAACAGAGTAAGAAACAGATTTAAAAAAAAGAAAAAGGGTTACTTTAAGATAAACTCATTTTGAGATACCCTGAGATTACCTGGACAAAAACAAACAAAAACACAAACTTTAGAAGAATATTTTCTATAATCACAGTATATAATGTAGGATAGAAATGGTAAGTCAGTTTTTATTGATTTATTGATTTATTCATTCATAAAACATGTTCCAGCATTTGAGTACCCACTATAGGCCATATGTACAAATAGATGCATAAATACACAGTTTACTTTGTTAAACCAAGTAAGTGCATTTGTTATTTCCTGTCAGGAGAAAAATCCCAAAACTCCAACCTGGTTTTAGTCTGGAATTTGCCCCAAATTCAATTTACTTCTGGTGTAGAAGTTTAGCAAGGACAATCCCAGGTGGGATTTCCATGTTCTCTCTCACACAAATCTCCTGAGGTTTTTAAAACCCTAGCTAGGTTAAAGTGCATTCTCTTAATTTGGAGAGAATGCTTACCTCTTGCAGCAGTCTATGCCTGAGATATGTGGCCTGACCTCCGTCAATGCTGTGTTTGTCCAAGGATCAGAGGAATGAATATGGGCCCTGAAGTTCAAGGTAGAAAGAAATTTGCAGCACTCAGACTAAATGTGACACTTGCCAGCTTACACCACTGTATTTCTTGATGCTAACACCTCGTGTTTACCCTACCCACATCAACAGTTACAAACTTAGAGATCTTAGGGGAGAATAAGATAAAATATTGCTTTAGCCCTAGGTGCTAAAAGAAAATGTGGGACTTTATATTTTTCTCAACTAACCCTTTGCAAGATAATTTAATAATACATTTTGGAGCATTTTAAATGTTTTCCCCCTCAAGGAAAGATTTAACAAGATGGAGAGTTTCATGTACCTCAAATCCAGAACCAAGGCTGTCTGCAAAAGGATGAACCAGTGGCCTCAATCTTCATTGAAAAAAAAAAATGGATTAGGAAGGAAGCACCTATAGGTATTAGGAAACTATTGTAAACTACAAAAGTTTTTTCTCAAATCTGAAATATTTATTTCCTCTCAAAGTCATCTATTCTGTTAAAAGCCTCCTAAGATGATAGAATTTCTATTAAGAATTTCACATACTCTAGTTATAAACTTCAAGTACCTGCTAAGTAGCAACATATATTATATATGATAAAGGAAATATGTTTTAAGAGTGTAATCAGAAGAATCTCTGCATCATATTACTATACTTTTAAGTCTTAATAATGGATAATAAAACACAAACCAAAGGAACTTATGCTGAAAAATAAAATAACATTTTCTTGTATAATACCAAAGCTGTATCCCTTTAAACTTGATCGACTGTTTGTATTATAAAATGAAAGGAAGAGAATAGGAAGGTGGAAGGAAGATAACAAGGGATTCAATTCTTGGGTGTTTTTTCCTGGTCTAAAGATTTGGGATCACAGAAAAAGAGGACAGAAGTGATCATTCACTGTGGTTCACTACATCTGCATTTGCAGCATTTATATTTTCTGCTTCATCTAGTAAAGAACTGAATAAATAAGACCTGAAAAATAGAAGAAAAAAATATTCTATTTCAATCATACTTTAGCTTTAGAAGCAGAAACACACGAAACGTGTTTCTTCCCCATCTCTGTCTCATGAAGAGACTATTGTTTGGAATATTACTGTTGTTGAATGAAATATACTAAAATGAAAACTTTTGATGACAAAGCAGATGATTGGTCCATATAATGTTAGTGAATGGGGCACCAGGGTACATTGGAATGCTTTTAAATTTCTCTATCTATATCAAAGTATTTTTTGAGGTATAAATGTACCATAGGCTTACAGAATCACAATGCACTGAGGAGTAGTAACTCAGGATTTGGTGTAACAAACTTGAAATAATTAGGGTCTGTTGTCCTTGTTAATAGTTCATGTAATATATCAATATATATCTTATTCCACTAATTCTCATTACTCCAGTTATTTCATGTAATCTAAATGATGCCTCCTAATTTTTACCCACATATAGAAGTGAAAAATGTCATATTTTCCCATTTCTTTCTCAACTAGAATAGGGTCCTGGTCTAGTTGTGGCCAACAAAAAGCAAAGAGAAATCATTGTGGTCTGGAGGAGAAAGATCTTTACATGCTGTTTCCAACATCATCTTTCTTTCTGTTAAATTACACTGCCCTATAGACTAAGATGTTTGAAGAGACATTATCATCAGACTGAATATAATTAGCAAAAGGATCAGGAAATCTCGGTTCATGCTGGCCTTTGCAAATCATTGAACAAAACTTTAGACCATCTGCCTTCTAATGTTCTGAGTCATAAAAGTCCTTATGGGTCTATCCATTTTTAGTAAGGTTTTTTATTACTAACTGCTAAAGTACCTGATATGGCTCAAGTGGTAAATGAATTACTAAAGGGACATATCATGTATCATCTAGTTTTGTCTAATCTTTATTTGGTAGTTTAGAAAGAGGTTAGAATCTAAATTCAATCATCTTAGTCCTGTTGGTGACATACACCTTGTTTATTTTTAAACTCTGAGATTTTTATCATTTTATTCTCTTTTTTTTCAGGAGGATGGTGTTTGAGCCTCTTAAAAAATATTTTGTTAGAAAATTCAGCGTACAAGTGGAAAATAATCACCTTGTCACAAGGTATATAAAAAGATAAAAAATAATATGAATACTCTATATGATCTATCTCTATTCTGCTGATTTTTAAAGAACAAAGTGTATCTCCTCAACTTTTATTTGTCCTCTGGTTCTTTACCTAGGGAAAAAAGAAATGAGGACAACTGTTAATCTGCATTACAGAAAAAATGCTGGAGGGTAGAGGGTGAATTCTGCTTATTTTTTACAGATTAGATTCAATACTCATGTATGCATTTGTTCACAGTTTAATAAGAGAGATTACTTCAGAAGAAAAAAATACTCAAAATTTTCTACACCATTGAGATTTGCAGAGCTTACTAGCTGCTCCTTTTTCACCTTTAGTTAGTTGTAAAGGCGAAAGAAATTTGAAAAAGAGATTTTGATTTTCATGTTATATCATCTAGTCTTCTCATGCTATATATGGATTAAATATATCTAGACTAGAGGGTATCATGTGTTAGAATGATGGTATTGAACACACATCTAGTTATATATTACATATTTATATACATATAAATGTGTATCTTTATATCCATTAATAAGTTTAAATCAATAAGTAGATAATCTTTACATGTTTTGAACATACTTAATTTGGGATAGTCCCTATATGCTAATTGCATTCGTTCATTTAATCCTCAGAACTGCCATATGTAGTATTATAATTGCTATTTTACAGAAGAAAAAATTGAAATTTAGAGAGGGAAATTTTCTTCAGGTCATGCAGTCAGCCAATAGTGGAGTCAGCATTTGATCACATTCAGCCTGGTTTGCTAAAAGGGTAAAAAAAAAAAAAAAAAAAAAAAAAAATTCCTTCTTTTCTTCTATGTTCTTTGGCTGTTCTTATAATGAAATTGATGCAAAATGGATTAACAGGCAAAAAACAAATTTTGTACATATAGGAGCCCCAAAGACATGAGAACTAAAAACAGTCCAATAATTAAGGCTTTTATACTATCCTGAGCTAAGGGGAAGGGGGTTGAGGTCTGGGCCTTCAGAAGGAAGGAAGACAATTCACAAGAAGATGGGAAGAACATCACTTAGTAAACAAATGATTGTATGCCTTACAGACCAGTCTTTCTGGTATAAAAAGTTATCTCTGCTAATAGCTCTCTTCCTGGTTCAAGCTCTCTATCTAAATTCTTCTGGAAAGTTAAGGGGAAGGTAAACAGCTCTTCCTGAGTCTGGTGGGTTTTGTCTTTAGCTTGAAATAATTCACATGTCAAAGTGACATACTTTTGGATGTCTGTATTCTGCTCCCCCTCATTATATCAGTTGCTATTATCAACTTTTAAACAGTAGATAGGAGATTAGTCTAGGTTTTGCTATGTTTAAAGGGAATGATTTAATTCAAGCACAAAAACATAATTTAAAGATGTATACAAGTGTTTATGAAAAGTGAAGCAGTCTGATATTGATTCCAAGTCTTCAGTTTTTAGGTTCTTTCTCCATTTCCTTTTAATCTCCTGCCTTCATATACATTTTAGTTGGGATGTTTTGTTTACCTTAAATTGGAGCATGCGAATTAAATAATTTATTATGTATATGCTATAATTAAACTATAAACAGAATCTTGTATATGATACGTAAATAAATGTGATATTTATGTGATATGATATAATATAAATAGTTAAGGTGCCTATATAAGTCATAGTTATTAGATGGCCTTCTGAGTTACCTTTTAGCTTTTAAATAACTTGTGTCATGTATAAACTAATAGCCCAAAAAGAAGTAGTAATTTTCTCATTTATATATAAATTACATATAAAATTTTTATAGCTAATATTTAAATATAAAAAAAATTCTATATTTAAAATTACAAAAATATGCTCACATAGTCTGGACTTTATTGCTTGTCTGTTGTTTTTGTCCAAGAATACCTTTCCTTTTTTTTCTTTTTTTCCTCTCATAGCACACTGCTTTTCCACTCAATGTGTTCTTGGTAGGATTATAAATCATAATTCCATCCTACACCATCAACATTAACCAAAGTGGAGAGCAGTGACACAAACTAGCAAAACATATCTAGATATTTGAATTTTAAGGAAAATTATCCATGGATGAAAAACTGTTGGAACCATATCATCTTAATTTTTGCAAGATAAAAAGACTTACCTGTTAGTTTCTTTCACCTAAATTTCAAGAATTCTCCTGCTGTTTGTCCTTACTGAAGTGTATGTGTTTAGTTTCATCTTAGATTATCAAAATATAAGCTTTCCAAAGTCAGTTTATCCAGACAAATATCCAAAGTATCTGACTTAAAGATTAGGAATTAATTTCACACAACAGATTGTTGTGGCACAATCAATTTTAAGACCCATGGAGCCAATTGAGATGAATTGTGAGCCTTTATTAGCCGGCTGGTGGCTGACTCTCTATCACGCAGGGTCAGAGATCGGCAGCAAGTTTCCAGAGGAGGCAGTTTATAAAGCTTAAAACCATATCCTGGTGGTCTTCCGAACAAGCAAGTAAGCAGATTATAGAAAGCAGCAGATTATAGAAAGCAGATGTTGGCTGTAAACATCTTACACAAAGATAAATATTCTGTACAAAGGTAAATGTCCTACACAAAGGTAAATGTCCTATATAAAGGTAGATGTCCCCAGGGAACTCTTAGATCAAACAGAGCCTAGCAGGCATTTTTTGTTATCTACATCCTGGTCCTGCTCAGTGCTTTTCTGGGGGCTGGCACCTGGAGATATCACTTCTCTGTGACTGATTTACTGGAAAGATTTTTACTTCTACACAGACGTCAGTAAAATATAAGGTTTTTATAATGGATAATGGCATTGAAACGAAGGGAAAGGACATTGAAATTCTTATTAACATTCCAGAACAGTAAAGCAACTGCCCCAAGGTAATCAGCAGTATAACAGCTAATTAAGTATTTCCCTGTGGTCATCTGGAACCATGTGTCCAACAAGTACAAACCTTTGGGTGACTAACTGCTATCAGAGAACAGCTCTAAAAGGTTGGGCAATTCTGCAAGGAAGGAGAAGGAGAGTTGTTTCTGACAGTATTCAATATTTTAAAAGCAGGAGAATGACAATCTCAAATCTTAAAATCCTTGCCTAAAGGCATTAACTGAAACTCAGGGCCTTTCTGTGACTGTGCTGGAAGAAAATCTCTCTTACCGCCTTAGGGCCAAGATCACCAAAACAACCTGAGACATCAATTCTAAATTAAAAGTTGGATGAATTTACAACCTTTTCAGTTGTCTTGAGTTCAAGCACAGCTATAGAATTAGTATATCTTCAACAATTTGGACAGTTAAGGTGTAGTATATGGGAGGAAAAGTCATGTTGGGAAACCCAGATCCTTCAAATCTTTGTGAAACATGCTTTTTATGGAAAGAATCGATGTTTCTAATGTGAGAACTCAAACAATTTCTGTGTTGTTGAGAGAGAATACTGGCCGTTATCGTGAATATGTATACAGAGATTGAAATGCAGAATTAGAGTAGTGAAGCTAAGAGTTAGTCCCAGAAGGATTTACAGGAGTTTGCTAATTGGTGTAGTCAAAGCCTAGAAATTATGCGTAAGATTGGATTTTGAGAATGTTTAGCCAAGGAGGGAGCTGGGGAACATAATTTTGGAGCAGGCTGGATTTATCAAAATATTTACTCTCGACAGAGTTTCTGCATTTATTGAACTAGCTTAAGAAGCCAGCTGCTGCCTCTGCTTCAGATGATGCAAACCTGGATCCAAATTACTAACTGACAGTAAAAAAAAAAAAAAAAAAAAAAAAAAAAAAAAAAAAAAAAAAAAAAAAAAAAAAAAATTTCTGTTTATATTTAGAAATGCTGCTACAGAGTTTGAGATACTGAGATGCCTATTGGATCTTTTATGTGCATCTGTGTATTTGTTGTGGTTATCATATTGAACATAGTGGATTGAAAGGTAACCAGATTACATGGAAAGTTATGATCTGCATAGAAATCTGACAATGACCCAGGAGGCTTCCAGAAATTACATATAATTGTTGAGGTTTCTTAAGGAAAGAAGAAATTTGTATACGTTTTACAACCACAAATGTATATTGTAACTCTTTCATTAGCATTCCCAAAAAAAGACCAGGATTAATATTTAAAACTTTATACTGGATAATAAGAAATAGCTGAAAATTTTAGAAAGCACTGGTTGCAAAATGTCTTGTATTACTGTTAAGGGTGGAAAATTTTCAAGTGAGCCAACTAAATTCACTACAGAGAAGAAAAATCTTTAGATACCAGAAGTTGTCCTACTTACTTGGGTGTGGTTTAGGAGGCGTATTGTATAAGATATAAAGATAGCCAATGTCTGCTTCTGTAATCCACTTACTTGTTAACCAGGGTGTCTGCTTCTGTGATCTACTTACTTGTTAACCAGGGTGTGGTACTAGGTGATGTATTGTGTTAATGGCCATCTTCTGCTTCTGTAATCTACTTGCTTGTTCTAGGCTTTATAACTGCCTTACTCTAAAACCCTGGGGCTGATCCCCTCTAACCCTGCGTGATAGAGAGTCAGTCGCCGGCTGGCTAATTCATCTTAATTGGGTCCATGGATCTGAGAATTAATCGCACCACAACACTACGGTTGCCTGCTGGGAAGAGTGGTAGTTTATAGAATTCAAGTGATAGAGGAGGCCTGATTTTGACCTCACTCTCATTCTATTTTTTTTCCTGCTTATATTCAGAGAGTAATAATCTCGTAATAGTATTATTATATAA
Source organism: Macroglossus sobrinus (assembly GCA_004027375.1). NCBI lineage: Eukaryota > Metazoa > Chordata > Mammalia > Chiroptera > Pteropodidae > Macroglossus > Macroglossus sobrinus. Next base: position 294,375 of record PVKZ01001211.1, on the reverse strand, counting down.
AATAATATATATTAAATAAATATAAAATAATATTATTATAATATAATAATAATCTCATAATAATCCACTTAGATATTCTCAGAAAATGGAAGAATCCTCCACTGATTATATTGTAAGGGTCATTATTGAAGGACTTATTACTGCTGGGGTGAGGTGAAATCCAAGATCACCCCAACGGCATGGAAGAGGGAGAGAAGGAGGAGAAGGAGGAAGAGGAGAAGGAGGAAGAGGAGGAGGATGAACAATGGCGTTTTGTGTTGTTCCTCGGTTCTTTCCCACCGACATAGCAAATTAGAGGTCAGTGAGATTTGGAAAAAGTAAGATTTATTGAAAGTACATTTTAGAAGGAGACAGTCCAGTCCACACTAAGGAAGGCTGCAGCCCTGTGGAATTTAGAAGATAAAGTGATAAGATAGTAGTCCCCAAAGGGAGGAGTGGGTTTGCAGCCAGGAACTCTGTAACAATGCAGAAATAGGAATGTCTGTTTATATTTGGGCCTTCATGGAAGGGCCTAGATGATTCCTATGTGAGGTCCCCTTGACCGATGGTTAGCTATTACATAACACTTTGCCTACTACACATGCATTTGTAACTGGTTTAGCCAGCAGCTTTTATAGCCTTTGTGCTTTAGGATTTGGGGTAATTTATAGCCCTAAAAGGGAGGTGTTTCTGAGAGGTGCATAAGGAAGGTCTTCAAGGAAAATTTCTGTGGATACAGAGCTGGGCCTTTGCTCCTGTTGCTGATGCCTGACTACCTAAAAGAATGGTCAAGAAGAAGCTTTGAAGACTCTTTTCTCAACAAAAGTTATGACATAGCCTTTGGAAATTAAAAGATATTAATGCCACCATCAAAGAGCTAAAATTTTTTTTAAAATCAAGGATAGAAATTTTTATACTATCCCTGTTTAAGTATTTAATTCGATCTGTGAAAATCCTGATAAGATTTAGAAAATTATGAAATTATTAAAGTTTAATTTAAAAAAAGACTCTAACTACATATATTACCTTTGATGTTGTTGCCTTACGGGGATGAATTAATGAAGCTCTTGATTATTAATACCAGTTATTAAAGTAGTTTATTTTTCTCAATAAAACCAATAGTATTCTTTACTATTTGTATTAGTTTTCTACTCCTGCTGTAACAGATTACCACAACTGTGGTGGTTTACAACAACAAAAATATATTATCTAATAGTTTTAGAGGTCAGAAATCTATAATGTACAAATAGCACTCTTCCAGGTAGAATCTGTTTTCTTGCCTGTTATACCTTCTAGAGACAGTCAGAATTCCTTAGCTCTTGGCCACAAATTGCTCCAATCTCTACTTTTCTCATCACATCTCCTTGTCTTACTTTGACAATCCTATATCCCTTTTATTAGATCCTTTGTGATTAATTGAACCCACCCGGATAATCCAGGGTATTCTCCCATCTCAAATTCCTCAACTTAATCACCTCTGCAAAGACTTTTCACCATGTAATTTTTTTTTATGGGTTTGGATAATTAGAATCTAGACATATTTGGGGTTTGGAGAATTAGACTGTAGACATATTTGGAGACCATTATTCAGTCTACCACGTTAATTTGTTGTCACAATTTAATTTTTTGATATTGACTAACTCACTATCATAGTAACAATTACATGACAGTGAGAATATTATGTTAATGCATGAAGAATAAGAGTTTGTTATTGTTACATTTGACATTACTAAACTTGATCTTAGCCAAAGGACCAAGAAGAGGGATATATAGAGACATTTAAACAAGAGTATCACAGAGTGAGATATAATATAGCTAAATAGATTTTACCTATGTTGCACTTAAGGAAAGCTTCAGGATTTTGAATTATCCGGATGCATGTCAGAATTTAACTTATAAAGTAAATACTGCTCATTTTTGTTCTGTTACCACTGAAGGACAAACAGTATTTTAAAGGCTACTTAGGACTATGAAAATATTTAGGTATTTTTTTATGACCCATTGAAATTAAAAAAAAAAATGTAGTTTGCATGTGTCCCAGAGCAAGATAAAGTAATTCTCTTGGTGTCCCAGGGGACAGACAATATTGTCTAAAAAATATAAACATTTCTTACATCAAGTTAAAAAATATTTCAGAAAACTTGGGCTGGGAAGAAATTTTTAAATCATTTGACCAATTAATTAATTTTTTCTTACATTTTTATTTGTACACATATCCAAGAGAGATGTATGATAAATATATTTATAAAAATATGTATAAAAACTTTCAATATTTATAAAATAAATTTTCCAAGTGTTAAGAAAGTATTGAGTTAGTCAATATGGTAGTGATAACTCATACAATTGATGGCTTCTTAGATGAGATGCTATACAAAATTCTACTTCTTCCCATCAGTTATGGTGCAAAGATAACTCTTAGAAGTATATCAGCACTGTTATATCAGAGTAATATCTTGCCAAAATTTTGAAAATCATTCTTGAGTTCTCATTCATACCGTATTGCTAAACAGGTGTCAGTTTCCATCCTCTTTTGTGTTATACTTCTGGGCTGATTGCTTCACATTCCTCCTTTTCACTATAGCATACTCTCTGTATTTTGATGGCAAGTGCTCTCAGTATAAATGTGAGGATACTGCACAAACATAATTGGGCAAGTAAAACAGAGAGGTTGAATTATAATGGAAGGAAGAAGTACACACATTCAGTCTACAAAATTTAAATATAAATTCTTAAAAAAATGAAATTACCCAGAAAATATATCTTTACTTTTAAAAAAAAGAAATTACAGATTTACTGAAAATTTATATTTAGACAATCTAACAACACTAACAATAACTTCTATAGATCATAATATCTTCCAACATACCTTTCATTAGGAGTTTGTATTGTAAAGTTTATCCAATTTCTTCTCCATTCTATAAGAATCCATGATGTCTAACAACGGAACACACTTAGCTTTAGTGTATCGAATCAAAATTTTAATTTTAATATGCCCCATGGTAATATAGTAATTATTATAAAATTGGAATGAATTTGTGTTCAGTATACTCAAAACCATTTCATAACATTAACTGCAATAGAAATATGAGCAGAATATTTCATGCTTTTATTCTCTCTTGAGGATAACACCTTTAGTAATTTACATCTGTCATCTAGTTAATATGACAAACAAAGTAAGTTGAGGAATTCAAGCACAATAACAAAAGTGAAAGATTTTGATTGACTGGTACATTATGACTCTTATTACATACTGCAGACCCTGGATGTTATAATAATTAGCCTGTCAAGTCAATTGTTACTCTTCATTAAAAATGAATATAAGGGAGCAATTAATTTCACAACTTCAGCTTCATTAGGACATTTTGTTATTGTAGTTGGGTGCAGTTACTGTCTCAACTTAAAGAATGTATCATTTTCTAATAAAAGGTTTCAACTTCATTATTTTGGTGATGTACCTAAATAGCAAAATGTAAAATTCTATAATAACTGGGTGAAAATTCTGAGTTATTTATAATTTGCCTTTTGAAATTTATTATAGAAACAAGACATTTTTCTCTATCTTTTCTCTTCACCTTCACATTATGAGGCTGTGGACTCAGAATTTCACACTCCTTGAAAGTGATTCTGTCCTCTGTGAATCATGTTTCTGAAAATGCTGACATCCAAAAATATACAAGACTCAAGGACTTTTCTACAAATTCAAAAAACATTGCAAAAAAAGAGTAAAATCAGAATTGAGTTTTCCTTATGTAGAAAGGTTAGATGAGCAATAACAAAATATTGCCTATTAGTAATCAGTTCCCAGTGTAGACTGTAGACTGACTAACTGCTCATAGTGATTAAAAACTGACAAATGAAAGTTACAGCACTGATTATAGAGAAGATTTTGTTTCTGACCTCTGAGTTCTAATGAAATAAAACAAGCAATGATAACAGTTGACAATCAGCATCACTTCTTGTTCACTGACAGGTAACCCCATCAGTTGGAAAAGAGAAAGCAGTCTGTATAGATAGCAGATATTAAAGGGAAACACCAAACCATAGACCAGTAATACAAGAATATACTCTGAAAGATGGGCCATGTTGTCAATCTCTTTACCCTTATCAGCATTGACATATAAAACTCTGTATTGGAAATGTCATGATCTTCCTTGAAAATGTATAAAAAACTTTCATGGTTAGCAGTGTTACTTATAAAAACCTGATGATATTACTGTTGCTGTTCATGTGAGTCAACATGGTATAAAGTAAAAGAACATTTAGTTAGATTAAATAAATCTATGTTTGAATCACATTCCCGAAGTCTATCCAAATGAATGAAACTTTGGCAAAGTATATACAATCTGAGGTTCATTTACCATATGAACTAATTGGCTGTAACTACCATAAACACTCTGGTTTAAACAATAGAAATTTATTTTTTTTATTCTAAAGACTAGAAATCCAAGATTAAGGTGTCATCAGATATGGTTTCTTCTGAGGCCTCTCTAATTGGTATATAAATGGCTACCTTTCACTATGTTCACTTCTCTGTGTGTATACATCAGATGTCTAAATTTCCTCTTATTATAAGGACACCCATCAAACTGGCCTAATTTTAAGTCAGTCACTTCTTTAAAGAATGTCTCCAAATACAGTCACATTCTGAAGTATCTTTGGCTATAGATTCAACATAGGAATTTTAAGGGGATGCATTTCTGCCCATAAGAACATATTTTCATAATTGTAATAATAGTATTCAAAATCTCAGACTTTTTAAAAAGCATTAAATTAACAAAAACATTAAAATATTGGCTAAAATGTCTATTACACATGATAGATATTTAACAGAACTTACTTTCTGCTCTTCTTATTTAACCTATGGATGAACTATCTCATGAATTTCTCAGGTTGAGATTATTTTTTAGTAAGAATGTAGCCCCACAATCAAAATCTAGCAATTGGCGTTAAAAAATGCAATTGAACTAGTTCTTTAGGTGAGTCCTATATATCTCCAAATTTGTGAATTTCTAGAGTGAACCCAGCAAGAAAAGAACAGGGGTATGTGGAGAGGTAGAGGATGAAAGGAATCAGAAAAAAAATATTGTAAGGTCTGAGGAAGATGTGGTAATTTTTCAGAGAAATTCATGAAGGGATAAAGGGCAAATGCACTGGTGGTGAATAACTCTAGTTTACTAAACAGCCTGGGTATATCATAACCAGAGTGTTAGACAAGTGGTTTGTGAGAAATGTTTGGTCACAGGAGTTGGGACAAACTGAGATTTAGGAACAGAACTCTAGTACTTGGAGCAGTTTACTTCAGGAGAAATCACCAAGATAAAGCAAAAGTACAGGGAAACAATGGTTTTGATGAGGTAAATGAAGTAGTAAGTGAGTAAATAAATCAAAAAGCCAGTCACCACTGTGCAAACTTTTTATGTGCTTAGTGCTAATTCACAGTATAATTTTAGGTATTAAGTACAATTTTTACCTTACAGAAGAGGAAACATTATTTTAGAGACCTAAGTTTCATGAGGTCTAAACCAATAACTATTTTGCTCATAATTTATATTCCTAGCACCTAGCAAAAGGCATAGCACATAGTGTATAGTAAAAACTGTTCATTGATTGAATCAATAGACTTCCAATTAACTTGTAGTTGAATGGTAATGCTAGGAATTAAACCAAAGCCATGATTTAAGTCAACACACCAGAAACAGAAAGTAAAATAAAGAAAAATAGCATAATTAGAAGCATATAAGAAAGAAAAATGAAAACAACAGAAATAAAATTAATAACACTGTCTCCCAATTTGTCAATTTTATTTTTTTTAGAAAAACACAGTAATGTATATAGAGAGCCGAATGGTGTATCTTTAAGTCATCTCTTATTAATTGATAACACTGATTATAGAAATCCTCTCTGAGAATTGTTTATCCACCTATCAATTAACTTATTTTAACATCCAGCCCATCTTTTTTCCTTTTTATTCTAACAAAAGTTGTTATACTTGTTATATTCCCTGCTGAGCTCAAAGTCTAATAATATTAGGCAGCATAACGTATGGGATAATTATGAGCATTGGGATTAGTATATTTTCTTTGATACCCAATTCTAGGATATATCAGCTTTCTTACTGTGGGCTAATTATTTAATGTCTCTGAACTTCGGTATGCTTTATCTATGCAAAGATACTCTTTATGGTTTGAAGTGAAGATACAATGAGGTAATCTATATGCTACCACCATGAAGTAGTTGGTTGGCTAATCTGATAACCCTGTACATAAGGGAATTGAATCTTTTGCTCAGATTAATTTTTATGTGAAATTGTCACTTTCTTCCATGAAGCTCATAATTTAGCATCAACTAGTTCAACCTCTACAAAATTAAATTTAAAAGTCATTTCTTTAATAACATCTTATTTCATTTGACCATGTAGTTCACCTTTCATTTCTGAAAATCCATTATCCCCCAACTCTCACAGCACCATTCATTCTGAATATTTTGTGATCTTTGCTCTTTTGTTTGTTCTTCTTTACCAAAAATATACATGTAGATGTATACATTACACTGAACTTCAGTGAAGATTAGATTTCTGGCTCTTTTTGAAAACATCCCCCCCCCCCTCAGGTTTTTGGATATTTCATGTAACATTAGTTGTGTATCCCTAAGAAAGAAGTCATAAAACTGTCATGACTTCTTTTGAAGCTAAGAGGTTACAGGTATGGAAATTAGGATACACCAATCAAGTGTACGTATCTGTAATGCTGAGAAGTAAGAAATACTCTTGGATATGTATGAAGATAAAGATGGAAGCATCAAGCCTTCAAGCACAAGACTCAGGATCTCATGGTCCATGGCTAGTGCCAATGCCACTATTGACAGTGTCTAGGTCTTTGCTGGTGCAGTCTTATAATATAGTCAGGAGGCTTTTGGTTACATAAACTCTAAGCTTGAATCTCTAGCATTCACAAATATTCTTTGAACTACCTATTACTTTCATTTTTTTTCTGTTTAAATTAGCCACAATGGTTTCTATTAGCAACTAATATCAATGGCTGATGGTGTCCCTCAGTCTAACCATTATCTGTACTCTTTTTCCCATATTCTAGTTTTCAATAAAACCTTTTCACAACTTCAACTAAAACCTAGACGTTAATAATCACCCAATATTCATTTCTGTTTTTTACCTCAGACATTTGAGCTTCACACTATATTACCACTTGATTATTGAAAATTTCCACATAGATATGTACCCAAAAGTACTCAAACTAAATACATTCAAAACTATACTCACTATATCATACCCAAAGACATAGCTATTTTATCAGTCAAGTGAAACAAGTTTTTTTCTATTGATTCTTTCTTGCTACTTGTAGATGTGACAGTTTAGTCTGAATCTAGGTTTATCTTCTGTAAATATCTGTCCAGTAGATATTTTTGCAATAATGGAAATGTCCTCAGTCTGCGCTTTAAAATTGTGGCCAATAGCCACCTGTGGCTCTTAAGCATTTGAAATGTGGTGATGCACCTAAGGAACTGAATTTTTAATTTTGTTATAATTATGCTAAATTTAAGTGTGAATAGCTGCATGAAGCTCATCTCTGCCATACTAAATGAACAATGTGGTTCTCACCTTTGGTTTAATTTGCAGATGTAGCAAATTATATTTTTATCCAGATTCCACTTATATAAACTTTTACACTAGACTTGGTGCTTTTCCTTGATGCTTATTACATTCTCCAGGCCAGTATTTTACTCTGATAATTTTTTAGATAGTAACCATTAACCAGTTATACAGGCACCTTAGTGTAGTGTCTAGAATGGTTATCTTGACCTATTAATGTATACCAAGTATAACAGAGTCAATAAGCTCTTTGAAAACAAGATCTGTGACATCTGTTTAATAGAATTGATCACCTGGTCCTGCCAAGTACATAGGCTTTGTATCAAGTGAGAGAGCTAGTGTTTACCTTGCTTCTGGAGAAATTTGTGTAATCAATCTCTGACTAAAATAAAGTTGCTAGTACATCCCAAATTTGGTACCGATCTACTTGACATAACAGTTTAAGTAATAGAATTCCTTAGTGCAGACCTATGTGCTTACTTAGAACACTTGGATCATATTTCTGTAATTATTTATACTGTTGGAAACAGTTGGATATTTAACTGAACAAGAGATTTGATGATTTTTTTTCCTCTCTAAATTGACCCATTGCACATGCTTTATTATTCTATAGACCAGGGTGAAAAAAATTTTTTTGAGCCAGAAACTATTTTAGATTTTGTGAGTTGAGAAGCAAAATCAAAGATATTATATAAGTACCTAAATAGTCATTTACAAATGTAAAAACCTGATATTCACCTAAGCAACATATGGTCACTGTTGGTCTAAGTATCATAAACCTATGGCTGTGTATTTCTTATTAATAGATATTTGATTTTGATGTCTTATTTCATTCTTAAAACCATCACTCCCTCAATTTCATAGTTTGCAGAGTTAAAATAATTTTAAAGTTATTTAGAATTTCTTCTGTAAATCTCATATAACACAATTGCTCTTAATAGTGCCTTTCTTAGTTTTCCTCAGGCAATTTGGGAATTTAATTGATTGTATGTAATTCTGTGATATTGTGAAAGATTTTCTTGTGAAATATTTCTCTCAATCTTTGCAGTTAACCTTGTTGCCTTTACAGGTTTTGTGGACACTGCCAGTGGACTCCCAGTCCAGACAGATATTCTATCAGTGGCTAAAAGCTTCTGTCTCTCAGTAATAACGTTGATATTCCAGCTCCAGATATTTAACCAGGGGAAAACTTGACCCAGGCTTCATCTGAATGATTTTTCCTGCAACCACAAGTATACTGATTGATATCCTTCATAGCTTTAGGCAGCATTCTCAACTTATTTTCATCCTCCTTGGGTCAAGTAGTCAGTCTTAATGCAGACCTCTGCCACTCATATGTTTTTCAAAACCTGCTACCCAAGTGCTTTGTCATTCCATTATCAACTTACTTCTGTGCATTTATGGTCCATTGAAAACTTTATTATTATTGAGGTTCTGTTGTTTTACTTATAGTGTTATAATTTATGTGAATATTTTTATTGGAATTATCATTATTTAGTGAGAATTCTCCCAGTGTTAAGATCATATTCTTACCTTGAACTAAAACCTTTAGTGAGTTTTTAGAATTGGTCATAAATACTCATAAATATAGCAATGTTTATCTTTGAACTGATGAGCATAAGTTCTTCTGACTAGTTTTCCTGTAAATCTTTTCACCTGTCAGAGGATTCTTCTGTACATGGTAGATATAGTGGCTTGATCTGCTCTTGTGTAAATATCTATCATCAATTCTGTGAACTTGGCATAAAATGTCAGTGAGTTCTCTCCCCTTCAAGTCGAATAGTGTTTGAAGAAAATGTTGATTTATCCTGCTTTCTTCGTTACAGGACTACTTTTCATTTTAAAATAATGATAGAGGTACAAGGAGTTGTATAGAAATGTACAGAGTGGTTTGCCTTTTTTGTAAATGCAAGCAGTGCTAGATTTTCTTGCATTTTTTTTGTTTCTATCTTTCTCATTCCCTTCTAAATATTTAATATACATTTGTACATAAAGCTATCTGGGTTTCCAACATATTCGCTTTTAAATTCCAAATTATTTATTTAAAATTTTCTTTAAACAACCAAAGTTATTTTTTTCAGTGATGCAAACTAAAATTAGCAAAAGTTCTGAAATATTAATTATAATAGAATGTTATTTTTATACTTTCATATGTTAAGTTAAACTTTATTTTCACACACACATGCATGCATGTAACTACACTATATATACACAAGATGTCTTTTGAATTTACATGAGTCAAAACTCTGTTATAGTATAGTGTTTTTTACAAATGGGAATTATTACCTTACAGAAGATCTGTAAACCACCACCTTCCTATGGACTTTTGAGCAGAATCAGCAAGATCCTCTGCCTTTTTTTTTTTTTTATCCTGACCATGACTCATTTTCTTAATATTGTTTGTCCTTTATCTTAACATACTTTATCTTTTTTCTCTACCATTGTTACTTCTAACTTCTTTCCTAGTATTCACAAAATTAATTACTCTTCTCTCTTCGTCGTTTAATTCTTTTCTTTCATCTCTATTGAAATTAGAAGACTGCATACCTAAAACATCCTTCATTTATTTATTCATTAGAGAACACTGTATCAGTTCTGTCAATTAATAGATATTGTGAGTGTCACTAAGTCCCATATTGAACAAAAACCAAATAATTGGCAACCTGTCCTGAATATCATCAATATCTCTAATGGAAACATTAACATAGGGTCAAAAAAGGAACAAAAGATTAAAAAAGGAAAGCTTCCTATTAAAAAATTTCAGTTAAGAATTTCAGTTTCAAAAGTAATGAAATCTCTCCTCTCTAAATGTATATGACTTCAAAATTCCTTTTGAGTTTTTGAGAGCTTTTCCTTAATTATCAGCTTTAGCCAATTATAAAAACTGTGTTTCTTTTAGTAGTTGTTATTACTAATTTTATTTCTAAATGATCTATCTCCTTCTTCACTAAATTTTCTGCCAATATTGCATAAGAAAGAAAAAAATGGAAAAGAAGCAAAAAAGAGAAAATATACTAGAGAGAAAGTAGAGTGATATTTGATTATTTTCAAAATGAACAAAACAGAATGATTTATGTTGTTCACATTTCTACTCCTAGGTATAAAAGATACTAATAATAGACACTGTTATACATTGTTATTAGACCTACAAATATTTAGAAAGTGTTTTGGAATTGTGGCAAATAAAACTTGAAAGTGGCATACAATAACCCAAAAGCATATTTGATAATGTGCTTTAAAAGTTGTTTTTATTAAATTATCTTAAAGATAAGTGTAAAGCCTCTTTTAAATTTCAAAGTTAAATTAAATATTTCTCTTTTCTCTCTCTATTTTTTTCTTGTTGGTTCCTGCAGTTTTTATCACATTAACAAAGAAAGTGCAAAAACATTACTCATCAAGGAAAAAATTGGAAATATTTATTAAAAATAATAAATGCCACTTTTCTTGTATGTGCTATTTAAATTGTTAAATGATTTGTTAATGCATACATAAAATCCCATTGTGGTTGTATTTATTTTTTAAATTGTTTACTTATTGATTTATTTTGTGACCTACTTTTGTTTCTTCTGAACTTATCTGAAATTTTTGGTCTCAAAACTTTTACAAAAAAAATATTTCTGCCATTAATTTATTTTTAAAGCATTATTTTTGTTTTAAAAATAATACTACCTTCAAAAACTACCTAGGTATACTTATAGATTTTTGCGATGGCCTTGAAATTTATATAACACATACACACATGAAATTAAAAGCCACATAAGATCAACCCAGTTCCCTGGGAAAATAAAAAAATGTGTAAGACAGGCTGAATGTGTTTATGTAGGACATAGCTGTTACCACCTTGCCTGTGTCAGCAATAGCCTCTTTGCTGAGGAAGAAAATACCAGAGGCCTGTGTACCTCATATCAATACCTACTGATAAATTTTTTTGCTTTAAAAAGAAAACAAAAAGAACACAATGGGGAAAAAACAGCCTTTCAAGTCAATGTTTTTATACTTTTACTTTTATCTACATAACAAACTAATCACATTCTGCAGTGCTTGGACATTCTATTCAATTTCTATTACCTATTCATCTAGATTGATATACTATATAAAAATAGGTAATTGAATAATGAAGTGTCCATTTTTTTTCTGTGTATATAGACTATTCTAATCTTTCCTGTCTAAAGCCACTACCTCCAAGCTACCTTCTGCCCATAAATCATGGTGGGTGGCCCCTAGTAAAGGGTGTATTACCTGATGACCACAGGAAACAAATGCAAACGGGTGAGAAATTCAGCTGAGAAAAGATAAGAGAAATGTCTTTCTTATCCCAGGCCCTTACTTCACCTTGCTATGAGCTAATGAATTATTATTTTTTTAATTCTTTGACTGCAATATTCCTTATATTCTCCACAACTGTGGTAACTCAGAGTGTCACAGTTTTTTAAATGTTCCTTTTTTTTTAAATTCACTAGTCATTGTTCTGAGAAAGCATTCTAGAATTCCAAGTATGATAAACTTTAATGAAATTTGAATTACTTTATACAATACTCATGTCATGGAAAACAATAACAACAACAAATCATCTTAGATATGTATATTGCCAATTTGTCTTCAAAGGTATGCATGAATCTTTCTACAGGCATATAAGAATATGCCTCTCACTTCATAAAGTGCTGACATACTTTCAAAATGGAATAAAAAGAATTGATAGAAGAAAAATATCAAAACTTAGAAGAGAGACTAGTTCACATAATTTTGGGAAATATCAATAAATCATGCTTGTAAATTAATTCAGCAGTAGGGAAAGCTTGATACCTGGTATTATTCCGGGTATGCATTTGAGTCTGACTGACCAGTGACTCAACTGGGCACAAATGACCATCTCCTCCCAGACAGGTTAAAAGATGGTCATTTGGAAATCTCCAAAGTTCCATTAAGCAATAGTCGAACTTTAGAGCCATTCATGGATAGATGTACTATGTCTAATAGAGGTTCAGGGCTAATGTCCAATGTCCTAAGTCTGCAGGAGAACAAAAAACTGTCAGGTAAGAAGGAAGAGTAGCAGTAGATAGGTCACTCAAACAGTAGCTTGGACAGGAATCATCAATGAAGCTTAGTCATGACTAAGGGACACAGAATGGGACTTGGATTGCAAGAGTTCACAGAACATTAGCCCCCAAGCTTTTCAGAGAATCTGCATTACTAAGGGCTAGTTTGTAAAAGAGAAATTAGATTGCTAAGTATTACACATATGGATGGAGCTAGGTTTAAGGAATGAAAAAGGGAAAGTTGCATAAGAACCAGCAGCTATCCTGCACCAATGTGCCACTCCTGTCCCATGTTGGAATAATTTAATATTACTCTCAATATGCAGGAAAGCAGAAATTATCTTTGTTTCTGCTTCATGGGTCCTATGTGGCCTGGGAAAAAGAGTGATGTAGAGCCTGCAGGGAAAGAGTTCAAAAGCACTGAGTGTGAAGAACTGGGGATGGCAAAGTCAAGAGCTAAGAATCTGGCAAGAGCTTATTCAATGCAGAAATGATTTTAGTAATAAAAAGATGGTACTATTCTTTTTTATAACACACATAAATATAGCTCATGTGTGTGTGTGTGAGTGTGTGTGTGTGTGTACACACATATATAAAAAATATATTTATAATAAGTTCAGTTAAATTTCAATGAATTCATGTGACATAATATTTTATAAGTATTTTAGTTGTGTGTTTTTTAAACTTTGCACATCATTTTTTTTAAATTTTGTATTTCATAGTTAATACTTTCTTCTGTTTTCAATTAGTTCTCAATTTCTTTACAGATAAATGTTTTCAATTTGGGGGATAAATATCCAGAAGAGGGATTACTGGGTTATATGGTAATTTTATTCTTAATATTCTGAGGACTCTCCATACAGTTTTCCATAGTGGCTGCACTAATTTACATTCCCACCAGCATAAGGGTTTCTTTTTCCCCACAACCTCTCCAATACTTGTTATTAATTATCCTGTAGATGATAGCCATTCTAACAGGTGTAGGCGGTATCTCACTGTGGTTTTGATTTGCATTTCTCTAATAGCTAATGAAGCTAAACATCTTTTCATGTGTCTGTTGGCTATTTGTATGTCTTCTTGAGAGAAGTGTCTCTTCAGGTCCTCTGCCCATTTTTAATTGAATATTTTTTTATTATTGTTGATTTATATGAGTTATTTCTATATTAAGATATTATTGAAGTTAAGCCCCTATTGAAGTTGTTGTTTGCAAATATCTTCTCTCATTCAGTTGGTCGCTTCTTAATTTTGTTGATGGTATCTCTTGATTATAGAAGTTTTTCTTTTAGTTTGATATAATCTCATTCATTTATTTTTGACTTTACTTTCCTTGCCTTTGAGGTCAGATTAAAAAAATACTCTCTAAATCCAAGGTTCATGAGTTTTGTACCTATGTTTTTTTCTATGAAATTTATTTTTTCATGTCTTTCATTTAGGTCTTTGATGCATTTTGAATTAATTTTGGTGTATGGTGACAGATAGTAGTCTAGTTACATTCTTTTGCGTGTGGCTTTTCAATATTCTCAGCACCATTTATTGAAGGAAAGCTTCTTTTCTCTATTGTATGTTTTGACTCCTTTGTCAAAAAATATTTGCCCATATATACGGGAACTTGTTTTTGTACTTTTAATTCTGTTCCATTCTATGTATATCTATTTTTCTGCAAATGCCATGCTGTTTTGATTATTGTAGCTTTGTAGTATAATTTGAGGTCAGTCAGAATAATACCTTTGGTCTTGTTCTTTTTTTTTTTCAGGATTTCTTTGGCTATTCATGGTCTTTTGTGATTTCATACAAATCTTATGATTTTTTGTTCTATTTCTTTTAAAAATGTAGTTGGGATTTTGATGGGGGTTGCATTAAAGCTGTACATTGGTTTGGGTAATAAAGTCATTTAGTGGTTACCAAAAAGAAAGAGAGATAGGAAAGAGGTAGATAAAGGTAAAGAGGGTCAAATATATGGTGACAGTGGTGACAGAAGGTAATTTAACTTTGGGTGGTGAACACACAATGCAATATACATATGATGTATTATTGACTTATACATTTGAAATCAATATGATTTTATTCACCATTATCACTGCAATACATTAAAAAAAATTATGTTGGAGCCATGCTGCATGGATTCAAGTTCCAGGCTTGGGTTTCTACTAGATGTGCAATGCTGGGGGTCTTGGAAGTGTTTTTTTATATTCTCTGTGCCTTGGTTTCTTCATCTGTAAAATGGCATCATTGAGAGCTATACAAAGGGAGCATTTAGAACAGCATACTATTGGGCTATTATTATTATTGTCTTTGAAGACTAAAGGTATAATCTATACAATTACTTTTAAATGTATATTCAGCATTTTTATTATACCTTGATCATGCTTGCAGCAATAGAAGCCAATATTATGCCTCTCAGTATATTTTCAAATAATACTGATAATTATACAAGTGAATAAATGCTAAAGACAGTGGTTTTTAAATTTCTCTATCATTGGGTGATAAAACAATTATGAGTCTAGTGACTCAATATGGTTGTTTAAATCAAAAGCATGTTCATGATCAATCAAGACACCATGTGGTTTAGTTTTAAAATGCTGATAGAAGCTAAGTTTATAATTGTAGAGCCTTCATTGTCAGTTTAACAAAGCTCATCTCCCAATAGGATCAAACTTAGATTTTCAGTTGTTACAACAAACAGTGCTAAGTAGTCTGAAAGCAAAACAAATGGCTTTGTTTAAATAATTTTTTCCTGTGATTTTTTCTATTTTTTATTTAGCTGGCATGATTTATCTTTTTTTAAAAAATAATCATATTTAACACTTTTTCTTTGGTGCCAGAACTTCGCTGCTCTTGATGGCACTAAGCCATAAAGATAAAAAATACAGAATGAGATCTCTGAAACACTGAAATTATAAGCTTGTATGTATTGTTTTTGAGGTCTAGCAGAAGCTGGGAGAAAAGAATATAGAATCCTTGCCATCTCACTATTGATAGAAAACTGAAAAATGCGGCACAGAGAATAAAATCTTAAAGTCTATAGACTTCTACACATTCTTACTTATAAAACTATATCTACATTAGTCAAAGCCTATCTGATTTTTATGACTTAATTGCTTCTTTCTTTGCATTTATAACACCAATCTTTCTATCTTTCAAAACACATCCCAAAGAAAGGAAATAGAAAATAAAGCACATTATTCAGTAGAATTTTATTGTGCACTGAGGGTAAAAGCAGGCATGTATAAATGGAAACACATTTGAAAGCCTTCCCCACTGAAATCTGGCAGGAGGTAAAGCACTTCATTAGGATTTGTAACATCAATGGTGAACTGCTTCTCACAAAGTACTACATTTGCTAATACAGCACAAAATTGACTGTCAGGGAGATGTAAGGCCAGAGCAGATTACAATCCATTTTGCACAAAGTACACTATGAGAACACTGTACCTCAGCAACTCCAAGATTTAGATTTCATAAACTGTAGGTAGAGATTCACCACTGAATCTTCATTTGGTTCTGAAATAAGGTTCCTTTGTAATGCCACCATGTGAAGGGCACAGCTACATCCCAGAAATCAATGGGCATTGTATTGATATACTTAGAAAATTACTAGTAAAGAAGTAATCCATATTCCCTAAATTTTAAATGGAGACATTGACATGGCCTAATGCTGTAATGATTGTAATTATATGTCACTTAGCAAAGATAAATGTCAAAGTTAACGATAATGTCAAAGTTGCCTTTTAGAATTCAGGGTCAGACACAAAAAGTAAATCCTCTGATCTTCTGCTCATATTGACTTTCATTATTGACAAGCTTATTAGTATGTAATAAGTATGTTTGCTTGCTGAGTTACAGACACATGACTTGCAAGCAAGTTTTAAAGCAGATCTCACTATTCAGTATTTAATTGTGTCTTTACCATCCCCTTCCTCTAAACCACTGACATTTTTTTTTCTTGGTGACAGTCAAAGCCATCAGGAAAGACTCTGTTTTTCCTGTGTTTATAAATACCACTATGTCATTTAATATTCTTATATAAAAAAAACTATGAATTTAATTCCTTGTAATATCCAGGATCAAATAAATATAGGAAATTAGTTTCCCTCCTTATCTCATAAAGAGAAGTATATGATTTGTATTTCCTTTTGGCCTTGGATTTTAACAGTCCTAAATATAATACCATAATTACACATGGTTTGGATCTCACACCTTTTCACAAGATTCTTGACATTTTTAATTCTCCTTTCCTGAAGGATTTTTTTCTACATTTTTACCTCAATTTCAACTGCGTTTTCAGAGTATGAGTTCCTCAATGAAAGGAAAGATCTCATTCTTCTGTATCCCAAAGTACCTCTAGAATAAATGTATTAAAAGTCATTCATGTGATTTTTTAAAGAAAAGGTATAGCTATACATATTTGTAACTGTGAAATTAAAGTGGTTCAAAATTTAAATGTTTTGGAATAAATTATTTGAGAGAACTATATAGTATCATTGTTATTTTAGGTAGTATTTTAGCATGGGCCTAGTTTTAAGTTGTCTTTCTGTGATTTTGAAACTTCTCTGCAGATAAGAATCACCCTGGGTTCTTGTCAACATACAGATTCTACAGAATTAGAATATGTAACTCAGAAGGTTGGAAATCTTAAATTTAACACATAGTAGCGACTGTTGAACAGTGCTTACAGAGAAATGTGCAATGGATAAGAAACTGATGTGAAAGGATCCAGTTAATGAGAAAGAAATAAAAGTCATCAGGATAAGCAGCTGAGAGGTGCTGCCTTAAGCAACATCAGTGATTGTGTTCCTGGGAGTTTTCATTAGAAGAAGTTGAAATCCTTGAAATTCTCTGCTGGCCAGGGTTCCCCTAGAAGCAGATGGAGTGTTAACCTGGGAAAACTGTATTGATTGAAGGTCCCTTTTTATTTCTGTATCATTGTGAATCACTCTTGAAATCTACAATGGGAATGATTGAAAGGACAGGAAAGGAGAGAGCAAGTGATTAGGAAGATAGAACTGTAGGGCTTTGAACATCTACTTCCCTGAGTAGAGAATAGCCATAGCCTCACCAGGACACCTTCAGCAGAAGAAATCAGATGCTTAGCAAGCACATCATAGCTCAAGTCTGAGAGTGCTGACAAAAGTAGTGGTCTTAAAAAATATACAAGAGGGCTAATTATTAATGACTCATCTAATTCAACATTGAGATTCAATAAATTATATGCTCTCTTTTTCCTTTTTTAAAAACATCTCTTTACTCAATTTTTCTCAGTCACTCACATGTGATAACATTCTCTAACTTTTTTCTCTCTCTTGTGTCTTTAAAATAGATGAAAGAATAGATAGTCTTTCTTTCTCTTTACACATTGTCCCTTCTCTGAATCAATAAATTACTGTATTATAGCTGGCACACATTAGAGGACTTCTTCCTTTTTATAATATTTACTTAATAAGTCATACTGTGTAAAACACTAAGAGGAAGATGAGAGAATAGAGCACAGTGCTGATTGTGGGAAAGGCAGTGACAAGCAAAGGAGCAGTTTCTATTCTGTTTAGTGTCTAGTAGGTTAGGCAGAAAAATACATGATTGATTATTATGGCATGTAAAGAAGAACATTATGGAATAACATAGAGAGTTACAGAAACATAAAAGAGACAAAAATCTCAGTTATGGAAAGTGCTTCATTGATTATCTACTATTGCTATATAACAAAATACCCCCAAACATAGCAGATTAAAACACAAAGATTCTGGTGGTTCAGAGATCTACAATCTGAGTAGCTGGGTCTCCTGAGTCAGAATTTTTCCCAAGGCTTCAATTAAGTGCTGTAATCATACCAAAGCTTGACTGAAGGAAGATTCACTTCCAAGTTTTTTGGAAGCTCTTGTTGATCTGAGAGCCTCAGACCCTTGCTGGCTGATGGCTAGAGGCCTGCCTCAGTCCCTTCCCTTGTGAGTCTCTTCATAGGTCAACTTAGGACATGTCAGCCAGCTTCCATCAGAGTCAACAAGCAGGAGAGCCAGAGTCTTTCTGTAACCTAGTCTTAGAAGTGACTTCCATTCTCTTTAATTTTAGAAGTGAATCACTAATGGAACCTACACTCAAAGGGAGGGATTATACAAGTTTGTGAATACCAGTAGGCAAAAAACTTTGGGAGTCATTTTAGAGGCATCTTCCACAGGTGCTAATAACAGATTTCTAAGAACAATAGAACAATAAAAACCCTACAGTTTTGATGTAGAATCAGGCATAAAAATGAACTTCTGCATATTAGTAGTGATGCTAGCAGTTGTGGTAATCATGGTAATAATAACAACAGCAATAACAATAACAATAGGTCCAATCATAATAGTGACCTAAGAGAAAGAAAAAAAATATTATTTCAATAATATAATATTTGCTGCTTTCATATTCTAGGGACAGGGCCTAGATTCATTTCAGAGGCAGAGACAGTTAGCTTTGGTGTTTTGGAAGACAACTCGATTGATATTTGTATTATTATGGGTGAAGCTTTGGGGAATGATTTGGAAAAACCTTTTTATACACCGTAAGACAAAATTTATTAGATTCTTATTACATCAGTTAAGTGAATTGAGACTAGGATGCAGAAGACAGAGACTGAAAAAGTAAATTGTTAAGCATAAAATTACATATATATATTATATGTATATATGTTATAATTGTAGAAATATAGTCACCTAGAAAAGAAAAATCACACAGAAAAAACTTTGCACGAAAAATTGCCTTAAGTCAAAGGAAGAAGCTTAGAATTTGGTTTTAATATTTTTTCACTGTTTACAATTTTTCCCAAGTCTCCATATATTTATTCAGAATTTTTTTGTACACAGCAACTTGTGAAGTGGAACATGAAGAAAATGAAGGAAAAGTGCATGGGGTGAGTGGTACAAAGAAAAGTCAGCATCACAGCAGCCAAGAACAGGGAATGGGATCTAGGAAAGAAAGCAGGCTGCTGATGGAACGTCTCAGATTCAGACTTGAGACCCAGTCAGGTTGCCTTCAGTAGCTTATGGATGAGGTAAGAATCCACACGCAGTGGTATCTTAGCTCAAACCAGTACTTCACTTGGTGTCACGCTGCCTGAGATGGGAGAAGACTAATTCCAAGTGTTGTGATTGCAAATGCGGCGTTAAGACCCAGGATCAAAGTAAAAGTGAGTGTAATTAGATAGAATTTTAGTACATTTAGGTAAGAGTGAAATGGCTCCTATTTGACTGGCTTAGGAAAGTAGGGTTGTCATTACTGGTTGAGTTCACCACTCTTCTTCTTGGAAGTGCAAAAAATTCTGTACTTTAATAAGTAATATATCCTTAAATGGCTTTACCACATCGATCTCTCAAATACATTTCAGAAAATGTTTTGAAATCTTCGTGTTCTATTCACTTTCCATAGCACCTTAAAAAAATCTCCTGATTTTGTCTGATGGCTGATTACCATACTGGACTCTGTCTCTTCTACTTACATGGAAGTGTTATCAATTTTAAATTTTTTCAATCACTTTTTTTTCTTTGACTGTAACCACTTCAACATTTTTAAGAAAATTTAAAATCCATGTTCTCTTGAAAAGCATGTTTGATTTTTTTAATGTCCTTTAAATACTTAAATTAGTCTATGGATATTTTCAGAATAACTTTAAATTTTCAGAAGAAAGGCTTATAACTATGTATAGTTTATTCTCTTTACATTTTCATTTTTTATAATTTATTTCGTAATAAGTATTCTATTACACATTTGAATTGTGAGATGTTTTGGTACTAAAATTAATTCCTAAAAATATGGGAACTTGGGAATATTAGTTCCTGCCTTTTGGCTAAAGCAATAATTGGTTAAATAAACTCATGCACATTTTATGTGATTTCAAGATACTGAAGGAAACTAATAGAGGATAAGTGTATAATGAAATCAGAATTGGCTGTGTTTCTGGATCTTTTTCCTGCTGAGAGAACATAGTTAGTTGCTCTATGCAACAGAGAAATAAAATAGTCTCATATGCAAATGAAAGTTCTAATAATGTTTTTTGGATTAGCAGTTAAGCACGCACAAACAATTATCAAATTGTAAAGAAAAAAGACTAAAAAACAAATGAAAAATAATACTAATTCCAGTGCAAGGACAGAAACAATGTTCAGACAAGGAATATAGAAATACTTGAGCTTTTCTATAAAGAGAATAAGAGAAACAACGTACTTAATTTACTAGTAAGGTAATTATGCAAATATACACTAAATTCTCTTTGGAAGATTTACAATTAAATGCAGACTATAAAATACAATGAACAATCATATCAGGCTAGCATCTTGAGACTGAGACCAAAAATTATAACACAGTTGTATTAGTTTTCTATTTCTGTGTAACAAATTATCATAAACTTAAGTGTTTAATACAACTTCCATTTATTATCTCACACTTTCTGTACGTCAGCAGTTCAAATACTAGTTAGTTGAATCTTCTGCTCAGATAACACCAGACTGAATCAAGGTAGTAGCTGGGATTCCATTCTATTTTGGTGATGAGGTTTTTCTTATAAGCTCATGTGGTTATTGGCAAAATTCAGTTCTTTCTGTTATAAGTCTGATGTTCACTTTTTCTTTCTAATTGTCTTATAGCCTCAATCTAAATATCATCATATGTTCAACCCAAAGTCCAAAAAAAATCTAAATATCATAAGTTCAAAGTCTAAAATCTCATCATCATCTAAATAATTCTGAATCAGATGTAGTTGTAATTCCTGATGTAATCTTTTACTATAGCTTTTGGGGGCACAATTTATCTCCATCTATTTATTTCTTTACACCTGGTTTCATCCATTATCTTTCATTTTTTTCCCCAGCTTTGTTGAGGTAAAACTGACTAATCTAATTGTATATATTTAAGATATATAGTACATATTTAAATTTTTTCACATATGTATTGTGAAACAATTATTACAGTTAACACATCTATCACCTCACATAGTTACTTTTTGTGTGTGTCTAAGAACAGGAGATCTACTCTCTTAGCAAATTTCAAGTATACAATGTAGTATTATTAACTATGATAACTATGTTTTACATTATATCCCCAGAACTTATTCTTGTAACTTTTTTGTATAGTTGAGCACCATCTTTCTATTTTCTTGACCCACCCTATGGCTCCTGGTAACCACCATTCTACTCTGTTTTCATGAGTTTGATTTTTTTAAAAAACTCACATATATGTGAGATCATACAGTATTTTTTATTCTTTGGCTTAATTCACTTAGTACAATGTCCTCCAGTTTTATTCATGCTTTTGCATATAGCAGAATTTTCCTCTCTTTTAAAGTTAAATAATATTCCATTGTGTTTGAGTATTTATTTTATCTATGTATCACTTTAAGGCTAGCTAAAGAGCATCTCTGAAATCTCTTCCTCTTTTAAAAGGGCTCACTTGATTAGGTGAGGCCTACTCAAGATAATATCACTTTTTATTAAATCAGTCACCTAATTAGGTATCTTAACTACATCTGAAAAAAAATTTTTAACAGTGATAAAATATACTTTTATTTACTTTGTTGAGTTAGAGGGTTGTAAAAATAAGTATTGCTGAAGTAGATATCAGGCACACAGAGAGGTGCTTTAGAAATCCAGTGACCTTGGAGTATATTTGAACTAAGAGAAAAAGTTCATAATATTTTTATATAATGCATACTTAATTATTTAAATAAAAATTGTGACAAATAACAGAAAGAATTAAGGAATGCTGCACTTGTGATTCATACAAAACACCCACATAATTTGTTGTACATAATTAAAAAAAATGTCTCAAAGACTTTTCAAAATACTTTTGTAGCCAATACATAGAAGTGAACATAGAAATGCAGTTTAGGAAAAAAAAAATAATAAATTTCACACTGGAACTACTCAATTTATTCAAATCACTGAGCAAGAAAAGCAACATTGAACTAACATACTGATTTTACAGAACTTCTACACAATACTTTGACTGAAATCCAAGAGCAAATGTTAAGACTCTCTTCCTTTATTTTTGGTAGACAACTGCATGGCAAATTTATAAAATTTTTCCCCTGAATTTTACCTTAGAATGACCTTTTAATTTATTTTTTTTATGTAAAAGAAGGCAGGTTCAGCAGTTTTAACTGATGTCACCAATGTTAATATTTCTTGGAATCTCAAGAAAATTCATACTCTTTACAACTGATACAGCTTGGGCTGGAGCTCCCACTAAGCCAGCCTCAGATTTCCCCAGTTTATTTTGTGCATCAATTTGTATAACAAACGCTTCATGCTGGTTTCCAATACCATTTTCCCCATCGCTATTTCCCCCCAAATATTGTGAAATTTGTTTACATGAAAAATTAAATCCAGTTCACAAACATTTTCAAACCACTTGTCTTATGTTTTCACAAATACTTAAGTCTAAAATAAGAATTTCTCTTTTTGAAAATTCCACATAGAAGATAACACATAATGTGGTATAATGTCTATAAATTGGTTTGTTGTCAGATCCTCCAAGAAATAATTCTCCCTCTAAGAAATTACACACATATTCATCTCTCTTAGGTACCAGGTGGAATATCTTCCTGATGATTTGCTGTTGTGTATCTTCACTGTAAGGCTAATAAAACTTGGAGAGCCATGGCTTCCTGTATTTGTTGAAGATGAAGATCTGATAGTGGCTGAGCTGAGCCAACAAGGTGGATACTGGGTGCAAAATAATTTTTTATGTAACATAATCATGAGGATGATAGCCCCTCATAGTCTCAGGTAAAGCTCATACTTAAAGGGATAGAGTAAAGCTCATACTTAAAGGGATAGGGTAATATAGGGACATTTGTATCAATTGGTGGAAATCTTGGAGGCCATTTTAGAATTATACCTTTTATAACAGGTTATAAAAAATATGGTCATTTTAAAAGTTATTTTAAACTTGAAGCAGGCAGGCAAGGAAAAAAAATGAAATATTTCTTACTTTTGGGTAATTTAAATATAAATCCAAATATAAATTAAAAATAAACCATTGTCAATAATGGTTTATGACATATGAAACCTGGATTAAGAGAGAAGGGAAAGGACGTGTAGATGGCATAATACAGGGAAAGTTAGAGCATCTAGTATTTAATCAAAATACATCTGGATGTGAAAAAACAAAAGAGAAACGAATAATAAAAGGGTAAATTCATAGTTTTACTTGAATATTTAAAAGAAAAGTTGGGTAGATGTGATAACTCTACAATTAGGATTAACAGAATATTTAAAAGCACAGAGGAGGGGGCAAACAATTAACTCTGTGTATGTTAATGAATGCCAAATAGGAGTTCTTAGGGAAAAGAAGGAGAAAAACAATGCATTTTAAATGGAACTTGTTATGTGACAGGAAGACTTATACAGTGTGTTTAGAGAGCAGCAGAGCAGGGACATGGCATATTGGGCTGGTGGCAGAATATTATTAGTGCATGTTGAGGTCAGATTATGAAAAATTTTTATGCCAGTCTTCATAAGTTAGATATTTTCATGTAGGCAGAAACTTTAAACCTCTTGAAGCATGTGAAACTTTTTTTTAAGTTTCTGAAACGTCAAGTAATGGGTCACAGCGAGGTTGCACTAATGTTTGGAGGCTCTTATTGTGCCAGCTGGGGCACTTTTCTCATCTCAAAGACACACAAAAAAAGATAGAGATAAAATAAAGCTTACGTGTAGATGCACTGACTATTAAAGTTCTAATCTATTAAATATGTACATTTACTTAACAGTCTTAAGACAAATAAAAAGAAATGTTATTGTAGTAGGTTTTTTATTGAAAAGGCTGCTTAGCTCCTAACATTCTTCTCTCCTATCTTTTCTGATAATTCTGCCTGATCCCAGGATAAGCTTGCGGATCTTGTTTGCCTTGTGTGGCCCTTCCCATCTGCAGAGAACATTTCATCTAGGAGTAGAAAACCACCTCAAAATAACACAATAAGATTATCTTTCTCAAAATTTTAAACTTTGAACATTAAGATGTTGAAGTTCTTGGAGGTTTCTTAGCATCCTTCTATAGCACAATTGCCAATTTTTGTGTGATCAGCAGGCAAAGGTGGTTTTTCCATTTTTTTTAATGGTTGGAGAAAAAAATCAGAAAAATAACATTTCATGGCATATGAAATTTCTATAATATTCATATTTCAGTGTTCATAAATATGGGTTTGTTGTTGTTTGTTTGTTTGTTTGTTTGTTTTGAAATACATCCACATTCATTCATTTATACATTCTGTGTGGCTGCTTTCACACTGCAGTCGTACCTGAATAGTGCAAAAGTGACTGTATGGCCCACAAAGCCTAAAATGTTTTCTATCTGGCTCTTTGTGGGAAAAAGTTTGCTACTTCAGCTCTAGACTAGAGGAGAGGACTATGCATATTTAAAGCTGTCCTGGTTCAATCCCTTCCTGTATTGTTTGCCCAACTCTTCCTTTGATGACAGAAACTGTTTCAATGTCCTGCCACTACAATTCCTATTTTATTTTTGCTAACAGATAGAGTCAGCCTCCTTTGCTTGCAACCAAAAGAACATTAACTAATATAATTATCTAATGACCTAGTCCAAGAAATCCATTAGCTTTGCATAATTATAGAGCTGTATTGACTATTTCAAGTAAATTCACCAGTGAATAAGTAAAAACAAGCAAAATATTCATTTAAAAAATATCTAACATGGTGAAAACATTGCTTTAATATTTCTTAAACGGACAGCTAGAATTGTAAATGGAATTTATATTGTGTGAACAGGATACTGTGAGGTCTGAAATTATTATTGCCATTTTTAGAAAATCAATATTTCTGGGGATTTGGGTTTCAATGAAAAGCCTATGTGGTTCCTATGTGAATTCTGTCAGGACCACATGGGAAAACAGGTGACTAAGATATGTGATGCTACTTTTTAAGCTGTGCTGGAAGAGAAAAGCTTTTAAAGCTTTCTGACTTTGAGCATGAACTTAAGTGATTCTTCAAATCACCCTACTTCAACCTTTTTTGTTGTTTTTTTTTTTTCCTCTGATTTCATTTTTGTACAACTAATTGATGGCTAAAGAAATAAACTTGGCCTGTACATACCTACTCTCATGGGCATACAGGTGCCAGATCCCAACCCTTTTCTCTTCTTTCCTGCTTTATGTTCTCATAGGGAAACCAATATGTTTCTTGTTTTATTTGTACAAGTGTGATTCGGGGTACAAATTATGACTTAATCTTTTTATTCATTGCTCTGTCTCAATTCAAACATCCTTAACCATGTACAAAACTATACCAGTGGTACATTTGCTAGCACAAAAATTGCCTCTCTCATTCTAACACAACTGCTTTTCCATTTCCCAGCCTATGTCAGACATGTCTTCTACTTCTTAGCTTTTGCTTTCTTTAAAGGCAAAGTGAGGGACACACACAACATTCAGTTCCCAAAGGTACCAGATGATAAGGTGTGCAAAAGTACCACTTGACACTTCATGAAATTCTAAAATGTCTTTAGATTAAAAAAGGAAGAAGAATTACTGTAAATCTCAGCGATAGTCATATATGTATTTGGACAGACTTCTATCATAATCTTTTTCTTATGGGACTGACACTCAAAAATATAAACTACACTGTTTTTATGGAGAGTGTAATTGCTTAATGTAAAGTGTTACTTTAATTTCTTCCCATTATAAGTGGGCCCAGACTTCTCAGGCTATGATAAAACAATGAAAATGATTTCAAAATAAACTATCAGGACTGTTTTATCTAAGAATCTTTCATCCAAGACCAGTACGTCAGTGTCAGATTTTTCTTATTTATGAGGCTGAGTTTCCTACTAAGCAGTGATGCTAAACAAATTAATATAGCAATGTTGCCATGTGAACACAAAACTATACAACTTGTTACCTGACCAGAAAAAGTAATGGATTGTAACATACAAGAATTCTAACACATAATGATTTGAATTTACATATACAGAGGTAATTTGAAATACTTTAAAAATGTTTGTTTTTTGTTTGTTTTTTTTCTTATCCATTCTAGGTTCACACCTAGAATCCTTCTTGGGGTGGTCTGAGGTAATTTAAATTGAAGTTATATTAGGTCCATTCTTCCTTTTTTATTTTTCTTAATTTTTATTAATTTAAAAACTAGATCTTTTTTTCCCAATGGAATCTTTCTAGTAACAGTTGGAATTAAGATTTTTTTTTTTGTGGGAGGGGGAGGAGATGGATAAAAACATAATTTGATTAGACTAATTTTATACATGCTCGTTCAGGGCTCTACTTTTATTAAATGAGATGTGAAACATTGGACCAGAGGGAATTATCTGGGTCATGAATGGAGAGCCCAGGGAGCCTTGTTCTCAACTTATTCCTAGACAGGACTGAACCTCTCCTCTAGGTAATTCTCACAAAATACTGTTTTAGGATATTCAGCATTTATGCACCAGGAGAACCAAATTACCAACCAGCCCTTCTGAGTTTTGTGTCTAGAGCTGGCCTAGTCCTCAGTTTATGACCTTGACTCTCGCTTCACTAACATGATAAATGACAAAGATTTATGGGTTTTATTTCTTAACCATCCTTGCCCCTCTCCCCCAATGTCAGCTTTCTTGTTTCTCCAACCTCCATTTCATATGTGAGGAAGATGTGCCCCTACTTTTACCTAAAGGTAAAATTTCTACTTTGTCGTTGACTCTATCTAATCTCATTTTGTGAAAGTGTATCCCATCTGTTAAAACAATTCACTATTGACCTCAAATTCAGTCTCCCACCAACACCTTTGCATCAGTCCATTCAGTGCAATATATCTCTAAGCCTGATCCTAGAATTTTTTTTATTCAAACCTTCTACCATATATTTACTTTTTGAATCAAAAATTTCATTGATACATATTTCGATACGTATGTTCCACTAAGAAGTAAAAAAAAGGAACTATAACATGCCATTGATTATAAAACACATTTCAATTTCAGAGATGTTAAATTATTTAAAACGTGCATTTTAAAATTAATAAAATATGCATATGCTCAGCACTGAGGTATGCTAGAGACACAGAAATGACTGAGATGATGTCATAGCCCTTGAAAAGTTTGCAGAACTACACTCATATAGGGACTGAGTGCTCTCTCATCAAATGAAAAAAAAATATTGAAAACAGAAATAATATTTTATTACACAAAGACAATTAATTTCTGACCATGTGTGCACTATATGTGAGTTTTACTGAGTGTTTTTTGTGCAACTGCTTCAAACTACTCAGAATAATTTTGATCTGTGCCTGTTAATTACAACAATCACAAGGCACACCATACACCACTCACTCTGACTTCATATGTAAGCAAATCATGAGAGTCACTTAACCAAATATAATTAGGAAAATAAATATGCTATGAGTACATTTTAAAAGCCTTCTAGTTTATGCATAAATATTAGTCAAACTTTGGCTCATTTTTATTCTTCAAGGATAATAGAGGGGCAATGATGTAAGAGTTAGCTGACTATAAGTTCTATGGCTATAGAACTGGTGACGTTGATTTTGGTTTAGAGAAGATAGAAATTATTTCACACACTGAAAGAAATCTTCAGTGTAGAATGTGCCCTTTGCTGACAATAACTGTAGCTTTGGTTGGAAAGAAAATGTTAATGTAGATGTAATGATTAGTCTCACTTCAATTCATGAGTGAAAAACAAATTAGAAATTCTTATTTCTTCTACCTTTCTTTCCACCATTACAGACACATATTCAGATAATAAACCATGTCTTTATATTGTGCAATTCAGTTGAAATTGGATTGGTCACAGACTGTTTGTGCTTATATTAATCCTTTTCCTGATACTGATAAGTACATGAATCCTTTTTGATTACTGCCATTTGTGACAGTCCTGGGCTAAAGTAGAAAATTTACTGAGCAATAAGAAATGGATACCCATGAGTAGAGTCATAAAATCAAAGGCAGAGATTAAGCAGTTGTTGAGATATCCTCTATAGAGCCTCCTTTATTTCTTTGGGCAAATGGTAAACATAAGAAGAGATCCGAAACTGGTTTAGAGCAGAAAATTATTATTAAACAAGCTAAATATTATACATTTTTGTTATATTTGAGCAAGTCATTACCAAGAAGAGTATTAGTTAATTTAAAATTTAAATTTGAATTAGAGTATCTCACACTAAATCTAACATTTCTCCTATACTTACTCTTCACAGAGAGTATACGTTTCTCACAGATATCTATGGAAGATAAGCATATTTAAGAGGGAGATTTCTTTGCTTTTCTGTATCTATGTAAATATAGAATGTGTATATATGTATATACACACACATAGAATGTATGTATATGTATGTATGTACACATACATAGTTGAGCAAACTGAAGTTTTTGGTTCCATTGATGATAATTCATCAGACATTTGCAATAGCAACTGTCTATTATGAAACTATTGTTAAAATTGATTAGCTTGAAGACTGGTTACTAATAAAAGTCACAAAGTCAGAATAATGTTTTAAATTATGACATAGCATGTGGATTTTTATTCCAACATATAATGTTACATTTGATTTAACTTTTAAATTATGAAAGAGTTTTTCAATATTATTATTAAAATACAAATCTGTTTTAACCTTGTGGCATTGGACAAAGTAATGATGTTTCTGACCTTTTATGGTAAATTCTATTTAATGCTTTTACTTTTTCTTGCTGCCAATATATTTACGGCAATCTCTATAAGCCAATTTCTGAGTCTGCATTAACTCAGAGAAAACATATAATTGGCTGTCATCTAGAAACCTATTCTTAGGGTGAACTTATGGAGCATCAGCCAACAGTCCATAAGGAAATGTGGTATATATATTTTTAATCACTCAGCTTAATTTTCCTGTAAAGGGGTAGCAAGTATATATATAGGACTCATTTTCACTTAATTGCCTTTATTAAAGGTGATCATATTTAATTACCCTATAAGGAGTTTTATAAATAGAAAAATTATCTTTGTACAAAAAAACTATCCAACTTGCTGTTGGATGAGAGTGCTTGGAGGGCATTTCTAAGACCCAGATTGCATGTAAACCCTTAAGAAGACCTTCTCTGTTTCAGACAATCATGTCTAGAAGGAAATATATTGCTCATACCCTGAGACTTTTGTTAGCTCTACTGAAATCATATTTTTAAATTCCTAATTCTGTATTTATAGTCAAATTGTGAAGAATTTTTATGATAAACCACCTCAGTATTTTTTTAAAAGCTAAATATCAAATAACAAAATGAAATATACTTCCTTAACCTGGAACTTTTACAATATTTCTCTTATTGAACTACCTCTATAAGTAAAGTAATTGCCTGCTCTGATCAACGGTGTAGTTTAAAGCTTCTGCTACAAGTAAAGAGTGTCTTTTAAGACCATGTTTCATTTTAGAAAATGCAGATGCACTTTGCATTTCATACTATGCTATATTAGATATTATTTACTATAAAATTAATGTTTTATTTGTTTTATCTTCTCAAAGAGTGTACATAGTTTTGTTGTTGTTGTTGTTGTTGTTGTTGTTGTTGTTGTTGTATTGTGTGTCAGATTCTGCTAGCATGACACCAAGAAACCATAATAGGACCACAGTCTGAAACTCACTGTTTTAGGCACTGGGTAATGTGGTTAGAGAGAAAATAATTAGTGTTGAAAATGGCTTTAGCCAAAATATGCTTAAAGCCTGATAATTTTGTTAACTATTTGCAAGTGATACTGTAATAGGTCAAAATAAATTATCATACTTGGTATGTATTTCACTAATAGTATTACATTAAAAAATAGATGAAACATCTGAAGTCACACTGAATTCCAGCCTATATTACATGAATTAAGACAGAAAGATGATCTAAAGCAGTATTTGCAATATTTATAACAATTTGTTTGGCATATCACCAAATTTCTTCTTACTGAAAAAATATGTCAAACAGATTTTCCTTGATAATGAGTCATAAATATCAATATTGTACATGAGAAATATGCCATTAGAAATACTATATAGTTTATGTCCTTATTTACCATAGGCAAAAAATATTATTTACTTTCTGCCCAAAGAGATTTGATTCATCGAGAATTTACTTTATCCCTTGTTGACACATTCGGAAAGTTCACTAATTCTTTTGTGTCTTTAACTATACTGTCTTTTTTTTTTAAGGATAGGAATAAAAATATAGAAAATATCGAAAAAATTTAACATCAATTAAGAAAATAGTGTATTTAATTTCTGCTTGAGGCAGTATGGTAGATTAGACATTTTGATTAACTTTACAGGGCAAAACACCTATCAATTACATGTTGGAATCAAATTATACACGTTTGACTTGATATTATACCATAAATCTCTGATGTTTTTCATATATTTAACCTCCTTGCTCTCTGCAATTCAGATTGGGGACTTGATATTGATATGTCTTCAAATTCAGTAAATATTTATTTTGCTGTTATCACTGCTGTTAAGCCAAATCAGTTAAATTTTTAATTCAGCAGCTGAACTTTTCAAGTCTAAATTTTTGTCTTTTTTTAATTTACATGTCTCCATTTAAATTCCACACTGTACTCTCCTTATAATGATATTTTTCCCTATCTTATTGAACAAAATATATAATAGTTTATTCAAATTCACTGTTTCCCATTCTGAAAATCTGGGAAAACTTTTGGTCTTTTTATTAACTGCTTTTATCCTTGTTCATGAGTTTTGTTTTTATGCTTCACCACATATCTAGTAAATTTTTATTTTGAGAGTTATTCGAGTGATTGTAAGGTGTCTAGATTGTGTCTTCTTGCTATGAAGAGTGTTGAGATATGTTTTCCTGGTGGTTAAATTACTGAAAGTTTCTTTTGCTCTTCTCAGATGGACTTAATTATTTGTTAGAGTAAGTATACAATGGTTTGAGATTCTATCCTAGGGAATGATCATTATTCTAGAATGTCACTTACTCCATACTGTTAGGCACAACTTTATTTGGTGGTTTAATCTGAATGTACTAGGCCACAACTCCAGTTTCCTCCAGTGATGTATAACCTCTGGTATCATTAATAAGTTCTCAGCTCCAAAGTAAATGATATCTGTAGGTCTCATGGAGTCATTGCCTGAACTAGAGAAATGGGACCTTCAGTGGAGTACTTGTGGTGAATCCCATGCAAATTCTCTACACCATTGTGCATTGCTCCATTTCCCTGAAATTCTATTAGGAAAGGAACTCACATTTCTGCCTGAGGCACTGCTATGGGGCTCCTTAACTAATCTCAGAAAAGGCATCCCCATTCAGGGGATTAATTTAAGATGATTCACATGGAACTTATATTTGGTGCTTTTTATCTTTGCAAAAATCACTCCTATGCTGCCGTTTGTTCCTCACCTGAAAGCAGTTACTTCAAATATTTTGTCCAGTATTATAATTTTTGTTGTTGTTGTCATTTTGTTTTGTTTTGTTTTTTTCCTGGAAAAGCAAGTCTAGTACCAGTCACTATTGTAATGGCTGGAAGCAGATGACTTTTGGCTGCTTATTTTTTAATCTAAAATTATATGTTGGTTACGTAGAATGATATTTTGTATACTTTTGCTCAGTAAAACTCTCTTGGCATCATCAGATTCTTCAATAAATAACTTTTATTCATAACAGCTAAACATAATTTCTCATTACTACCATTTTCAAAATTTTGTCAACAGAATATTTTTAACCTAATCACTTATAAAAAATAAAACCTAAAGAACAGAATTATAGTTTAATTGTTTACATTTGGAGACCTAATGGTCCTCCTCTACATTTGGTTCATTACAAACAAAATAAAATTTCTTCTTTAAGAATAAGGAAATGTTTTTTGTTGCTTTGTTTTAGTCTCAGTCCATTACAAAGTCTTTACTGCCTCAGGCAGTGAGAAATGCTAATAGTTGGAAATGGTTATTTAATTTTCTTCATTAAGATTATGAAATCAAATCATATCTAAATGGTTCGTCGTTTGAAAATATTCAATCTAAGGTGATCTTTAAAAGATCATTTTAAAAAGCTTCTAAATCAACTATGTTCAGGAATTACATTGATATTTGTGTGACTATATCAGTTTAATTAAAATAAATACATGTAAGACACAAATATAGATACTTTGCAAGATTCAAAGACATTCATAGGGCTGTTAATGATTATTTTTCTTGATAAAACAAAACTCTTCAGAGGTTGGTTAGACACTTTATATTTAATATTAACTCTGAATTGGCAACTTTTATAAGTAGGCATTTCACGTCTTCAAAACTGCAAATCAAATTCAGGTAAGATGCTGGTTATTAGAAACAGATATCATCTATTTAAACTGACTTATGCTATTTTATGAAAACAAATATATTCTAAATCTAGATGACTCAGTCAAGGTTCAATCAGGGATAGAGTCAGTAGCATATATTTAAAAAGTTAATGTGAGAAATTGACTTGTACAATTGTGGAAACTGGCTAGAGAGAAATCTGAAATCCATAGAGAAGACTTCCTGGAAGAGCACACTTGATCTTTTAGATGTGAGCTAAAACTGCATCCTACGGGCATAATTTCCTTCTTTTTCAGGGAAGTCTCAGCAATTCTCTTAAGGCCTTTCAGCTGATTGAAAAATCACCAGAATTTGAAAAAAGCAAGGAAACAAATTTTCCTCTAGAGCTTCTGAAAGAAGCTCATTTTGGATTCATAAGCCCCAGAACGGTAACATAATACATATGTACTATTGTAGGTTACTAAGTTTGTGGTAAATTGTTATAGCAGCAATAGGAAACTGATATATCAGAAGTCTTTTATTAGTCATTTTCTTTTAGTTTTTTTTTCTCCTGTGTCTATTGATATGATCACATAATTTTTGTTTTTATTCTATTGATATTATGTATTATACTAATTTATTTTTTCAGATGTTAAACCAACTTGCATTCCCAGAATACCACTTGTATAATGATATTTTTATGTGTGATTTGATTCACTTTGCTAGTATTTTGTTAAAGATTTGTGTCCATACTTATAAGGAATATTGGTCTATAGTTTTCATTTCTTGTGATGTCTTCGTCTGGTTTTGGTATTGAGTTGTTTTGGTATTGGTATCTCCATTTTTGTTTTTAGGAAGAACTTATGAATCACTGGTATAAATTATTCTTTAAGTATCTGGTAGATTATAGCAGTGAAGTCTTCCAGTATGAGTTTTTATTTGTGGATAATATTATTATTATTACTAATTCATTCTCTTCACATGTTATAAGCCTATTGAGATTACTACTTTTTAAGTCAGTTTTGGTAGTTAGTATCTTTATTTAAAACAGGATCCATTCCATGTAAATTATCTAATTTATTGGCACATAATTATTTATAATATTCTCTTCTAATTATTTCTGTATTGTCAATAGTAATGTTCTCTCTTTCATTTCTGATTATATTTATTTGAATCGTTTTTTCTTTGATTAATATAGTTAGAAATTTGTCAGTTTTGGTGCTTTTTTTAAAAATAAGTTTTGGTTCTGATTTTTTTCTATTGTTTTAATCTTATGCCCGTCTTTATTATTTTTCTTTATGCTTGCTATAGGTTTAGTGTGCTCTTTTTACCATCATTTTCACATGAAAAGTTAGGTTATTTATTAAGAATTTTTCAACTCAATAGCAAAAGGAAAAAATCTGCTAAAAAAAAATGGGCAGAGGATCTGAATAGACATTTTTTCCTGGAAGATAGACAATTGGCCAAAGGTACATGATGAGGTATTCAGCATCACTAATCATTTGAGAATTGCAAATCAAAATGACAATGGGCTATTAACTCATACCACTTAGAATGGCTATCATCAAAAAGACAAGAAATAAGTGTTAGCGAGGATATGAAGAAAAGGGGACACTTGTGTACTGTTGGTGGGAATGTAGATGGATGCATCCACTATGAAAAACGGTGTAATGTTCCTCAAAAAATTAAAAATAAAACTATCATAATATCTGACAATTTTACTTCTGAGTATTTATTAGAAGGAAACCAAAAACTAATTTGAAAAAAAATATCTGCACTCTCATCTTCATTGCAGCATTATTAACAATAACCAAGACATGGAAGCAACCTAAGTGTCCATCAATAAATGAATGAAGATGTGGCATATGTATATATGGTGGAATATTATTTAGTCATAAAAAAGAAAACCTGTATTTTTGACAGCATGCATGAAATGGGAGGGCATTGCTAGAAAAAAAAAATTCTTAATATATCTTAATATTTACTGCTATGAATTTCTCTGTATTTCTTATACTATGTCCCTTTAAATTTTGTTATGTTCTGCCTTCACTTTTATTCATCTCAGTTTTTTCTGATTTCTCTTTTGATTTCTTATTTTTTACTAGTTATTTAAATAACATTCCTAAGAGTGTGCTGTTTAATATCCACATATTTGTGAGTTTCCCAAATCTTTCTCACTGATTTCTAATTTTATCCACTGTGATAACAACATACTTTGTATTATTTCAATGCTTTTAAATTAATTGGCATTTGCTTTATGGTCAAGGATATGGTCAATTCTAGAGAATGTTCTTTGTACACTTGAGGAGAATGTACATTAATTCTCTTGTTCACTGGAGTGTTCTATAGTTGTCTGTCAAATATAGTTGGTTTATAGCGTTGTTTAAATCTTATATTTCTTTTGTAGGTATTTTGCCTAGATGTTCTACTAATCAAAAGTGAAGCATTTGAAGTGTGCAACCATTATTTTGGAATTGATTTCTCACTTCATTTCTGTCAGTTTTCTTTATGGAAGTTGTTGTTCTGTTATAAGATGTATTTATACCTATAATTTTTATTTCCTTTTGATAGGTTTATTTTATTACAAATATCTCTTTTTATATCTAATAGAATTTTATTTTAATATCTATTAGTCTGATATCTGTATAGCCATTTCGAGTTTCTTGTGGTTGTTATTTGCATAATATATTTTTTCATCCTTTTACTTTCAGTTTATTTGTATTTTGTAATTTAAATGCTGTAGACAGCATAATAGCATATAGTTGGATTTTTAAATCTAGTCTTACAACTGCCTTTTGATTAGATTTTACTCTATATTTAATAATATTGATATTATTGGACTTATATCTGCTATTTTACTTTCTGTTTTATATGTGTCACATTTCTTTCTGTTCTTCTCTTTTACAGCTAGCTTTCTTTTGCACTAAGTGATTATTTTCCCAGGAAACATTTTATTTTACTTTTGTACTTCATTTTATGGAGTCATTTACTTAATGGTTGTCCTAGAGTTTGCCCTAGGATTTATGTACCAGAATCAGCATCAGATTTATACTAGCTTAATTTCAGTGAGATATTACATGTTACTTCTATATATCTCTATTACTTTATCCTTTTATTTTATATGTATATATGCATTTCATCTATTACCATTATAAATTCCTCCCAATTTCCTTTGACCTCAGCCTCCATTGTTTAGTGAATGTTCTTAGACTTGAACTTCTCCAAGTCCTATTAAAAATTAAATCAGATCCTTTTGTTAGGGATTATCAGCTATCTATTTACAGTTTGTTTCTCACCCCAGGCAATATATCAGGGCCAAGGCCAGAAATCTGAAATTGAGAATAATGCCAGACTTTGTTTTAGAGTGACAGCCCCTCTTCAAATGTTAAACATCAGTGGAGAGATGGAAATTAACCTGAGGTATTCTTGGCTTGCATTTCCTGCCAGGGAACCACTACCTTATTAGTCAGGGCAAATGTGATTAGGCACCAAGTATTCTTACTGTGTCATAGGTAATGTAGAATCTCTATTCCATAAGTGGAGGCTGGGCAGAAGGAGAGAGCTTCACCTCTCAATCATCCTTTCCTAGAATTTATACTCAGCAATAGGTAAGAGAGGGCATGTTTATAAAAGTTGATGTCTTACCCTTTCTAGGAGTAAAATTCTCTGGCTGGGAGCTGGTGGGAAAGGGATACAGTAGTCTGAAGTTTTCATTTTGCTGAGCTGGGAGGTGGTGGGAGGGACACTATAAAGTCTCATTTACTGAATTTTTATACACTTTCTTGGATAGATGTTTCTTTATTTGCTATATTCCTTTAGAACCACTACCAAAGACTGGATTTTCTTTGTAAATTTTCTTACCATTTCATTGGGGAGCTGGTCTTCAGAGCGCCTCATGTTGGTGCACTATATGTTGATCTAGGTATAAAGTTTTAAACTTAATTTTTGAAACAATCATATTGTTCTAAAAATACATGCTAAGCTTACTTACATGAGAACAAGTCAACTGTTTATGGGAAGGCTTAAAACTACATATTCTTATTTTTAAAAAGTTACTTTTGGTAACACACACCTCTAGGTCTTTTTACTGCCAAAAAAATGAAATACAACTCAGTGAATATGAGAAATATTTGTTTATTAAAAGCATATTATGAGGTAGAAGACAGGTCAAGCCTAAAACTGGCTAGCCATGTGGAAATGAGGTTATGTACCCCTAAACAGGGGTTAGTATGGGTGGAGGGTATTATGGATTACAGCCAGGGAACATGGAGAGCTATAATCCCCAGGTGAGGGAGGTATGTGTTATATTTGGGGGCTATGATGGGTCAGTCCCAAAGACATTCCTAGGTGATTGCAAGTGAGGTCACCTTGATTGACACCTGACTGCTTATAACTTTGCTTAGTGCACATAAGCTTTCCCAGAATTCAATCTGTTATAATTAGATTCTTGAACTTCCAAGCACAGTCCTAATAATATAATGATAGTATAATGAAGCCAAATTTATAGGCAGTACATTCTGTACATGTGTTTGTAGCTGGTTTATGCCAGCGAAGACTATGATGCTCATTTTCATTGTCTCTGAGGATACAGGAGGGATTTCCAACTACCAATAGGATGTTCTTTGGATAGTCTCTAGGCTGGACCCCTATTCCTTTATTCTCCTGTCATTCATGTCTGACAGCTACCTAAAACCACACGCCAAGCTTGCTTACATACAAATCTGAGTCAACTGTTTATGGGAAGGTTTAAAACTACATATTCTTATTTTTTAAAAGTTACTTTTTTCGACCAAGGACTCATTCCCCAGTCTGGAGACATATTTCTCCATAATCTATTTGGTTAAGGTTTCATTTCTTTATTAATGTTTACATTTTATTAAGTACTTTAACATGACAAATATTTATATTTAAAGAAAATTAAAAATATATGACTTTATTAAATTTAGTAAGGTTTTTCTTTTTCAGTCATATAAACCACTGAGCTTTGTATCATTTTTTAAGTGAAGTGGAAAATGTCACTCCATTTGTCCTCTTCTATTCTTCAAAAAATAATTTTATAATGAAATAGATTACATATGTTTTATTAAGTCAGGAATGAGTCAAGTCTATTTTTTAAACAGGCAAAAAAGGTCTGTATTGTAGAGAGGCTGAAAATGCCAGTGTTTTCATCATATATATATTTTTTCCTTCTCAAAGCTCCAGCTCCAATGCACCCACTCATAGAATCATAATCTTCAGAACAAAGTTTTATGATGACAGTCAGTTTTTGGCTTGAATGCTAGATGCCAGACCAAAAATTGTCTCACCTTTCAAAACTTTCTAATGCCAAATGTTTTAAAATAACAAATACAGAATGAGCACCATAGGAGTTTAAGGTTGTTTTTGATGTTTTTTTGTTATATTTTAAAAACTAAGAAGATATGCAACCCAAATAGTTGCCCCCCTTCAAAAAAAAAAAAAAACTACACCAAATATTTATCGCTTTTTAAAACTTTAATCTGAGTCTTTGTTTGAAAACAAGTTTACATAGTCTCCTTGAGAAAATTGTAAAAGCTTTTTTTCTATTTACAGGATTTGTTCTTAAAGCTGTCAGTCAATAGACTTAAAATGGTCAAAACGTTATGCCAGATCAGAGAAAAATAAACAATCCCAAAAGAAAGACACATGAGGTATGCATTTTCTATTTTATCTATTTGTGGATATTGCCATTTTCATAACTGTGTTTTCATTACTGATGTAATTCTAGATTTAGAGAACTTTTGCCAGAATAATAAAGAACTCCTAGATAACCTTAACCAAGAAAATTTACCAGTTTTTAACATTTTGCCGCATTCCTCTCTCACTCCCTTCTCCTAGTGGACACTCCCTTCTTTTGTGTTTGAATATACATTGCACAAGTCATCTTTTGATACTAGAGTCATGCATGCAGATATTTCCCAAGAATCAGGATAGTCTCTTATTTCAACCTCATTACAATGATTAAATTTAGAAAATTAATTTAACATTGATATATTTCTTTCAACTAAATCATTATCCATAGCACAATTTGGTCAATTGTCCCAATAATGTTCTTTATTTTTATTCCAAAAAATAATGTAACCTCTCTTTTCCTTTCATGATGTTGACATTTTGTTACATTGTTTTTCTTAAGGTTTGGTGATCAGGTCAATCTAAATTTGAAGATTTGGTAATTACCAAGTCTGAACAATAGTTTTAATTAGAATCTAATTATTTAGCATAATGTATGCCAAACATAAGGTGACTAAACTAGCCTTGGTTATTGCCTTGCTTTAACTGAATGTAGTTCTTTTCTAGTAAGGCCTCAGGATATACAGGGAAATTTATACAACAGAAATAAAAGCCTCTACCAAAATTAGATTTATCCCAATTATGTAAATTTTAGGTATATTCCTGTTATGTAAATTTTAGTTCCTTTAAAACTGTAATAAGTGGCTTATTAAAGTTACTGAAGCTACAATCACAGAGCATACAAAAAGATAGTAAAGAAAACTTTCCTACAAATGAAATTACTATAAACATGCTAATTTTACCCCAACCACTCTTTTGTATCATCACATAGCAGAATTAGAAATTCTATGTAGAAGACTTCTAATCTTGGTATATAAAACTTGCCTTCATACTGCATTGCAAAGCTAGTAAATAGCTTTTACTTGGGTTTTATTTTATATGTAAAAAGTAAAAAACTGCTTTTATAAGCAACTTACATGAGATTTAAAAAACATTATCTATAAAGTATTATTGCTTAGTATTTAGTTCTGAATAGTATTTCATCTCTTTAGTATGTTATTCACTGTTTTATGTTCTGTGTTATTCCTAATAAATTTAATTTAATTATCTTAAATTGCTATTAATTTTTATTTCTTAATTGTTTCCCTTATAACTGTTCTTATTTTGTT
Source organism: Macroglossus sobrinus (assembly GCA_004027375.1). Taxonomy (NCBI): domain Eukaryota; kingdom Metazoa; phylum Chordata; class Mammalia; order Chiroptera; family Pteropodidae; genus Macroglossus; species Macroglossus sobrinus. The sequence continues at coordinate 254,612 of PVKZ01001211.1, read as the reverse complement.
CCCTGAACATACTCTGCTTAATCTAAAATCTAAAATTTATTACAAGGTTTTTGTTTGTTTGTTTGTTATCTATCACACCTTTCATTTAGCTTGGAAAGTAAAAAACTTTTATAAGGTTAAATTTAGCTATTCCTTTTAAAAAGACAATCCCAATATATCTTAAAATTAATCCACCAATCCCTTTACTTAACTATACTTCTAAGATAGCTTTGATCTGCTTTGCAATAAATCTGCCATTAATATAGTTCTACAATTACACATATTTAGGAATAAATGAGTGAATTGTATGTTTGTCTTTCTCATTTGGTTTTATGTTTCTTCAGAGAAGGGACTTTGTGTTCTTTATGGTGTTGTTCAAAGTTTTTTAGATAGTTGACACTAAGTAAATATATATTTATTGACTTTCATTTTATATGATTTTACATACCCAAGGATAGGCTACTGTTTCCCTGAAAAGATTTTACTGTAACTTAAAGACATACTAGGCAGTGAACTTTATGATGTGTTTTTAGGAATATTGAAATAGGAATTTTTCTATTATTTTGATAGGACTGCCATAATAAAGTATCACAAATGGGGCAACTTAAACAATAGAGATATATCATTGCAGTTCTGGAGGCCAGAAGTCCAATATCAAGGTGTCAGAAGGTCTGGTTTCTGAGAGCCATGAGAAGGATCTCTTCCTGAAACATGTCCTTAGCTTGTAGATGGCTGTCTCCTTGTGTCTTAACATCTTCCAATTCTTGCAAGACCTGTTATATTAGATTTGGACCCATCTCAATAAGCTCATGTAAAGACCCCACTTCCATATACAATACACACAGGTACTGGGGGTTAAGACTTTAATACATAAATTTAAACACTGGGGGCGAGGGGATAAAATTTTAGCCTATAACAGCACCAGCCTCTAAAACTCTGTAACATGAACACTTATAACTGTAAATATTTTAATGAAGATTAACATTTTATGTTTCAATTAGACAGTGTTAAAAACTACTGGAAGACCATACATTGACTTGAATATAGATGACAGATCAGAGAAACTATGGGGAGGTCAGGATTTGATAATAGATACAGGGGAAGGGAAAATGTGGCAGAATTAAAACACAAGGATTTTAAATCCCTGGAAAGAGAGAAAATGGGTTCATGCAACTTGTAAAATGGTGGAGAGAACATAGAAATGAGAGCTAGCAGCACAAAATAGATCTTGATGCCCAGATTTCCCTAGAGATGATCCAGGTTCAAGTGTTAAACAACTTAATGTTGATTATATATTTCAATTTTAATATAAAAAGATAATAGCCTCAATCTATATGAGACATTTTGGGATATGTTCATAGCAAGAATTGTGATGATCTCTCTCCTTGAAAACTCCTTGGGTGAAACAATAGCAATATTTTTGCTTTGTTTCCTCTCTCTTGAGAATCTTAGTGATGAACAACTTCTAAAACATTCTGAAAAATATGACCCTAGCCACCTAATTCTACATATATATAATTCCATGTGGAGCACGAAAATTTTGACTTGGAATAAGCAGCATCTTCTATTTAGGGACAGATTACACTGGTGATAAATTTTCCAAGCCTATCTGATGACTCCTTCTCGCCTCCTAAGCCTTATCTTTAGCACCAATTTGTTGTTTATTAGCACTCCTGTCAAAGGGTAAATACAGGAAATAAAAGATATAACAGTCTAATTCCTTATTCTAGACTCATAAAAACATTTAATTAAAGAGGATGTTAAATTTTGTAGGATAGATAAAACTGAATTGTTCTTCAAAAATGATTTCTTTAAAATTGTAATTAGTGGCTCATTTTTTAATATTGCAAGAAAAAATTATGAGGAAAGATGATATATTAAATTCCACTATGTTTCTCACAAAAGGATTAGTATTAATTATAGCTTCTGAAGATATACAAAGTTATTTATTATTGATATGAATACATATAAAATGCAAAAGATAAAAAATAGGTTAATAAAACCTTTTATAAAGTGGTGCAAATAGTATAAATCTACCTGTTATGTGCTGTCTTTAGTTTACTTAAAGTGACAATTTTTAACATTTTAAGAACTTTTGGGTATGTCAAGACCCTCAGAAGTATTTCCCTATAAATTACACTCACCAATACTAGTATTATGTTAGCCATAGACTTTTCTTTGGGCAATCACATGCCTCTGTGGCCAATTACTGTTTACTGAATTTTTGTGATAACAAATAGTATTTTTCTAAGGTTGGCTCCTGTGAAAATGTTATTAGTGCTATTTTTTTTTAAGATGGCAAACTTCCTTCTTTCCATGTTGTAGACTCATGAAAACACCTATCTAAAGTGAATTAAACAGAGATCAAATTCTGTTGTTAAGTTCTCTTAAAATAAAGAGTAAACTTTACAACATCAGTTGGAGGTTGAAAGAAAGTACTATTCAGCATATTTTGACAAATGTTTTGAAAGCTAAGGCAGACTACTTTTTGGGAGAGAAAAGCTTATTATAAATTGATAAAGGCTACTTTTAGATACAACGTTTTTCATAGTACTGAGATAATGATTCAACTTTTAACAGTTTTTATTCACTCTACTTGCAGCCATAGGTAATTTTTTAACCCCCAGCTATCCTCTATTGCTAAAAATAATTTTGTTTCAACAGTAACAGTAACTGTTTTATGTTCCATGGTTTCCGTTACCCACAGTCAACTACTGTCTCAAAATATTGAATGAAAAATTCTAGAAATAAACAATTCATAAGTTTTAAATTGTGTGCTGTTCTGAGTGGTGTGATGAAATCTCACACTGACCGCTTGGTCCTGCTGGATAAAATCCTCCCTTTGTCCTGCATATCTGCTCTGCAGCCCCTCCCTGTCCATTATCACAGCATCATAGTGCTTGTGTACATATAACCTTTCTTTTACTTAATTTTGGCCCGAAAGTGCAAGAATAGTGATGCTGGCAATCCAGATATGCGAAAGAGAAGCCATAAAGTACTTCCTTTAAGTGAAAAAGTAAAACTTCTAGACTTAATAAGGAAAGAAAAAAAATCATTCCAAGGTTGCTAAAATCTATGATAATTACGCACAAATCTATCTGTGAAATAGTGAAGAAGGAAAAAGGAATTTGTGCTAGTTTAGCTTTTGCACCTCAAACTGTAAAAGTCATGCCACAGTGCATGCTAAGCACTTAGTTAAGACGGAAAAGGCATTAAGTACGTAGGTGGAAGATATTAATAAAAAAGATGTTTTGATTAACAGCAAGGTGTTGCACCAGAAAGCTTAGGGCCTATGCAAAGACTTTGTCAAGGGATCCCCTGAAACGAGTGACCATATTATATAGCTTTTATTACAGTATATTGCTTTAGTTTATTATTAGTTATTGTTTTTATTCACTTGTTTTACCTAATTTATAATATAATTATTTTAGGTATATATGTATACCTAAAAAACACAGTATATATAGGAAAACACACAGTATATATAGGGTTTTGTACTATCCATGGTTTCAAGCATTCATTGGCCTTTTAGACACCTCTCTCATAGTTAAGGGGGCACCATCGTCATTCCAATATGTAGATGATTTGAAGCTTATTCATGTTTCAGTGCTTCAACTCTGTGTGTTTATTTAACAACTCTGTATGTTCTGTGTGGGAATAAACTCTTAATCCTTTCAGATATAGTGACAAACAAAATCATAACATACAGTTTTTAATGACTTACATGAAAACATTGTCTATTATGAAAAACATGCATTAGAATTGTTTTGTTTTTAATTGAACAATTTTTAATTTTGTGTTTACTAAGTACCCAATACTGTGTGAGGTACTAATATTAATACAGTAATCATTTGTTAAAACTTTAGATATATATCTTAAAATGCAATTATTTTAGGAAATAAAAATAAAAATTAGGTACTTCTAAATCGGTTCACCCTGAGAGATGTCCTAAATAAAGTATGCCCAAGTTGAATGTATTAGAATTAAGTCTCATATTTGTATTTTAATTAAAACTCATGGAAAGCATATGGATATATAATTTTATGTACTAAGGGTAAATTAACTTAAAGGCTTCCCAGAAGAAATATTATTTTTCTTGTATTAGAGACTTTCAGTACAGCAGAAGAGAATGAGTTGGTATTATGAAGATTTAATACAGCTCACAGCATCAGTGACTTCATTCCTACCCTGCAGCAGAGAAATTTGCAGATCTTCAGAAAGTTTAACTAGACAACTTGTACAAAAGAAAGATCACAAAATAAATTTCATTAAAATTCATAAACTCTTTACCTGCTGGCTAATATAACATTCCAATCAACAAGGAATAATTGAAATAACTTTAAATATTAGAATCTTAATATTTCTTTAAATCAGTTGTAGGTGCCCTACAAAAAGCAAATAAACAAACGACCTGAATCAGAATAAACTGCCCTTTCTGTAGCTACTCTTTCTGTATATGAATTGAGATCTAGGATGTGGTTCATTCATCTGAACTCTTTCTCTTCACAATAAAATCCTCTCTTAAATACGAATCCTGTTTGTAAATGGTTTCAGACTTTATTTAGACTATAAGAAATTCACTTAATTTATGTCTTTTTCTGCTTGAAAATTTTATCTGAAGAAGAATCCCTTTCTATGTAACTTTCTTTAGTTAAAATTTAGGCTAATAAATTAGTGGCAGATGATTTTATGAAATTTTCCTCAGAAGATCTGGGTTCCAGACCCAGCCCTGCTTTTCACTATCCATGCCACAATTAGTCTCTGAACTGCAGGTTCCTCAGTCATTAAATGAGCTTGTCAATAACATATTTCTCAATTACCTTATATATAGCTAAGGATTATTGAAAGTTAAATAAGTGTTGAGCATTTAGCACATATTAGAGTTACAATATTAGACTTACCTTAATTCTGAGAATAACTTGATAATATAGGTATTCTATTTTACAAATAAGTCAAAGAGGCTAACCAAGGCAGCATGGTCATTGTATAAAACAGTGTGTGTTTGCAAACAGATCTCTCTGTTTCCAAATTCTGTTTTCATGGTGTTATGCCACTTTCCTATGATTGTAAGGGTCAAATGAGCCAATAGTTTTGTCAGCTTTTTATAAAGCAATAAAGTTCTTGGTGAGCCAGATGGCCAACACCTTTATTTTTCTATACTTGTCTAAAAGTAGAATAGAAGTAGCCTGTTTTAGTATAGTAAAAGAGCACTGGTAAAGAGATTTGAAAATACTATATATGTTCTCATCTTGAGTACAGTCACATGCAGCATAATGATGTTTCAGCTAATGATGGACCACAAATCCCATAAGATTATAATGCACAATGCATTACTCACATGTTTGTGGTGAAGCTGATATAAACAAACCCACTGTGATGCCACTCATATGAAAGTATAGTACATACCATTGCAGTAGTAGGCTATATCATCTAGATTTGTGTATGTACATTCTACAATACACACAAAACTATGAAATCACCTAATGACTCATTTCTCAGAACATATTCTACTGGCAAACGATGCGTGACTGTGTTTCCTATGGTTGTCATATCAGGTTAATACATAATTGATAATACAACATACATTTATTCTATTACAGTTTTGGAGGTCAAAAGTCCAAAATAAATTTCACTGGGTTGAAATCAAGGTGTCAGTAGTGTCTGGTTCCCCCTGGAGGCTCTAGAGAAGAATCTGTTTCTTTACTTTTTCCAGCTTTTTATACTGTATTATTACATTCTCATGGCCCCTTCCTCCAATATGGAAAGCAAGCAATATAGTTTCTTATTTCAGTAGTCACAATGTCTTCTACACCAAATTCTTTTCTATCTGCCTCTTGTAAAGACCCACATGATTACATTGGACCCACCTGGATAATATAAAAATATCCTCTGATTTCAAGATCCTCAATCTCAACTGCAAAATCTCTTTTGTCATTTAATGTAACATTCACAGGTTCTGATGATTTGGACATGGATATCTTTGGAAGCCATTATTCAGCCTACTATGTTCTTTCTCTGACACACTGCACTATAATTACTTATCAATCCTCTACACTTAGTTTTTCATTAATAGGTCTCCTGCACTTGGTATAGTGCCAAGCACTTAAGAGCTTGGAGTGCTTTGATATTTTTAAGATACTATATGTATTCTTTTCATCATGAGAAATTTTATTGTAACCCTGGTACAGTCAAAATTGCTAAAGACAAATAGCAGTGGAAATACCTCTTTACAAATAACACTTCTGCTGTAAGTAGTAAAGTCTAGAATGAATTCTATAAACGTTTGCTTCATTTGCTTAGTTTTTATTTTAAAATACAGTATTTATATTGCAAGTAAAACAAATATGTTATGCTTAATAGTAAAACAAAGTCAACACCAAAAAGCTATTGTATCTTTCAGTGTCTTTGCTGGTTTCTCAAGTGCTCATTTTCCAATATTTTAATTGCCCATCATAATAAACTTGAAAGATGTAAATCTGTCTCAAAAAGTTAAAGAAGTTGAGATTATTTATTTATTATGGAAGTTCTATAACCAGAGTTAAAATTTTAACTTACTAATGGCTAGAGAGAAGTATTCTCTAAACATATCAGTTACAATATAATAAACACGATATATTCCCATTGGAATTAACTGTGTTGTCATATTCTAAAAGAAGCAACGAGACCCATTGAAGGCAGTTATTTTTTACATAATTTTTGTCCTGTGATTTTGAGTTTGCAAAAAGATCATTTATGCATTCTCTACAGCTAGAGTCAGAGACAGGAATATTCCAATAATAGTATCATAATAGTATAATATCACAATAATAATAAAAGCAATAATAATAAAACCAATAATAGTATCATAATAGTATAATATCACAATAATAATAAAAGCAATAATAAAAGTTAATTGCTTTACCTTAACAGAAGTCTTATGAAGTAGGTCCTATTATAATTTCCATTTGAGAATACAAGATGTTAATAAACTACTTATCTCTCTAGAGTTAACATAGATTTTAAACATGGGCAATAATACAAAGCTAAATATTTAACCTCTATACAAAATTGCTTGAAATAATTTTTTGAGTTAGTGAAACATTTTATTTTTTATTGATCTGGCCATATTTTTATCTATATATTAAGGACAGTCTATATAGACAAAATGCCATTTTAATTCACAGACGTTTAGTGATAAATTTTCTCTCCTGACAACTTCTTTTAGCCAATTGAGAACATAAAATTTGTTCATTCTACATGTGATATAAACAAATTCCACTAAGAATTTAATTTATAAGAAAATCTAATATCATTTCAAATAGGTAATTCTTCTGATATTATGGTTCAAACAGATTCTATGGTAATGACATAAAAAAAGTAAAAGTTATGCCTTAACAGTTTTTTTTCATTTATAAATGTTATATTCCTAAACTCTAATGATGAGCTGGTATAAAACAATGCTTAATAGTATCGATAATCCTCACAAATGCTCTGGTTTTACAGAGTAAAATAGGCATACAGAGCAATCTTAAGAGAATATTTTTGGCACCAGAGTCTAGTAAGTGAAAAATTCTATCCTTTTCATATGAAATATTCTCCAAAGTACATCGTTTTCTTGGCCATAGTAAGTATTCACAAATTTTAAAGCATTAAAAACTTAGAATATGTATTCTCTGATAAGATAAAGTTAAATTAAAAACATCAACAAAAGAAAATTTGGTAAATAAATGCACAAAGATTTTAATATTAAAAAGTTAAATTTTAAATTTTAACATTTAGAAATTTAAATGACAAAAATCATGAAAAACATTCACAAGAGAAATTAGAAAATAAGTTTTTGATGAAAATAAAAACATAACATACCAAATTTTATGGGATGTATATAACTAAATTGATGCTCAGAGGAAATTTAAAAATTAAAAAACCTACATCAGAAAAGAAGAAAATTTACAAATTTAAAAATTCACCTTTTTAAAAATTCATCTTTAAAATCTAAAAGAATATGGACGATCTTTTTTGCAGGCAAGCAAAAAGAAAATAATAAATTATAGAGTAGAATTTTTTCTGTCTTTATTGACATATAATAGATACTTAGTTGCTTGTATTTACATTATACAACTCAATGGATTTTTTCAATTATAGTTGGCATACAGTAATATACTAATTTCAATTGTATAGCATAGTGATCAGAGATCCACATCACTCACAAGTTTATTACCCCCACTAAATCTAGTACCCCTCTTACCCCTTACATATTTATTGCAACATTATTAATCATCTTCCCCATGCTACCCTGTATATCCCTGTGTTTATTCTGCAACTATCCCTTTGTATCTCTTAATCTCTTTGGCTTTTTTTTTTTGATTCCCCCAAACCTCCTCCCATCTAGTATTCCTCAAAATATTCCCTGTATCTATGAGTTTATTTCCACTTTTTTTGTTGTTGATTTTATTCCCTAGATTCCATATGTAAGTTAAATCATGCAATATTTATCTTTCTCTATCCAACCCATTTCATTCAGTGAAATACCCTCTAGGTCCATCAAGGCAATATCTTTTTTCATCTCCTTCTTTTTATTCTATGTGTATCTTTTATTCTGAAGTGAGTCTCTTGTAGGCAACGTATGTAGGGGTCTTGTTTTCTTATCCATTCAGCCACTCTATCTTTTGGTTGGAGCACTTAGTTCTTTTCCATTTGAGGTACTTGTTGATAGGAATGTAGTTATAACCATTCTTTATTTCTGTTTTTGATATATGTCTTTTCTAAGAAGTTTCTCCAACATTTCCTGTAATATTGACTTTGTGTTGATAAATTCCTTTAGCTTATTTTTGTCTGGGAATCTTTATCTGTTTTTCAACTCTAAATGATAGCTTTTCTGGGTAAAGTGTTCTTGGTTGTAGATCCTGGGTTTTCATCACATTGAATATTTTGTGCCAGATCCTTCTGTTCTGCATAGTTTCTTTTGAGAAATCAGCTAGCTGCCAGTCTTATGGGTGCTCCCTTGTAGGTAACTAACTGTTTTTTTCTTGCTGCTTTTAAGATTCTCTCTTTGTACTTAACCTTTGGAATTTTAATCATTATGTGTCATGATGTGGTCCTCTTTGGGTTCCAGGTTTTTAGTACTCTCATCTTCCAGGGGTTTTATGTCTGTTTCTTTCACCAGGTTAGAAAAGTTTTCCATCATTATTATTTCTTCAAATAGTTCTTCAACTTTTTTCCAGTACCCCTATGACATGAAAATTTTTACCTTTAATGGTGTCCCATGGGATCCTTAAGTTATTATTATAGTCATATTATTATTATAGCTTCTTTTTTTTTGCCATTCTAATTGAGAATTCTTGGTTTTCCCATCCTCTATAAGATCATTTGGGCCTCTTCATTATTCACTTTGTTCATTCCATTTAATATACTTCTCAGATAATATGTTCTTTATTTCTGACTGGTTCCCTTTTATAATTTCTATTTCATTTTTATGTTTTTTATCTCTTTGTTAAAGTTCTCACTGAATTCACCTACACTTCCCATAAGTTAATTGAGTATCGTTATAACTACTGTTTTGAACTTTGCATCTGTTAAATTGTTTGACTTCCTTATTTCTGGATCTATGTTCTGTTTCATATAGTTTCTGCTTCTTTGTCTTCCCACCTTGGCAGTCTTTTTATGTCTGTTTTTATGCACTAAGCAAAGCTCTTAAGTCTCCCAGTCTTATTAGTGGAGTTTTGTATGGTAGGGGTCCAGTGGCACATCCTGAGAAGGGTTTAGCTGCAGGACAAATTTAGCCCCGGCCTGTGTCCCTCTTGGGACACTTGTTAAGATTCAGCAATCAATCAATCAACAGATATTGTGCTTATAGTTGCCTCAAAGGTCCACACCAGAAATTGAGGCTGGCTACCAGCAGTGTGAGTCTAGTCACTGCTCAGCAAGGGACACCTAACTAAGCAAGGGCACTCCTGGAAGTGGCTTGGGTGGGACCATCCATGAGTTAGCGGAGGCAGAGTTTTATGAAATCTTCTGAGTAGAGCGACTTCTATTATCCGATTTGATGATGTCTCAGTTATGATGGTGCCTGTGTCCACACACAGGAAAGGGGAAGGGCTCAACAGAGGAACAAAGGATATTGTAGGCACTTAGTATAAAGTGAGTCTCTCTTTGACCCTCACTCCAACTACTCAGTGTCCCTCTGTAAGTCCCTATTGCCCCTGCATTAGCCGAATGATCACTGGTGCTCAGAGCGAGCAGATCCATCACCGCAAAAATTCACTCATAGACATGGTCCTTTTAAGAGGCATCTGCAGCTGCTGGTTGCCCCTGCTATGTCTTCTGTCTTACTCAGCTTCTGGAACTGGACACACTCACATCCTTGCTCTGTTCCATTTTCTACCTTTGTAGGGTTATTTCTTAGATTTCTCCCTAGTTGTATGGCTTGTTTATCTAGATCCCAGGCTATTTTCCTTCTTGTTTACTCTTTATTTCTGTAACAATTTTGTTTTGGTTGCCAGAGGGATAAACAGAGCCTCTATCACCTATGTCATTTTTTTCTCCTCTAGAGCAGAATTTTTTATAGGAAATACAAAGCCAGAAAAATGAATGAATTATTTATTGCTAAGTATTATAAGTATTACTTATATGCATTATAAGAAAGTGCTAAGCAAAACCTTTTGCCAGTAAATTAAGTACCTTAGATGAAATGGTTTAATTCTAGTATGTCTCATATTACCAAAACTGACCCAATAAGAAATATGAAATCTAAATAGACATAACAAATAAAAAAATTGAATTTATAATAAAACCTTCCCATAGAAAAGCTCAGATCCAGATGGCTTCACTGGTAAATTTTATTAAATATTTAAAGGAGAAAAATACTTACATTCACCAAGTCTTCCACAAAATGCAGGAGAAAGCTATGTCTCAAAGCATTCTATAAGGCCAGTATTACCTTGTATCAAAGCCAGCTACAGATACAAGAAAGGTAAACTAAAATAAATCACCATCCCTTATAAATATAGATACAAAGTCTTCAACAAATATTAGAAACCCAAATTTAACAACATATTTAAAGTATTAGTATTCACTATAAATAAATTCAGGTGAGATTTTGCTTAAATCCAGAATCAGTGTAATACATTACAGAAATCATCAACTATATAAATATGAATCATATACATCTATAGATGCAGTAAAAAATTTGCCAGTGTTCAAAACCCATCATGATAAAACCTCTTAAACATTAAATAGAATTTTTCTAAACCTTAAAAAGGGCATTTGTAACAAATCTACAGTGAATACTATACTTAATAGTAAAAAATTGAGTGCTTTCCCATTAATATCGGGAAAGAGATAAAGTCTGCTCTCCCCTCTTTTATTCAACATAGTACTAGAAATTCTACCCCTACAATTAAGCAAGAAAAAAAATATAACCAGATTGTGGGAAAAGAAGTCAAACTATCCACATGCTCAGACTACAAAATATTCTACATAGAAAATCCTAAGGAATATACATACTCACATAAACATTAGAACAAATAAGAGGATAAGATCACAGTATGTAATATCAATATATAAAAAATCAATATGTTTCTGCATATGAGCAATGACAACCCAAAATTGAAATCAAGAATACAATTCTATGAATTAACAAAAAATACATATATAAGAATTATTATAACTAAAAAACTAAGACCTGAATTTATAAACCCTTGCTGAAAGAAAATGAAATCCTAAATAACTAATATCTTACTGAGGGTTTTTTGTTTGTTGGATTTTTAAAAATTTATTGACATAATTGATAAATCAAGATATAAGACATTAAAGCATACATACGATTTGATATGCATATACATTTTAAAAATCTAATTAATTAACAACCATCACCTCACACACATTAATATATATTTTTGTTATTAATATTGTCTGGTGAGAATATGTAAGTTCCACTTAGCGTACATTACAGTGTTATCAATTATAGTTGCCATGTTACACATTGGATCCTCAGACCTTATTCATCTTGTAACTGAAAATATGTTCCCTTTCAGCAACCTCTCCCTATTTTTCTCACCCCTCAGACCTTGGCAACTACTTTTCTCCTGTTTCTGTGATTTAGACTGTGTGTGTTTTTTTTTTTTTAAGGATTCCACATGTAAGTCATATCATTTAGTATTTATCTTTCTCTGTCCAACTTATTTTATTTAACATAATGCCTAAGTAAATAAATTTCATCCATATTGTTAAAAATGACAGGGTTTTGTTCTTTCTCTTGGCTGAATAATATTTCTGTGTATGTGTTTGTGTGTATTTGGTTTATACCACATATTTATTCACTTGTCCATTGATGGACAAGTAGCTTGTCTGTTTTGGCTGTTGTAAATAATGCTTCAATAAACATAACAGTGCAGATATCTCTTCAAGAGAATAATTTCATTTTCTTTAGAAATAGAATCCACACAAGGGATTGCTGGAAGACCAACTCACACTTATTTACTGAGTACCTACTGTGAATTCAGCACTAGAATATAGGCTAATCGTCTGTCTAGCTTTATTTATTCTATATAGCACTTTTCACATTTGAGTATGCCTAATTTATGTTAAGGAATAAAAATAATAAACACAGAAGAGTAATTCATGCTTTGTTGTATTTGCTCTGTGAAGTATGTATTAATAAACCATTAAAAGCAAGGTACAAGATACAGTTTATTTTAATGCCTTATAAATATGGATTTTCCTTTTAATTTTTTAAAAAAGCTTTTAACTTTCAGAAACCACTATCTTTCTAAAATGAAATACAACTGAAACAGAAGAGAAGCAGATGCCTTAAATAAATGTACTGTTTTTAAAATGTTGTTTGTTTATATAAGGCCTCCCACTCTTTCTAAACTCTAGTGAAAGTTTAAATTTTGTAGGTTTTAAAAATAATTATTATTTTTTTAAGTGTAACACATATTATTTAATAACATTTATTAAATGATAATAAATTATTCTTTATTAATAATACTTTATAAATTATTTAAATTAATTAAATTTGGAGTCTTAAAAAAGGGGAGATTCATCCTTATCTAAAAAATTCCTTAGCAAAGGAAACTCACACTGATACAGAAAATTCAAAACAATAAATAATAATTAAAAATGGAAAGCTGCTTCATTTGTAGGTCAGTGATTTACATAAATATGCATGGAGTATTAAGTATAATGATGATCTCTTTGAATATTTTGGCAAGTACCTGTCATGAAATGGCTTGTCATGGTCCACATAACCAAGGTGTGACATGAAGAAGCTATTAGGAATATAGTGCACCCCTCTAATTACAATTAGGTATCCTAGAACTTTTGGACATATTTGAGTGAGTAAATCCAAGTCAGACAAAATAGACAGTTTTTGATGTTAGGTAAATGTTATAGTGCACTGAAAAGAGTCACAATAATGTAATTCAAGTTACGGTTTTGTCACTCACTAGCTGTTTCGGTAGCTACTTGAACTTCTCAGAACTGTTCTTTCAGCATATAAAAAAGGAGTAATATAAAACCAACTATAAAGCTGTTTAAAGAATAAAATAAAGTGACATTTTAAAATAGCTGTGAAAGCATCAAAATTCTACAAAGTAAATACATTTAATGTCCCAGACAATGTTTCTGTCATTCATTTACTATTTACCTACATGAACTCTTGCTGTAACAGGATCTGGTTTTTCTATGCATAAGAATGGTTTCATTTATATGTCTTTCCATGTTCTATCCACTACCCTTTGAATACCTTCTCCTTTTCTTCAACATGTTCAAATCTCAACTCATCTAGGTATGTATATACTCCCACAAGAACCATCATATCCCATGGAAACTCTGTACTCTAAATTTACAATACTGATTTGAGTTCTTTTATTTAACTCTTATGAGGTAACTCTTATTTAAAAAGTGCCTTCCTCTACATCAGTTGTTGGCATTTAGAGATGTTAATAATAGGTGTACAATAGTAAATGTAAATAATAATTTAGATTGATTTATCATAGAAAACATGTCAAGGAACAATACTAGCATATCATCTTCTTATATAATTTTTTTCATGATCACAAATTAATGAGTAGTGGAGCATATAGTACTAGCATCTGACATAAATGACAAGAAGTAGGATAGAAAATTGATTCAAGTGAGCCAATCAGTAATCTGTACATGAAAGTAGAGTACATATAGATAAGCTTCAGAGAGAGAAAGAATAAATATGACATACAAAAAGAACAAAACAAAACAAAAAAACATTGCCAAAAGAAAGGAAAGGAAAGAGAGAGAGGCTATTTTCTTAGGAGTGGGGAGTAGCATGTTTTATAAAAATCCTTAAGCATACATTTAATATACCCTCCTAATACTTTCAACATGTCCTCCTTTATAGTCCATTTTGACTTAATTACTTTGAACCAAATAATATGTAGCTAAGAAATTTATGAAATGCATTCTTTAAGCAAATTGAAGCACATAAAGTCATATCTCAGATAACATTAATTATCCCATTGAAGAGAAGCAAGGAAGAAAAGTAATGTCAAAAAATGGCAAACAGCATCCATTCTCTCATTCCTTAATAATGATTTTTTAAAATAGGTACATGCCTACTCAGCTACACTGTAGTTCATAACTTCTCTTGTCATGAGGTTTGGCAATAAGATTAGGTGATAGTTTCTAGAAATGAAATATAAACATAAATGATGGGTCTCAATTCTATACCAACACTTTAAAACAGTAAATATGCTCCTCCATGCTCTTCCCCCCGCCCAGAAGCAAATATATGGAGGTGCCTAATATAGAGCTTTGAACATGCAGACAAATGCAATGCCTCAGGGGATGACAGAGAATATTGAAGGAACCTGAGGGCCTAAATGACTTAAGGTACCAGACATGTCCACTGACTTGGAATGCTCATTTTGGACAGTTTTTTTTTTTTTTAGGGGGGCCGGAGAGTCTATTTATTTCTTTCTCTATATATGACATATCTATATCTATATATCCATATCAATATCTGTATCTATATATCTATATCTATAGATAGATATATCCTTTAGGTCTTACTGTCTCTTACACAGCAGCTCAATTGTCCTCTACTAATACAAAACTCATGATGTTATTATCATGAAAATATGGTATTCAGGCAGAAATTCATAGCAGTCCTCATACAGACTATCACACCAGGAGACAAAATGAGGATTGCAGAGAGATTGATATTGAAGGCATGCACTGTGATTAAAAAGAGGCCCAATAGTTGAGGGCAGCCATGAATTAGTATTTCTCCTTACATGATTTCCTTCATGTACTACAAATTCTATTATACCAGCCTTGCCTACACAAATGGTTTTCTCTTTGCAGCTAAAGAGTTTATGGATAAATTTGCATACATTAATCCATGTATTCTTCATGCCAATCTCTTAAGTTGCTACATATACAGGATATATTGATTATTCTCTATTCTCTCCTTCTCAGATAAGGAGTTTACATTCTAAACCTTTTTTAGTGCTCTGTTCAGCCAAAAGGAGGCAATGACGTTGAGCTTGGTAGGAGGAAAGGGAAAGCATTTAAGACTTTTTTTTTAACTCTGTTCCTACTTAGCCACTGTATTTCTTAGATAGATGCATCCTTCCTTGAATTCAGCTTTTGCTATGTGGCTCAAATTTACAGTTTCATTCTTAGTAGTTTTAAATTATACCGTTTGTCTTTCTTGTCCCTTCAATAAAAGAGCTGGTAACAATTTAGCTAAGTGGTTAGTTATTCTTGTGCCTCTTCATTCCTTGTTTATTTTTTTGAACCATAATTAAACCAGTATACATAGTCCCTTTGTTAATGCCTCTTTAACTGAACTACCTGTTTTTTGCTAGTATAATATGTTGTCCCCATTATATGAATGAGGAAACATAAGCACAGAAAGATCAACACCCAAGTTTACTTAATAAATGATGTAGTAAGTGTTTTAATCCAGGCAAACCAATATAGTATTTGTGTACCTAAATGCTAGGCAATAGTGCCCAATATATCAATACATGGAAACTGCACAGAACTTCTCAGAAAGACCCTAGAAAGAAAGGAAATATATGACATTATGAAAGTTAAACTTTAAATCACAATTAGAGTCAGAAAAGAATTGAAAATTTAAAATGAGTGGATACAATGTTCCCACTTTAAATGAAAAATAATATGAACAATCTAAAGAATATAAAAATCAAAAGTGAGATGAGTGGTCTACCTAGCAGAAAATAAAAAAAAAATTAATAAAGGAAATTGTGACAGTATCCAATGCTGACTATTTAGAGTATTTTGAAATTTAGCCCCATTGTTAATGTTATTCCAAATGTGTAAAATAAATGAAGATAAACATTTAATACATCTCTCTAAAGCCTATATGTTCATCCAGCAGCTTTATAATTTTGATTTGTTTTTGTTATTCTGTCTATAGAAGAAGAATGTAACATTGGTTCATACTAAGGGTATGTTATTCCTGTAGGTGTAGTGTTCACATTTTAAAATAGTGGATATAAGAATATTCTGAATGTATATATCAGTCCTGTGAGTTTGGTTAATGGTTATCTGGCTCTATAGGGTAGCACTGCTTTTAAGAATCTGAAGAAATTGTGTTTTTAAAACTGTAAGACTGAATAACAATCATTTTATTATAGAGAACCAATATCTTTTTCATTTTAAGTATTGGAAGGAAAAGAGTAATAGAAAGGCAATGTTCTTTTTAATTAGTTGAGAAGCATGTGAAAATACTAAGAAATATTTCTTAGGAGATATAAATTATCAGCATCAACTAGAAAAAGCACTTATGAAACCACTATCTTGTATTCCAGTTTTGCCTAGTCACTCAAGTTAACAGTTACAGTTCTCAAAGGATTCAGACTTTATAGCTTAACATAGAATTTGTCATAAAAAAATGTACAAACAGCCAAACATGAGTATTGGAGCTAGCTTGATAGTAGTATTACTCAGAGTAAAATAAGAAATTGTCATTTTGGTCTATAAACAAGTCTCTCTTAAGTTTTATTTTACCAAGTCATCTCTGAGAAAGCGGACTTGATAGACATTTCTTTCTAGTTCTAAGAAGCTGAAACCCAGGTCCTGGACCAAGTATGGCATAGAATCTCTGAGAGATAGTCTAATAACCTTAGTCTATGTAATTCTGACTCCTGTTAACTTTAAGTAATTTTAAGATACTGAATTTTGTAACCAGACAAAACTGGGTTTGACTTTTAGTCCTGCCTCTTTGCAGCTGTGCGAAATTGGAGGCAGCTTAGTTTGTAAAAGGGGGATAGATAGTAATGCTTGTATTTCAGGGTTATAATGAAGATGGATAAAATGGTATATGTATCTGGTGTGTGAGCAAAATACAGCTTCTATTATTATTGTTGCCATTTGAACTGACAAGCACAATTTAAACCTGTCTTTAGTTGCTAGAAGTTATGCAAAATCTTATAGAGTCTTGAATTAGTATTATAAATATTAATTATTATTTTATTACAGGTGAGTAGAACAACTTCATAAAGATCTACAGGTAATAAATACTAGGTTTACATGCTTTTATGAAACTTACAATGGTGAGAAAAAAATTGTTGCTAAAAGATTTTTAACCACCAGATAATGGATAGAAATATTAAAAATAAATATATCTTTCAAAACTATTTCAATGTAAAAGTAGTTTTAAGATTTAGGTCAGGAAAACTTCTTAAAACTATAGCAGACATATTTGAGCTATTTTAATTGCAAATGCTTAGATTTTAGTAAGAGATTTATAAAAGACATTTTCTTATTGAACAAGACTGCATTATTAGTATTACATAATGAATAATGTCTAGAACCTCTGACTATAGTAATAAGAGACAAATGGGTCTACTCTTAAGGAACATTGAAATATATTTAATCTAAATTTTGGTTATTTTTTTACCATTCATAAATTATACATAATAACTCATAAAAACAGTAAATAGGGAAGACAAATCTCTACTTTTAAACAAGTAGAGATTGAATTACAAGAAGATTATGGCACACATATCTATCTGCCTATCCATCTATAGTCTAACTTATTTTAAGGTGCAAGAAAAGCATGGAACTCTGGTAAAATGATTTCACCAGAGGTGTATATGAGTTACCTAGGCAATATGTACGTCTTGAGAAGAGGGGAAAAAGGTGCTAAGCAAAAGAAAACTCTCCGCCTAAAGGAATAACACAGTATTATGTATTTGAAGAACTGAAAGAAGTATAAGATACAAAATAAGAGGAGGTAGCATGCATTTGAGAAGATAGATAGAGTAAGATCATATAGTGCTATATGAAGATTAGGTTCAATGAGACACGATTTGCGATAGGAAGACAAGGTCATGGTCTAGGTAGGATTATGATGATAGCCTGATTTAGTGTGTTGGTGGGCCTAAATGAATGAGTTTGAGAATATAGAAAAGAAACAAGTTCTAGAAATATAATATTTGGGGTTGGTAACCATGTTTATTATTGTCTCTGACTACAGATTAGATCTTTAAACCCATTATCACTCAGTTAAATTGTAAATAAAACCAAAAACATCTATTTATTGGTCTCCTAGAAAGTACAAATAATTGAGTTCTTATATTTTAAAATAAAAGAAGAAAAAAGGAATTCTGAAAGTGTACGAAAAAGTGTAACTCTAAAAAGTCATCCACTGCAGAAACCAGAGGAAGAGCATAGAGAACAATTTGGCATCTATAGCCGATTTCAAGAAGACAAAAGATCTGTATAACATGCTAGAAATCACTATCAGAGAGAAGTCATGAGGGAAACTGGAGGGTCAGTGGAGATATATCAGTTGTATGCTCTCCTAAAACTAAAGTTGACAATGAAGAAAATAAACCGAGAATTGACAGTATCAAAAACTGTACTGGAGATATGCCTCAGTGTCTTAAAAATCTGCTGAAAAATCCCTATTTGCTTATCAAATTTTAAGTATGATTGAAAATGCATTGCCTCTGTATTCCTGCAAATAGAGAAATCCCAATATGATTTCCACACCATCCTCTGACTAAAGCAGAACTTTATTCTAGTAGTCAGAGCTGTCTTACTTTTCTTATTGTAAGAAAGAGAAGTATCCCTTCAATTAGTCAATATTTTAACAACCCATGTAAAAGATTATATGTCTTTATGTATGCCAACATATCATCTTTTGAACTAGATTTAATACTCAGATCATATGAAATATAGATTTTTTAATATTATAAATATTAGTAAATGATATTCAATAGAACTCATCAAATCTTATACATTTGTAATATAACATTTTAATATGAGTGAGGAAAAAAGATCCAAAGTAGCTCTCTAAAAATGATTATTCAAGTTCACTTACTCACAAAAAAATTCCTAAATGACCAAAGTCCAATTATCATCTGAGGAAAGTTAAGTCTGCCAGGCATAGTAATGACGAAGCTATATTCAATTATATGAATCTGTCTTCAGAGTGATTGACTACTAAGGAGGCCAATGAATTTAGTCAACTACTAAATGTTGACACATATCCATTAATATAATATATATTGATTTTAATATACATAAGTGGTACTTTAATGTGATTAGAGAAAAGTCTCAGAGCTGATCACAAGATTATCAAAATTGAAAATATTCAACAGTACCTTGAATTATTAAAATCACAAGAAAAGCCTTTTAAGGTATTTTTTAAATAATTCATGATGTCTTTGAAATAGTCTGACATTTAAAATTCTGATAAATAATTGTCCATGCCTTGACTTTCATGGTGTTCAGTAGGGTGTCATGACAGCCATAAAATCTTCAAATCTACACATGAGACCAGCCTATTTTATTTCAGGACCAGAATACTTAAAAGCACTTGTAACATAGATGATCCAAAAAAAGTGAGAGGAACAGATAGCAACACATGCATAGTCTGACATAAGCAATAAAAAAAATAGCTTATGAAGAAAATTAAAACCCCCATTCCACCATTTATCCCCCGCCATGTCTGCTTCACATAGGCAACTCATTTTTATCCGTTTGGATTTTAGCTCTTCTGATGCTTACCTCCAGGTTGCTAAATTAAAGAATGAATTATTTTATTGCCTTGTCCCTCAGCCATTTCTCTTTCTGTAAGAGTTAATAGTTATTTTTTGGCTCATTCTTTTGACCATAATTTTTATTTAAACAATATTCTTAGTATTTCAATTTTCCACAGGGGCCTTGAGCAGATTTTCTACTTCTTCATCTAAAAGCAATAGATAACAACAATGAGAATGAAAACAGATCCCACAATTTATTCCATAAGTGAGACAGGAAAGGAATTCCAGAAAATTCTCAGTAAGATTTAAATGAGCAGGAAGGAGGGGCATCTCCAAGTCTAGCAGAATTACTGCAAAGAGCTGTGGTAGTATGGCAGGTACTGTGAGGAAATCAAGAACTCTAGCTGACTGGGAGAAAGCAAAATACCACAACTAGGACTAACATCTCCTCTCTACCAAATGAAAGCATCCTACCCCTGCTCCCAGGAGAACTAATTTAATCAATTTTGAGAACAGTAGGGTAGCAAAGGAATGCTGAAACTGGCTAAGGAAAAAAGGCAGGGTATGGCAGAAGAAAAATGATCTGAGAGGGGCAAAAAAAGTGATGGGAGGAGTCTTTATGTTAAAATGCATATCATGGGAACAATGAAAAAAGTTTTTGAGCTGCTTAAACTTCTCCCCTTCTTCAAGGGATCTGGGAAAATCTAAAACATGTAACTATGAATTATGTAAATATAAGTACTGATTTTAAAGCACCTATTACCATATAAAGATAGTTTTTAAAGATTAAAGATAAATTCAGAGATTTTTAGCAAAACTAAAGTAAATAAACCACCAGAAAAATGCTAAAATGAAGCAGAGGAAAATAGCACACACCATAACTTCAATTTAATTACATCTACTGGAACTATAAAATAACATTAAGAAACTAAAAAAACTAAGAGAAGAAATTTCCACTCACTTAGAATGCTCATTTTATAACACCCCCTTTGTTTGTGACAAAGGTATTTTCAGTTAATAATTAAATAAAATGAATACTAATGATTAAGAAAAAAATTTAGACTGTAAGAATTTTGTTTTTGAATTTTAATATATAATTATGCTAATAAAAAATAAAAACTAATATCAAAACTTGAAAGATAAAAGAAATGAATTAATAGTTCTAAAACACATTAATGACTTTGTCTTGATAAAAAGTAAAGAGCAAAAATCTGCATATTGATCTGCCATAGTCATGTGACATTATGGCTCCTGTTCTCAGGCCTTAACTTCTATAAATTTTTCAATGATCTTCATACATTCACGTTTACTTGAAAATATAGTTTACATTTTATTCTATACTCATAGTTGATCAAAAATATTTTAAAATAATTTCTAATATTGACTTATTTTTAACATAAAGCAGCAGATATGCAAATGATAGGACAATCTTATCATAAAAATGAGTTTGGCAGAGATTCATTAAATTCTCATTTCATAGTAAATTCTAGAAATTGCTAATAGAGCAATGTCTTTGTTTCTGCCAATGTCTTTGCTCCTTCTACATTGATTCTCTTGGCTTTTTTATATCTCCACAGTCTAACATATTTTATTGTAGTAACTTGGTAATTTAAAAAATAAAAACTTTTGAAATTGTTCTTATTCTGAAAAAAAGAAAGCAGGATATTTCACTGTAAAAGGCTCATTTGGCTGCTTGCAAATGTTATAAACTTTATCCCAGAAAAAAAATTGCTCAGCAAAGCAAAATCATATAAAGCAGATAGCAAAAGTTGAGCAGATTCTTTTGTATCCACATTTACTTTTGGATAACACATTACTTCTAAGGTTAAGATTAACTTTCCAAAATTTCTGTTTGCTGTGCTTACAACTTGATAATGAGCAACACTCAAGCTTTTGAGGGAAGATCTTTTTACTTTTACACCAATATGGTCTTTGCAGAACAGATCTGGCATAATTTAAGTTCTGCATCTTCGGTTTTGCAATCACTGCACTCACTGTTTGTCTGAATTTGCTGTTTACAGATAAAGATATGTGATACCACCATGATTAGAGACACACACTAAATCAGGCAAAAGCTATAAATATTTTGAACCATTACAGATTTACTCTTGAAAGAGTCATGTGTAGCTGAGTCTGCCTATTGCCAGGCTAGTTATATAGTAAAGTTCTCCAAAGTAATTTTCAAGTATAAAGAAATATTTATTAAATATAAAAGTAACATATATGTGCTAATATAAAGTATATTTGTGTGCCATTAAAACTCAACAATACAGTAATTGTTTATAAGTTAGACAAAAGATTTGCAGATAATTTCTTGCTGTCAATGTTAACATTAACAATGATAATAAAATGTAGACCAAGTGTTAATAAATGTAATTGATTTAAAATCTTCTATAGAAAAAGCATCCCTTTATTGCCTATATCCAAATTCGACCTCTCACCATACAACTCTTGGTATTCAACTGAGTTAAATGAATTCTAGGAATTAAAAGAACACAAAGAAATTTTATACTTCACTCAGTAGTTTTATAATCCATAGTAATATCAGCATTTTATTTTTGAAATTGTTTTTATAGGGGAGAAAAAAGCAATCATGTTATGAATAAGTAGATTTAGTACAAAAGAAGAGAGACAATTATAAAATCAAGTGGATTAAGTGAAAATACCACAATGTTCAAATTAAACTGAAAACATTATGAAATATTATCTACAAACTAAAAACATACTCTTAAAACACATCTTCTCAGTAAAATAAACACTGTATCATATTTAAGTCTAAGATAGTTAACCATTAAACTGAACCTGGAATTCTCAGAAATGCCTGAATCCATATCTTGAGCGAAGGAAGTAAAAAGAGATCTAATCTAAAATAGCAGAAAGAGGGAAGCACTAAAAAATAATAGGATCCTGAAAATGTCAGAGAAATCAGACTGAATTTATGTCTATTGACTAAAACTGTGACAATGTGAACATCAGAAAAGAAATAATAATTGTTATAAAAATTGAAACACAGGTAATCATAAATATAAAGGGGTACATGATATGCTTATTTAATAAAGCCAGAAAAAAATTATTTGTATTTGGAAAATCAAATGAACCATTAGATTTTAAAATTTAAAAGAGAAACATTTGTTTGTTTTTAGTGGAAAAAAAATGGGTCCATTTGCTATAAAATAATTGTTTCAAATAGAAAATTATCACTCTACAACACCAATTTTGAATATAATGATTCAGTTATCAAGTGGTATTAAGAGCATTAGGTATATAATTAAAGAAAAAAAATACTTTTATGTGATTCTAAAATAATATTAAACACATAATTGAAACTTTTTTAGTTACAAATTATAAAATAAAATTAATAGAAGGATTAGAATGTTATAAATGTGATACAATGACCAATTTCAGCATCATTAATGAATGATCAGTCATATATTTGTGTCTCATCCTATGATACAGTTTTAAGTATTAAACAGCTCTAATTACACATTTGCACTTATGAGATATTTTAGACACATTTAACATATAAACACATTATTATTTTAGTACTATTTCCAGTTTAAATAGAAAGGGAATGCATATAAAGCTATACCATCATAAAACCTAGAATATTGTCTTTGATACTATTAATCACACTTTTACTTATCTGTTTATCTCTCCAGTTTTCTTCAATAGGTAATCCATTTTATAAACAAAGAGAATGTGATTGTCTTGTTCAATTTCTTAACCTAAAACCTGGCACAACTTCTGACCTATAGTAAACCCTCAATACATGGCTGTCCAATGAAATGAAATGGAATCTTTAAACTATATACATGTGTTTTAGGTTTGAGAAGAATTTTCATAACAAGTATTCTCATAAAAGAAATTGTCTTTATGGGAGAAATTCTTCACAAGTGATAGATGGCATTAAGTGCAAGTATAAGAAGCACACATTTGAATATTGAAACCTTTGCTTATTAATTTTCTCTGAGTGTAAAATCACTCATCATACTATTGCTGAACAGAGGATAATGATTTAGTCACAGGATTTTGAAAAGATCACATGGCAAACACAATATCTGGTTTGTAACAGGCACACTCTAACTTTTAAATTGCTCAACCATATACCTATATACATCTTAAGAGTTTTTCATATAAGTTCTCTCCTATAAAGATTACAAACATTCTAAACAAAAATGTGGATTATCTTGACCTATTGATAGTATCAATTTAATCCAGTATTAGAACTAGTGATATATTTAACCTTTGGCCAACATTCTGGTTATAATCATTATTAAGGTGTTAACTAAGAATTCTCTACTCTCTAAAGCAATAGAGCAGATAAAAAATTTAAAGAACAATGCAAATGTTTCATCTTAAACTCATGTTGATATTATTTCAGAACCCATGAAATATGCATTTTTAAATAGAAGACAGAGACATGGCCCATATTTCTCAGAATCAGAAATATGCCATCATAGAATAGACTTCTTGCTTTTATTTATCTTTTGTCATTCTTGCCTTGCTTGAGAAAAAAGTTCACTGAAACTTCACTTTTTCATCTGATCTAGTAATGTGTTAGTTTATAACAGAGCAGGGTTTAAGGAGTTTTGATTTATAGAGTTCTGCTTAATTGTGGAACGTCCAAACTCCAATCAAGAATATGAATTAAGAGAGTGGTAAAGAAATTTATGAAATGATAGTTAACCATTGAAATAGTGCTGTGTGTTTACAGTTATGAATAATCTTTTGTAGGAAAACCATAAAATCATAATTTAAGAACCAATTTAACATATTTTATTATGGGCAGTTTTTCCAAAGTTATGGTATTTAAAAATATAATCTTAAATAAATTTAGAGGTCATAGCATTTGATCCTGATCAACAACAAATATATATATCTATTAAAACTTTAAGTTATTGAAATTTTCTCAGTTTCCTGTAACATAAAATGATTATTATAATAGTAACTATTTCAAAGGCTATTGTAAAGATTAGATATGATCATATGAATAAATCACCTGGAAAAGTACCAGTAGTAGTAGTAGTAATAATAGTAATAATAGTAGTAGTATGTATGTTCTACCACTCTGTGCTATGTACTCCTTGTTCTAATCATGTCAAACCTCAATAGTTAAAATTTTGTGTGCTATAATTTCTAATGGTTCCAGGCCTTTGAACTTGCTACTATTTTGTATTGAATATCCTCCTTGTTTTGGCTACTGGGGCAAACATTGCTGTATATTCAGGAATTAGTTAATCTTTCTAAGAGCCCAGAAAACACATCTGGCTCACTTAGGCAGAATTTTATATAATACCTTTAGGATCATCAAGATTTTTTTATTAATTGTGGCATCAAATGACTTGTTTGTCCAAACTTAAAAAAAAATAATAATCACTCACCAGTCTGCAAATATATATACATCCTTCTCAATTCAAAGCAGTAACAACTTAGAAATAGCAGGAGAAGATAAAATTAACATGAAGGACAAAATTTATGAGTATGATGTAAGTAAAACCATGACAAATTCATATATTTGAGTTTGAGAGCTGTGTTGTCATTTATTCTAATTTTTTATTGATATTGATAAATAATATGGAGTATGAATTTTACTAAAGACCGCTGAACAACAGGAATAAGAAAAATTTAAACAAAATTTAACAAAACAGAAAAAAATAAAGAAAATTAAAAATCATAAACACAAATACATGAACAAATGAGTATTATAGTAAAAGTAAATTGGGAAAATAACACATTAGAATAGATAATATTCTAGCAATGGTCAAAGTTGTGGTAGGCAGATGAAAAAATCTGTGAGGTAAGCAATATTATCATAAGACAATATAGGATTGAAAACAAGAACCATTGTATGATGTAAACAAAGTTATTTTATATTAATAAAAGCTATAATTTATAAATAATGTAAATGATTTAGATCCTCAAATTTTTAGTGCCAAAGTATATAATTAAAATTTTAAATGAAAATAGACTAACACATTTCTCTTAGATTATTACAGCAGATTAGAAAAGTACATATGCAAGATTTGATTAGCATCAACATCCATGATTACAAATACATAAACCCACATTTATATAAATAATGATGTAGTCTACAGAGACTATGAATTATTTGTTGTCCTTGAACTTCACTGTAAAACGTGATTATACAGGGTATCACAAGAAACTTTCAATACAATAATAAACAAATATTATAGTCCATAACACTATACTGGGGGAAAAAATGTCACACTTTGAATATAGCCTAACCATAAACAGAAAAATATCCACACAAATTTAAATATTAATAGATTGCAAATTTAAAAAAATGAAAGAGATTGAAATATACAATTAAAAATATTAAAAACATACAAAGTAAGCAATCATCTCAGGAAAATATAAAAATTAACAAAAAGAAAAGTAATGAAAGAAATAAAGATATAAACAGATAAGGAAAAATGCTAAAAATGATAAAACAAAGATCTAATTTTTAGAGACAAAACAAAAAGTACTCTAGAAAATATGATCAGCAGAACACAAATAGAGCACATCATTTTTAGTCAATAGTAAGGAAGAGTAAAGCTAGCAATATTTGGAAATTATGTAATGTATCTGAATAGGAAATCAGGTGGGATCGACAAAAATATTTCATAAGTAATAAAATTTACTGAGCTAGCAAAATATAAAATATACGTTGAAAAATTACTAGGCATTTTTAATATCAATAATAAATAGCTAGAAATTTGAGTTTAAAAGTACCAACTGAATGTTATCTTCAAGATGGTAGATCAGGACGTTGCCAGACCTCATACTTCAACAAAAACAATAAACTGGCAGCCATTTACAGGCAAATACCTACAGTCCATTATAAATGAAAGAGTGATAATGACTTAACGAGACATATAAAAAATGAGAAAGTTTATGACCAGTAGACCTGGCTTAACAACTAAAGGGAAATTTTCAAATTAAAACAGAAACATGGCAAACACTAACACAAGAGCATATGAAAGTATAAATCTCACTGATATAGGTATATATAAAGACAAACAGAATAATATAATCTGTAATGGTGGCATAAAAATCACTCAGTCCTTATTTCAAAATTACTTTAAATGTACATAGACTTTAGAAGGGAGAAATCAATAGAAATACAATAATATTGCCTGGTTATTTTTTATCATTAATTGGCATTGAATTTTATCAAATGCTTTTTCGACATTGCTTCATACAATTATATTGAATATTTTTTTTTAGCATGTTAAAATAGTGGATTACATTGTTTGATTTTCAAGTATTGAATAAAACTTGTATCCTTGAAATTAATCCTCACTTGGTCATGGTGTATAAATATTTTTGTATATTGTTGGACTCTATTTGATAATATCTAATTAAGAAAATTTTATTCATTAGGGGTATTGGCCTATAGTTTTATTTTTAGTGAGTTTTTTGTTTGATTTTGGTTATCAGAGAAATACCAACTTCATAAAAATTCATTGGAAATTATTTTCTTTACCTATATTTTCCAGAAGAGACTAGAATTGGTGTTAATTCTTCTTTATGTTTGGTAGACTTCTCCAGTGAAACTATGTGGGCCTTCATTGGGCATTTTAAAATTAATTCTTTATTGGGCATTTTAAAATTAATTCAGTATCTTTATAGTTATAAGATTATTAAAATTATCTGTTTCATAGTTCATGAGTTGTGATAATTGTTTTTTTTTGAGGAATTAGTCTATTTTATGTAAGTTATGAAATTGATTCTTTGAGTTTGTAATATTCTTTTATTCAGATATCTGCAAAATGTGTAGTGATATCCTTGTTTTGTTCTTAATTTGGTAATTTGTGTCATTTTTTTCTTTTTTAAATTGATTTTCTCAATTATATTTTTGTTTTCATTATTTCTGACTTCTGCTCTTCATTATTTTTTTTCCTCTATTTCTTTTGAAGATATTTTGATCTTCATTTTCTAAGTTCTTTAGATAGAAGCTTAGATTATTTACTTAAGACTTTTTCTTCTTTCTAATGTTACATCTATCACTATAAATTTTCCTCACAACATTACTTTAACTCTTGTCACACAAATTTTGATATATTGCATTTTAACTGCCATTTATTTCAATATTTTAAAATTTCCCTTATACTTTCTCTTTGACTCATGGGTTACTTAGAAGTGTGATGTATAGTTTCCAAGTATTTGGAGTTCTTTCTTTTATTTTTCTGTTACTAATGTCTAATTTTATTTCATTGTGAATAGAGAAAACATTCCATATGATTTCAATTATTTTAAATTTGTTTAGATTTTTTAATGATCAAAGTTATGCTCTATTTTGGTATATGTTCTATAGATACTTGAAGAGAATATATATTTTGCTGTTATTAGATGAGACATTGTCAAAATATTGATTCAATCCCTTTGCTTGATAAGTTGATAGTTATGAGGTTTTTTACATTCTTATTAAGTCTCTGTCTATTTGGTCTATTGGGAGCCATTCTTGCTGAATGCCCTACAGACCAAGTTAAAGTTGCCTGCAAGCTAGAAGTTTGCAGAGTAGGTGGGCTCATTACTGAAGGAGGAAGTTTGGCTTAATGGAAAACAGGTGAGAGAACTTTTATAAATGTCAGCAATTGTTTACAGATGTGTGGGTTTTGTTTCCCATGCATTTCCAAGGGTATAAATATGCCGTGCTAAATAAACTTGGTGTGCAGTATTCACGGTTAGCCCTCCCGACTCTATCTTCTGTCTCTCTCTCTCTCTCTCTCTCTCTCTTTTTCTTAATCCTCACTCCCCTTCTCAGGAACTATTCGATTTTAGCTGTCGGGCTCCGGCATTGGTCTACCAAATACTGAGAGAGAAATTTTAATATCTCTAGCTATAATTGTGAATTGCTTTGTTTCTCAGTTAGCTATTAATCTGTCGGCATTTCCAAGTTTTAAGCTTCCTCAAGTCTAATTCAAAGTTATATGTAGCAAAAATAAAACAAAGAGGCCTCATTGTCATTTTATTTCTTGTATGTTGGGAGCCCTTACCTGTCTTCTTTCTTTTCTTAACCTTTCAATGTCATCTTACATTTGTCATATATATATATATATATATATATATATATATATATATATGTATATATATATATGTATGTATATATGTATATATACATATGTATATATGTATATACATATAATATATATGTATATGTATAAACATATATATGTATATATGTGTATATATATATATATATATATATATATATATATATATCCCCAGGTTTCTTTAGTGTACTTAGTAATAAAAATAGAAAAATTTTTTATGCTGCCTTCTAGCAGGAGAAAGTCTTTGACTTTTTTTTTTTTTTTTACTTTCCAGTTCTGGTATGCAACAATTCAATATAAATATTTTCCTGTCATTTCAGGTTTATAGTTTTCAGTTATTTTCTGGATATTTGAACATATAAAAGCTCTCACTTTAACTCAAATGCAAAGGAAGAGTGGAGGGTCACTATTTTAAGTAGTTAATGAAAGATAGGAATGTCAGTATCCTGACATGATCTACCCTTTTGATACAATAAGTTGAAGATCTCCTTCTGTGAGATTCTAGGTCAGAATCTTAAATTACCAGAATATCATCACTTAGCTTAAGTCACTGAATGATAGGTATGTGTTGGTATTATTGTATCATTGTTTTTCTTCCTGAATGAAAAACACTTATGTAAAAATTCTTATATAGAAACATCAGCAAGATGATAGAATAGAAGGCTACTGACTTTCTCTCCTTAGCTGGTCATACAAAATATACACCTACGCATGGAGCAATACCCTGTGAGAGATATCCAGAAATTAGTTGAGTGAATCCTATCCATTGGGCAGCTAAGAAAATATCCATATCAAAATGAGTAGGGAAAAGCTTAGGCACACTCATGCCACATACCCTACCCCCAACACAGTGCTTGACAATCAGATGGGAATCCATAAGTCCCAGCTTCCCCCAAGAAGTAAAGGGTTTGGACCACATATCTAGTACCCCAGCTTTTATAACTGCCATCTGAGGAACTGGTTTCTAAATCATCAAGATGGAACAGCCAATAGGACTTGGCATCTGAGAGCCTCCAAAGACTACAGAGAGTAAGTAGGCTGTTCTTAAATAGAAAATTTTTTTTTCAAGGAAGATATAAAGTTGTCAACAATTATATGAAAAGATGTTAAACATCACTAAACATTAGAAAAATAAAAATTAAAACTACAATGAGATATCACCTCACACTTCTTAAGATGGTTCTCATCAAAAAGATAGGGGACAATAGGACATAAAGAAAAGAGAATACTTAAATGTTACTGATAAAAATGTAAATTAGTACAACCATTATAGAACACAGTATGAAGTTTCCTCTAAAAGTTAAAAATAGAATTACCATATGATTCAGTAATTCCACTGCTGGGTTTTTATCAAAAGGAAACAAAAATACTAATCCCAATCACAGCAATATTCACAATAACTAGGATATGGAAACAACCTAGTGTCCACTGACAAATTAATAAAGAAATTGTGATATATAGATATATAGATACATATAATGGAATATATTGAGCCTTAACATAGAAAGAAATCCTGACATTTAGGACAACATAGATGAAACTGGAGGACATTACACTAAAAAGTAAGCTAGACCAAAGGAAAAAAAAAAGACAAATATTACATAATAAAACAATGTAGAATATTTTTTTTAAATGAAGTAACATAAACCCAAACTCATAATAAGAGGCAGAATAGTGTTTACCAGAGGCTAGGATATAGGGGACAAGAACAGATTAAAGAAAAAAAGAAAGTAGAATTGTGTTTGATAAGACCTGGGGGAAGGAGGTCATGGAAATTTATTGAATATTGGATACAGAGTTTCAGTTTCACAAGATTAAATTGTTCTGGAGAAGGAAATGGTGGTAGTTACAAAACAATGTGAATGTCCACTGAACTCTACATTGAAAATAGTTAAGATAGTAAGTTTTATATTCTGTGTATTTTACTACAATAAAAATTATACATTTTCTCTTGTTATAATTTTATACTTGGTTTGGTAACTATTAATTTTCTAACAAAATTTCTCATAATTGCATTTATTTTGGGGAGCTAAATTAATAAATTTATTTTTGGCATTTTGGACTATTTTAAAATGCAAGATCTCGGCTAAATGAAAATCTAAATTTTAGTCATCTCTATTTTTTACATCTGCTCAGTGGCCAAATATTCATTGCTCCTTACACTTCGATGTTTTTGGTACCCAAAGGTCTTTTGAAGTTAAAATGTTAACAGCAAGACTTTGATCCTATAATCGGGGAAAATGTCATATAAATGTAATGCTCCTGGGCTCTGAGCTTTGGCATGTGTATTAGAAATCAGTGGGTAATCTTTTCTACTGGATTATGTTTTAGTGATGTTTGTGCAAAAAAAAAAAAAAGCCAACACAATGAATTACTTCCTATTTATAGTAAGTGCCCTGTCTATACCTTTGTATAAGCCATCTATATATCTAAAACATTTTTTCTCTTTTTTTTCCAATTGAAGAATAATCAGTAACATGTATTATTCAGATCTTGTGTAAGTTAGGGTAATGCTAATGATATAACAAACTTTGAAATCTCAGTGGTTTAAAAAAAATTGAAATTTATTTCTCTCCCAATAAAATCCAAATTTTTAGCTCTGCATAAAGGCATCTTTCAGGCATCCAACCTGACAGATTTTCCATTTCCAACAAGGGTTTGCTCCACCAGGAGGAGGAGGAAGAAGTAGAGAATTATGATGGAAATTTTATTTAATGAACTAAGACTGGAAGGGTGTACCTTGCCTCATTCACATTCCATTGCTCAGAAATTCTACTTGCTCACACCTAAATAAATAAATTTAGTTATCAGATAGTCAGTCTCTACCTTTTCTTGTCCTGTTACAATACTGTCTAATTTTATATTCACAATAATCCAGTAAAATTGCATTTTATAGATGAGTAAATTGAGACATTGAGAAATTAACTACATTGAACTAGTAAATGGCAGTTGGAAATGGGAGCCCAGGACTTTCTAAATCTAATACTCACACTACATTAGATAAAAACTAAAATTTAATTTACAAAGCACTTTAGCCAAATAAAAATAAAGTTAGCTAAAATAAAAAATTGTTTGATAATTTCTAATTCACTAAAATTAGACATATATTTTTTTGTTTGCCATTACATAATATTAAAATTTTAAAAATGTTTTCAATAACATTTATTTTTTAATATAAGAAGAATAAGTCACTCTTAGGAAGAGAGAGAAAATGGCATAGAAGATAGAGGCTCTGTTCATTCCTCTGGCAATGAAATCCAAGTTGTGACAGAAACAAGGAACAGCAACAAGGAAAAATTATCTGGGATCTAGATGAATAAGCCATACAACTACAGAGAAATACAACAAAGCACCCTGCAATGGCAGGAGGTAGGACAGGGTGAGGATGGGGGCTGCCCAGTTCCGAGCAGTGGCAGAAGCCTCTTAAAAGGGTGGTGTCTGTGAACAAATTTTCACGGTGATGCACCTGTTTGCTCTGAGCACTAGTGCTGATTAGGCTGCATGCAGCGGACACCGGGAACTTACAGGGAGACATTGTTGTAGTGAGGGCCAGGGGAAGACTCACTTGGTATAAAAGTGCCAGCGGTAATCATTGTCTCCTGTTGAGCTCTCTCCATTCCCAGGGTGCCAGACATAGTGCTGCCATAGCCATAACAGCATCAAACTGGACCACAGAGGTTGCTATGCCCAGATTTTCTGAAACCCTGCATACCCCAACTCGTGGTCCACCCAAGCCACATCCAGGTGTATCCTCAGCGAGTCAGGTGCCCCTAGCTGAGACATATTGATAGAGACAGCTGGCCTCAGTTTCTGGTGTGGCCTTTGGAGCCAACTATAAATACAGAATCTGTGGATTGCTTGCTGAATCTTAATTGGTGGCCCCAGAGGGGTAGAGGCTTGGGCTAAAGTTGGCCTGCAGCTGTACCCATCTCAGGACTGTGCCACTGGACACCTAATTCACAAATCCATACTGATAAGACCAGGAGTCTTAGGAACTTTGTGTAGTACATAGAGGCAGACATGGAAAGGCAGCCAAAATAGGAAGGCAAAGAAACAGAAACCATATGACAGAACAGAATAGAGATCCAGCTATAATGGAGTCAGGTAATCTAACAAATGCAGAGTTCAAAACACTAGTTATAAAGATGCTCAATGAACTTTTGGAAAACTTAAGAGAACTCCAACAAAGAGATAAAAATGGAAATGGAAATTATAAAAGGGAACCAGTCTGACATGGAGAACACATTATCTGAGAATTATATTAAATGGAATAAACAAAGGAATAAACAAAGTGAATGAAGAAGAGGACAAATGCTCTATCTAGAAGACAGGAAAGCCAATTAGAACACTCAATCAGAATGGCAAGAAAAATGATGCCAACTATAAAAATAATTTAAGGAGTATATGGGGCACTATTAAGGTTTCAAACATTTGTCTGATCAGTGTAAGTGAAGAAAATCAAGATATTGAACAGCTCAGCTGTTTGAAGAAATAATGATGGAAAATTTTCATAACTTGGAGAAGGAAATGGATATAAAACCACAGGAAGTTCAGAAGATTTCAAAAATCAGAAGATTTCAAAAATTCAAAAATCAGAGATCCAAAGAGGCCCACATCAAGACACATCATAATTAAATGCCAAAGTTTAAATACAAAGAAAGAATATTAAAAGCAGCAAGAGAAAAACAAATAATTACATATAAGGGAACACCCATATGACTGGCAGCTGACTTCTCAAAAGAAACTATGCAGGACAGAAAGCTTTGGCACAAAATATTTGACAGGATGAAGACTAAGGATCTACAACCAAAAATATTTTTTCTAGCAAAGCTATCATTTAGAGCTGAAGGACAGATAAAGAGCTTTCTAGACAAAAATAAGCTAAAGGAATTTATTACCACCAAACCAGAATTACAGGCAATGTGAAGGGGACTTCTTTAAGAAGAAAAAACAGGAATAAAAAATGATAACAACTACATTCCTATCAATAAATACCTTAAATGGAAAAGAATTAAGTGCTCCAACCAAAAGATAGAGTGACTGAATGGATAAGAAAACAAGACTCCTACACATGAAAAGGAAGGGAATCGAAAAAGATATTGCTCTGATGAACCTAGAAGGTATTTATGTCAGACAGAGAAAGATAAACACTATATAATTTCACTTATATGTGGTATTTAAAGAATAAAAAGAACAAACTAATCAAAAACAGACTCACAAATATAGTGGACAATTTGGTGGCAAACAGAGGGGAAGGGAGCTTGGGAGGCTTGGAGAATGGGGTGAAGGATTAAAGAAGTACAAATTAGTAGTTGATGAATGGTCATGAGGATGGGAAGCATGGAATAGGGAATGTAATTAGCATTTATACATAGGCTAGGTGGAGAGTCAAAAGAGGGAGGGAGCAATTGGGGGGATCATTTTATGTAGATGTCTAACCAATGCACTATATACTTGAGACTAATTAAAATTAAAACAAACAAACAAAGAATAAGTCACTCTTATCTACTTGGAAAATAAAACTACAGTCCAAATATAAACTGTTTTTTTTGAGGTGGTGTCAAAATTTTTTGGCTATTAAAATTTTTGGTTGCTTTTACTCAATCAAGGAAAAAACACAAGTGAAGGAGACTCAACAAGGTATTGAAATTTGCCAACTCATTTTCATTCATAAGATAAAAAAGAATAGTGCACTAAGAATGAAATAACATGGATTCCTTTGATTAGCATAAAGTGAGATTTTGAAGTAACCATTTTAAGTGTCACAAAATATAATCTGAGTTTGAATAATTAGAGAAAAATGAGTTTAATAAGATGATCCATTTTGTTATTGTCAATAAACAATAACTCAGCCATTTGTGCCAATTAAAGAGAGGCAATAATATAATCATTTGACTATTCTCTATGCTCAGAATTAACAAGAAAAATGTATCTGTTAATCTATTAATAGATATTTAGGTTGTATCCATGTTTTGACTATTGTAAATAATGTTTCAACAACATGGGGGTGGAGATATCTTTTGAAGACTGTGATTTTATTTCTTTCAGTTGAGTACTAGAAGTGAAATTGCTGAAATATATGGTAGTTTTATTGTTAATTTTTTAAGGAAACTGTATGGTTTTCAATAGCTGAACCAAATTATGCTCTCACTGTGCACAAGGGTTCCCTCTTACCACATTCTCACTATACTTGTTATTCTTGACTTTTTGATAATAGCAATTTGAACAGGTGTAAAGTAATAATATCTCATTGTGGTTTTAATTTGTATTTCCCTGATGATTAGCGATGATAAGCACCTTTATTATTTATTTATTTGTTTGTTTGTTTGTTTGTTTATTGGCTGATATAGTTGCTCTTACTCCATCAAGGTTTAGTTTGTTTCTTAATACTAAATATACACACACACATATATATGTATGTATATATATATATATATTTTTTTTTAATTACAATTGGCATACAACATTATATTAGTTTCAGGTGTACAACATAGTAATTAGACATTTATATAACTTACAAAGTTACCACCCCAGTAAATCTAGTACCCATCTGATACCATACATAGTTATTACAATATTATTGTTATATTCTTTGTATTATACTTGACATTCCATGACTATTTTGTAACTAACAATTTGTATTTCTTAATCCCTTCCCTGTTTTCACCCACCCTCCCAATCCTGCTTCCATTTGACAATCATCAAAATGTTCTCTATATCTATGAGTTTGTTTCTGTTTTCTTTATTTTATTCTTTACATTTCATATGCAAGTTAAATTGTATGGTATTTGTATTTCTCTATCTGACTTACTTTATTCAGGACAATATCCTCTAGGTCCTTCCACATTGTTGCAAGTGGCAAGATATATATATCCTTCTTTATACATTTATCCATTAGAGACACCCAAGTTGCCTTCATATTTTGACTATTGTAAATGATATTGCAATGAACATATAAATACATAATCTATTCTAACTAGTGTTTTGTGTTTCTTCAGATAAATACCCAAAACTGGTATGAATGGGTCCTTCTTTGTCTCCTATTAAAGCCTTTGTTTTAAAGTCAATTTTGTCTGGTGAAAATATTATTATCCCAGCCTTTTTGGTTTCCATTTTCATAAAATATCTTTTCAATCCCCTTACTTTTAGTCTGTGTGTGTCTTTCAGTATGTCTCTTGTAGGCAGCACATATAAAGGTCTTATTTTCCTATTCATTCAGCCACCCTATGTTTTGATTGGAGCACTTAACCTTTTACATTTAAAATAAAATAATTGTTGATAAATATGTAGTTCTTGCCATTTTGTTATTCATATTTTTTATCCTTTCTTTTCTTCTTTTTCATAAAGAAGTCCTTCTAACATTCTTGTATTGGTTTGGTGTTAATGAACTCCCTTAGAATTTTCATGCCTAGGAAGCTCTTTGCCCTTCAATTCTAAATGATAGCCCTGCTGGGTAGAGTAATCTTGATTGTCGGTCCTTGCTTTTCATCACTTTGAATATTTTGTGCCAGTCCCTCTGGCCTGCAAAGTTTGTTGATAAGTCAGTTGACAGTCTTATGAGAGGTCCCTTGTTGATAATGACTGTTTTTTTCTTGGTGCTTTTAGGATTCTCTGTTTGCAACCTTTGGCATTTTAATTATGATGTGTCTTTCTGTGGGGCTCTTGGGTTCATCTTGTTTGGGACTCTGCAATTTCTGGGCTTATATGTCTATTTCCTCTGTCATGTTAGGGAAGTTTTTCATTATTATTTCTTTAAATAGGTTTTTAAATTCTTCTTTCTGCTACTGCTATGATGCAAACCTTGATATGCCTGATGTTGTCCCAGAGGTCCCTTAAATTATTTTCATTTTTGAGGGTTTTTTTTTTATTTGCTGTTCTCATTGGGTGTTTTCTGCTACCTTATCTTCTAAATCACTGATTTAATTTTCTGCTTCATGTAATTTACGGTTAATTCCCTCTAATGTATTCTTCATTAGTGTATTCTTCATTTCTAACTGGTTGTTTTTAATGTTTTCCATCTCCATTTTCATGTTTTCTCTCTCTTTGTTAAAGTTCTCCTTGAGTTCAACTTCTCGTCCCATAAGCTCATTGAACGTCCTTATAATCAGTGTTTTTAACACTGCATCTAGTAGATTGCTTGTCTACATTTTGTTTAGTGTTTTTTTTTTCTAGAACTTTGTTCAGTGCTTTTATCTGGAAGACGTTTCTTTGTCTCTTCATTTTGGCCACCTCCCTGTGTGTGTTTCTATATATTAGGTAGGGTTCCTATGTCTCCCAGTCTCAGCAGAGTGGCTTCATGTAGTAGGTGTCCTTTGGGGTCCAGTGGCTCAATCTTTCTGGTCACCTGAGCTGGGTGCTCCAGGTAGGTCCCTTGTGTGGGTCGTATTATCCCTTGTTATATTTAATCCTTGGTTGCTGTTTGCATGCCAGCGAGAGAGATTGACCCTCAGGCTGATTTTATGTGAGGATTAGCCATAACTATCATAAAGAAGCTGTTGTGCAAAGATTGATCCTACAGAGCAGGATTTACTTTTGCAGAGCTCTGGTGCCTGCTCAGTCTGCTCTTTGAATGTATCCTTATCCATTGGGTTCCCCGATTATACTCTGGCTAATCTGAATCTGTGTATTGGCTGTGCCTTCCCAGGACCACATTGCAGGCCAAGTTCAGCAATAGCTTGAATCCTACCTGAGACCACCTTGCATGAGCCACCAAGCAATATGCAGGTGGCCTCCACCCACATTAGGTTTGGAGGTACCTCGAGAGGCCAAGCCATAAATTAAGACTAGATGCTGTGAGTGTTGAGCTTGGGGCTGCTCAGCAAGAGGTATAGGGCACACTGAGTTCAGAAGCTGCATAATTGAGATTTTTTTTAGATATTTTAGGAAAGTCTATAGCATGAGCCAAGATAGGCAACTTGTGTTGAAAACCACTGGAAGTGGTTTGGTTGGACCCATAAATTGGATGAGGTACGGTCTCAGGGAATTGCCAAGGTGGGGCCACCAATATTAGCTACGTTGATGGAGCCTCATTATGGTGGCTGCCTGCATCTACCTATCAGGAGGGGAGAAGGGTCAACAAATAAACAATGGATTCTGTCAACACTTCTGTCTAGGAGAGGGCTGCCCCTCCAGCCTTCTCCCTGAACCCAGACAATTAAGTTCCTCTTCATATGTCCGTGGCACCTTTTAAGTCGTTATCCCAGTACTAGAGCTCAAAGCGAGTGAGTCTATGTGAAGGCCTTTTAAGAGAAGCCCCTGGGTCTCCAACAGCCCTCCATATCATTCAGCCATAATCTTCACTGATTTCATAGCTACAAGTTGTGGAGACTTCTCTTTCTGGCACTGAATCCCTGGACTGAAGCCTGGTGTGGGGCTGGGAACCCTCACTCCTCCAAAAAGTCCTCTGCAGCCGAGATATCCCTCTTGATTTTTAACCACCACACATGGGTGTGGGACCAGCTTGTTCTGCTTCTTGGCCTCTACTACCAGTCTCAAGATGGCTTCTGTATGTTCTTAGTTGTAGGTCATTTGGTCAGCTAGACTTTAGGTAATTCTCAGTAATGGTTGTTATGCAGTTTATTTGTAATTTGAGGTGGTTGTAAGAGGAGGCGAGCACAGCATTTACCTGCTTTGCCATATTGACAGTAAGTTGTTAAACACCTTTACATGTACCTATTAACCATTTGTATGTCTTCTTTAAAAAAATGTCTATTCATCTTATTTGCCCATTTTTAAATTGAACTGTTTTGTTGTTGTTGTATGTTTTTTGTTTTTGTTTTTTTGCTATTGAGTTGATGAGTTATTTATATATTTTCGATATTAACCCTTTATAAAATACATGATTTATAAATATTTTTTTTCCCATTCTATAGGTTACCTTTTCATTTTGTTACTTGTTTCTTTTGTAGTGAAGGAGCTTTTTAGTGTTTAGTCCCTCTCATTGATTCTTGTGTTTGACATTTTTGCTTTTGGTGTCAAATTCAAAATGTCATTGCTAAGACCAATGTCAAGTAGCATACTCATGTTTTCTTTTATGAGTTTTACAGTTTCAGATTCTATGTTCAAGTATTTATTACATTTTGAGTTAATTTTGTGTACGGTGTAGAATAGGGGTCCAGTTTCAATTTTTTCCATGTTGCTGTCCAGTTTTTCCAGTACTTTTTATTGCAGAGACTATCCTTTCTTCATTGTATATGCTTGGTTCCTTCACCAAAAAATTAATTTATCGTGTATGAAGAGGTCTATTTCTGGACTCTCTATTTTGTTCCATTGATCTATGTGTCTGTTTTAAGCCAATGTCATGCTGTTTTGATTATTATAGCTTTGCAAGATAGTTTGAAAATAGGAAGTGTTATGCCTCCAGTTTTTTTCTTGTTTGTAAAGATTGATTTGATTATTCAAGGTCTTTTGTGATTCCATACAAATTTTAGATGTTTTTCTGTTTCTGTGAAAAATGCTGCTGGAATTTTTATTGGGATAGCATTGAATCTGTAGATTGCTTTAGGTAGTATGAACATTGTAACAATATTAAGTCTTCCAATCTATGAGCACAAAATATCTTTCCATTTGTGTCTTCATCAACTTCTTTCGTCAATGTCTTGCAGTCTTTAGTATATAGATTTTTTATCATCTTGGTTAAATTTATTTTTAGGTATTTTATTCTCTTCAATGCAGTTTTAAATGGAGTTTTTTCTCTGTATTTTTAATAGATAGTTATTAGTGTATAGAAATACAATTGATCTTGTTACATTAATTATGTATTCTGTACTGCTGACTTCATTTACTATTTCTAATAGCCTTTGGTGGAGTCTTTTTTTTTTGGTGTTCTATATATAAGATAATGTCATCTGCAAATAATATTTTTTTCCTTTATGATTGGATTGTTTTTCTCGCCTAATTTATCTCGTTAGAAATTCCAGTATTACATTGAATAAAAGTGGTGAGAGTGGGCATACTTGTCTTGTTTCTTATCTTAGAGGAAAATATTTCAGCTTTTTACTATTAAGTATGATGTTAGTTGTGGGCCTGTAATATACGGGATTTCTTATGTTGAGATACATTCATTCTATACACTTTGCTTAGTTTTTCTCATAAATGAAAGTTGAATTTTGTCAAGAGATTTCTCCATCTATTTAGATGATCATATCTTTTATCTTTTGTTAATGCAGTATATCTCATTGACTGATTTTAAAATGTTAGATAATTTTGTATGCCCGAGATAAACCCCACTTAATCATGGTATATGATCCTTTTAATGCATTATCAAATTTGGTCTGCTATTACTTTGTTGAAGATGTTTGCATTTATGTTCATCAGGGCCTGTAACTTCCTTTTCTTGTAGTGTCTGATTTTAATATCAAAGTAATGCTGGCCTTATCTAAAAAAAATTGAATGTGTTTCCTCTTCTTTTCTATTTTGAGAAAGTGTGAGAATTATAGATATCAATTCTTCGTTAAATGTTTGGTAGAATTCATCCAATGAGATTATCTTGTCCTGACTTTTCTGGGAGAATTTTTTTATTATTACTGATCCAATGTCTTTATTAGCAATTAGTCTGTTCAAATTTTCTATTAATGATTTAGGCTTGGTAGGTTGAATGTTTCTAGAAATTTATTCATTTCTTTTACGTATCCAGTTTGTTGCAATATGGTTGTTCATAGTAGCCTTTTATGAGTCTTTATATTTCCATAATATTGTAACATCTTTTTTATTTCTGACTTTATTTGAGTGCTCTACTCTCTTGGTAAGTCTGCTTCAATGTTTGTCTATTTTGTTTATCTTTTTAAAAACCAAACTGTTAGTTTGATTCATATTTTCTATTGTTTTTAGTCTATTTCATTTGTTTCTACTCTGATCATTATTTTTTCTTCTTCCACTAACATCAAGCTTTATTTGTTCTTTTTTTTCCAATTCCTTGAATTGGAAATTAGGTTTTTTTATTTGAGATCTTTCTTATGTCTTAATGTAGGCATTTATTGCTATTAACTTTTTCTTAGAACTGCTTTTGCTGCATCCATAAGTTTTGATATTTGTATTTCCATTTTCATTTATGTAAAGATTGTAATTTTTTTCATTTGATTTGAACAATTGATTATTCAGTAGTATGTTATATAATCTCTACATATTTGTGAATTTTCCAGTTTTCTTTTATAACTGATGTCTACCATTGTGGTTAAAAAAAATGTTTGATATGATTTTAGTCTTCTTGAGTTAATTAAGACTTATTTTGTGACTTAACATGATCTATTGCGGAGAATATTCCAAATGTGCTTGAAAAGAGAGTGTATTCTGCTGCTGTTGAATGAATTATTCTTAAAATATATCTGTTCAACTCATCTGGTCTAACATGACATTTAAGTGCAATATTTCCTTATTGATTTTCTGTCTTAATGATCTATCCATTGATAAAAATGAGATTTTAAAGTCTCTTATTATTATTATATCACTGTCAATATTTTACCTTTAAGTCCAACAATATTTCCTTAATATGTGTTTGTGTGTGTATGTGTGTGTGTGCGTGTGTGTGTGTAAAGTTTTGGTATTTACAAACATTATATCTTCTTGTTGGATTGACCTATATATTATATAATTATCTTCTTTGTCTCTTGTTACAGTCTTTACCTTAGAGTCTATTTTGGCTAATATTAAGTATAGCAATCCCAGCTTTCTTTTGGAATATATATATATATATATATATATATATATATATATATATATATA
Organism: Macroglossus sobrinus; assembly: GCA_004027375.1. Taxonomy (NCBI): domain Eukaryota; kingdom Metazoa; phylum Chordata; class Mammalia; order Chiroptera; family Pteropodidae; genus Macroglossus; species Macroglossus sobrinus. The sequence goes on along the minus strand of PVKZ01001211.1, from coordinate 212,878 downwards.
AATAAATATACACACACACATATGCATGTATGTATGTATGTATATATACATATATATATATATATATATATATATATATTTTTTTTTTTTCTGTGAATATCCTTAAAGCTGAAGTGAGTTTTTTGTAGGCAGCATATAGCTGGGTCTTGAATTTGTTTGTATTGTTTTGTTTTATTCATTCAGACACTGTGTGTCTTCTAATTGTATAATTTATTTATTTACCTTTAAAATAATTATTAATAGGTATGGACATATTGCCATTTTGAAAATTTTTTCTGGCTTTTTAAAATTATTTTGTTTCTTTCCTCTTTTGCTCTCCTCCTGCAATGTGATAACTTTCTCCAGTGATATGCTTAGATTTTTTTTATCTTTTAACTATCTTCTATAGGTTCTTGCTTTGTAGTTACCATGAGGTTTACACAAAACATCTTAGAGTTATAACAGTCTATCATAAACTGGTAACATGTTTAAATGCATTCTAAAGCTCTACAATTTTTACTCTCTGGAAAGAATTGTAGTTGGCCTCTAGATGTGTGTTAACTAGAAGCCTGCCCCTCAGGCCATAGCTTTTAAGATAGACACATAGGCCTTCATGCAAAGACTGGGTTCATCTTAGTCTGCTGCCTCGGTGCAAGGCCTGGTGGGGAATAGCCAGAATGAGTCCAGGTGAGCCTGTTAAAAATTATCCTAGTTTTTCATATCCTTGTTGATCTTTGAGTGCAAACCTCATTGGCTTTCAGAACTAGATGGTTGGTGAGCTTGTATCTCAGGAAAAAGTCTTGAAAGTTGAGAAGCCACATGTGGCAGTCGTACCCTTTACTCCTCAGAGAGTAACTGAAATTGTGAGTTCCTCTCTGTTTTTTGTCACCTGTACCAAAGGTTGGGTTTAGGGTGAGATTGTGTGTCGGCCTCTCCTGCCTATTTTGATGTTTTTTTTTTCCCCTCATTTGTTCCACGTGTTAGAGTCCCTGAATTCATTTCTGCATTTTTTTTCAGCAGGAATTTTTTTTCTGTCAGTAGCTGTAAATTCAGCTGTGCCTGTGAGAGAAAGAGAATTCTGGAGTTTCCTATGTTGCCATCTTCTGGTTTTTTTTTCTTTCTTTAATTGATTATTTATGTTATGAACTTAATACTATTTTAGCACAAGTGTAAGTTTTAGATTATTCTATCTTATGACAGAATCAAGAAAATGAGTATTCACTCTTTTATCTGATATCTTCTCCTGGAAGGTACCATAAAGAATCAAAAATGAAAACTTACATACACATACTCTGAAGCATTGAAATGGAAAAATAAATACATAATTCTATACTTGCTTATATACAGAGTTACCTCAGACTTCATTGAAAGAAACGCAAAGCTTCTAATATGGTTAATTGAACCCTAACTTTTGTGCTTTCATCTCCCAGAGGGCACTTTTTAAAAAAATCAATATGCAGTGGTATTTTTAGGAAACTATGACTTTTCCTCATTTTTTCCCTCCTTTTATATAACTTTTTTGTGAGTAAAGAGATCAGTAGAATTTCAAAGATTTGGTATGTAAGGGAGCAGTGGTAGTTTTTAATCAGGGTAACAAATATCAGTCTCAATATTGGTAGGTTCTATCTTGCTAACCCTGTTAACCCTATTGGTTTTGGTTACTCTCATTTCCTTCTACGTTATCATTATTATGTGGTTGTATGGAAAACACTAAAAATTTAAAGTTATATCTGCTCCAGAAAAATGCTTTATTATTATTATTATTATTATCAATTATTATTATTATTTCTGATGTGAAAAATTTCAGGCCATCTAGCTTTCTTTCCAGTTGTTATTCTGTTCATTTCTGAAAGGACTTATTATAAGGAACAATAAATATACTGTCAAATGAAAAAATTGTAAGCCTGGGTTAGCTCAAGATCCCCATGAGACTAGAGCCATTACTATTGTGAAACATAAACCTGGAAACTTCATCTAGAAGATACTACTGCAGTGCTAGGTGCTTATTCTGCATCTGGCTGTGGCATTGATGAATGACATTTTTTTATATTCAAATGAATATCTAAACTTTATGTTAAGAAATTTTAATCCTATGATAATGTAAAATAATAATATAATTATTCAAAGTATAAATATTTTTTTAAAAACAGTGTTATTCAAATAAAAAAATGATTTTCTTATCCTCTGTATAATATTTAGAAATTGAGCCACATAAAATGAATTTAAAATATATTTTCATTTACTTTTTAAAAAGTAAAAAGTTTTATTTTTAGATAATTAAACTTTTCTTAAGGAAGTATTAAATAATTTTCTTGTAATATCAAATCTTTTCATTCTCTGTAATCTCAATTTCTTTTTAGTATTTTTCTAAACTAACTTGACTTTTTATATTTCTCACTCATTTTTTCTATTGCATGTATTTAGAAATTAAGTTTTAACTCAATATTATACTTCTTTTTCTTCAAAGCTTTGTATTCTTTCTTGCTTATTACTTTATTTGATGTTATTTGATGACATTTTTACATTTCTGGTAAATTTCCAAACTTTTTTATCTACCCTTATGTCAAACCATACTCTTTTTTTCGTGGTAGTTTTCCTTATTCTGAAATAATCTTTGTGTTGCTTTTCCAAGTCTTTTTAAAAAAAACTTACCTATAATCAAATATATTTATTGCCCTTTTTTATTCTTTTTTACTTTTTCTGATTGTTCTCCTGACTGCTCTGTCCTGGGATTTTCTCTGTTTTTCTCTTTTTCATTTACACAATGTCTACTTATAATTAAGTAATGTCCTAAGGTTCAGTAAAAATAATACTTTCAAGTCTGGTACAATTAATGTCAGCTTCCAAAAAACTCCATCTTAGGAAACTGAAATTCAAATACAGAATAGGGTCAGTTCTAGAATATGGTTATTTACTGGTCAAGTATTATGAGTAAAGTTGTTAGATTTATTATTTTTTTTGTAGTCAGATTAAAGTATTTTAAAGGAACATTCAGTTATAGGATGTTCTTTGTCTCTAACTTTATTCTTTAAGTCACTAATTTTATTCAACAGTTTTATTCCTCAATATTCTTCTATGGAAATATCTACTAAAAGAAACAAACTACTATTAGAGATGCAGCACTTCACTGGTAAAAAGTTTTCATCTTCATACAGACTCCAGTCAACTTGTAGTGGCCCTGGAATCATAATGTTTAGAGGAAGTCTAAGGTCACAGTTAATATCAGACAGAGGTCACTGTGATAAATGAATGATAGCTGCCTTGAACATGAGAACTGAGTCTGATACATAAGTGATTTTTTAAAAATTTCAAGTATATGATTTATATAGTTTATAAAATGATCCCCATAATTGCTCTTTCTCTCTCCTTTGGTTTTCCATCTAGCCAATATATTAATACTAACTGCATTCCCTATGCCGTGCTCTCCATCTCCATGACTGTCTATAAACCACTAATTTGTACTTCTTTAGCCTTTCACCCCATTCTCTCAGCCCCCCAATTCCCTATCTCCTCTGTTCATCATCAAATTGTCTGCTATATTTATGAGTCAGTTTTTGATTAGTTTGTTCCTTTCATTCCTTAGATTTCACATATAAGTGAAATCATACAGTATTTATCTTTCTCTATCTGACTTATTTCACTCAGCGTAATAGCCTTTAGGTCCATCCATGTTGTTGCAAATGGAAGGATTTCATTTTTAAAATGGCTGAGTAATATTCCATTGTATATGTGAACTATAACTTCTTTATCCAATTGTCTGTTGATGTGTATTTAGGTTGCTTCCATATCTTGGTTATTGTAAATTGTGCTGCCATGAATATCGGGCATAGATCTTTACAAATTATTGTTTTGGTTTTCTTTGGATAAATACCCAGAAGTGCAATTGCTGGGCCAAAAAAGTTATATCCACTTTTAATTTTTTAAGAAACCTCCAGACTGTTTTCCACAGTGGCTTACCAATTTGCAATCCCACCAACAATGTATGAAGATTCCATTTTTCCACTTCGTCACAAATACTTGTTCTTTGATTTATTTATGATAGCAATTCTGACAAGTGTAAGGTGATACCTCATTGTGGTTTTAATTTGCATTTTTCTAATGACTAGTGACCTTGAGCATTATTTCATATGTCTATTGGCCATCTGTATTTCCCCTTCGAAGAAGTATCTCTTCAGGTCTTCTGCCCACTTTTTAATGGACTGTTTTTTTTCCTGTTGTTGAATTGTATAAGTTATTTATAGATTTTGGATATTAACCTCTTAGGACTGCTTTCACCATGTTCCATAGATTTTGAGTCATTGTTTTTTCATTTTCATTTGTTTGTAGGTATCTTTTGATTTCTTCCTTGATCTCATGAGTAATCTATTCATTGCTTAGTAGTTTGTTATTTAATCCACATGAGTTTGTGTATTTTCCAGTTTTCTTTCTTTTTGTTGTAGTTGATTTTTAGTTTCACACCATTATGATCAGAGAAGGCAGTTGATATAATTTCAAAGTTCTTAAATTTATTCAGACTAAATTTTTGTGTTCTAACATGTAGTTTATTCTGGACAATGTTCCATGTGCACTTGAGAAGAATGTTCATTTTGTTCTTTGGGGTAAAATGCCCTGAAGATAACTATTAAATCTATCTGGTCCTGTGTGTCTTTTGGGCCTATTGTTTCCTTGTTGATTCTTTGCTTGGAAGATCTGTCCATTGGTGTCAATGGGTGGTAAAGTCTTCTACTATGAGTGTATTACTTTTGATCTCTGCTTTTATGTCAGTTAATAATTGCTTTATGTATGTAGGTTGGGTACATATATGTTTAGTAGAGTTATGTCTTCTTGATTTATTGATCCCTTTATCATTACATAATGCCCTTCTTTCTCTCTTATTATAGAATTTATTTTAAAGTCTATGTTATCTAACATAAGTATTGCTACACCAGCTTTTTTCTCATTTCCATTTGTGTGAAATATTTTTTTCTATCCCTTACTTTCAGTCTGTGTCATTTGATCATATGCTTGGGTCTTGTTTTTATTCATTAGGCTACCCTATATCTTTTGATTGGAGCATTTAATCTATTTAAGTTTAAAATGATTATTGATAGGTACATTGCTACTGCCAATTTATTATTTGTATTTGTTATTTTTATTTTCTTTTTTTACTCCTTCTCTTTTTACAATAGTTCCTTTAACATTTCTTGTAATAGTAGCTTGTTGATGATAAATTTCTTAAGCTTTTCCCTGTCTGAGAAGCTCTTTACCTTACCTTTCATTTTAATCAAAAGCCTTGTTGGGTAGAGTATTTGTGACTGTAAATTTTTGTTTTTCAAAACTGAATATTTCTTGCTAGTTCCTTTTGGCCTACAAAGTTTCTATTGAAAAGTCAGCAGACATTCTTATGGGCATACCCTTGTAAATAGCTAGCTGCTTTTCTCTTGCTGCTAAGATTCTTCCTTTGTCTGTGACCTTTTACTTGTTTCTTGAGGTAAGTCTTTTTGAATTCCTCTTGTTTGGAACTCTTTTTTCTGAACTTGTATGTCTAACTCCTTTGCCAGGTTAGGGAAGTTTTCTGTCATTATTTCTTCAAATAGATTCTCAATCCCTTTTTCTCTTCTTCTTCAGGTACTCCTATAATCTGAATATTGTTATGCTTCATGTTGTTCCAGAAGTCTCTTAAACTATCCTCATTTAAATTTTTTTTTGTTATTCTAATTGAGTTTATTCTGCTACCTTGTCTTTCAGTTTGCTGATTTGATCTTCTGCTTTATTCAATCTACTGTTGAATCCTTCCAGTGTATTCTTCATTTCAATTATCATATTTTTTTGTTTCTGTCTTTTTTTTATGGTTTCTATGTCCTTTTTTTAATGCTTACTATCTCTCTGTTGAGGTTCTCATTGTATTCATTCATTCTCCCCCTAAGTTTGTTGCATCCTTATTACCATTATTTTGGACTCTGTCTCTAGTAAGTTGCTTGCCTCCATTTTATTTAGCTTATTTTCTGGAGTTTTCTCCTACTGTTTCATTTGTGGCATGTTTCTTAGTTTTCTCATTTTATTAGCCTCTTTTTGTTGATTCTATGTGTCAGAAATATTTGTTTTGTCTCTTAATCTTGGCCTGATGACCTAATATGGAAGGTGCCCTGTGTGGCATAGTGGTGCACTGTCCCTGTTCCCCTATGCCAGGGGCTCTGGATGTGATCTTTGTGTGGGTTGTGTGTGATCTTCTATTGTCATCAAGATTTTATTATTGTTAGTACATCAGAAGATGGAAATAAGCTCAGGCTAATTGTGGGAATTGGCTGCACCCACAGGGTAAAAGTTGCTATATGGAGGCTGACCCCACTGAGCTGGTTTTGTCCTAGCAGGTTTGTGTACTTGTTGCAACTACCCTTTGAGTGTATCACTAATGGGACTAGTCAAGACTTGCTCTGTTGTGGTCTGGTGTCAGCCTCTGAATGTGTTGGTTTTGTGGCCCCTTGGGAGATGCTCCTCGGTAGGCCAAGGTCAACCACTGCTTTTGACTGTTCAGGAATATCCAGTGGGAATTACAAAGGAATCTGCAGGTGGTTGTTACCTATGCTGTATCTATAGGTAAGTGGAGGAGACAATACTGTAGGCAGTGGTCTGGTTGTTCCCCATCTCTGATCTAGGGCAGTTTAGCAGAGGTACCAGTGCTTCTCAAGGCCTGATACTGTCTGTAAGCCTCTAAAGCTGGAAAAGCAGCCCTCTTGTATATAATTAAGCTTCTAGAATGATAGTAGCTAGATATACATACTCCAGGCATAAAATAGGTGTACCCTTCTATAGAGACACTGAGTAACCCAATAAAATAAACTTATAGATACTGATATTTAGAAGTCCCCTAATTTGCCCAAATAATCTTTCTACAAAGAAAATTATTAGCTGACAATTTTCCCCCAACCAACAGAGTTACTATTAGTATTTTAGGGTCCTGAACTTAATGTGAAAGACAACATAAAACATCAGAGGAGTGTGTGTGTGTGTGTGTGTGTGTGTGTGTGTTGGTGGTGGTGGTGATGGTGATGATGGTGGGGAAGGGAGGAGGGAAGATCTGAGGGCATACAACAATATGAAAGATAGAGACCAAAACAAAGAATTAGGGGGAAAAGAGAGTTAAGAGAGAAAGTAGGGTATGTGTGTTTGTACATATCTAGAGAGTAATATAACAATATATGTAAACACATATTAGAGAGAGAGAGAAAGAGAGAGAGAGATAGAGAGAGAAGAAGAAGAAGAAGAAGAAGAAGAAGAAGAAGAAGAAGAAGAAGAAGAAGAAGAAGAAGAAGAAAGAAGAAGAAGAAGAAGAAGAAGAAGAAGAAGAAGAAGAAGAAGAAGAAGAAGAAGAAGAAGAAGAAGAAGAAGAAGAAGAAGGAGAAGAAGAAGAAGAAGAAGGAGAAGAAGAAAAAGCAGCATTGCAAATGAGCCAGGCCAGAGTCTTCTAGAGCATGCTTTTATGACCCAGTACCCTAGGAATCCTTGGCCTACTGACCTGGAGCCAGCTTCCAGGTGTGTTGTTTTTCTTCCTGGTATTTTCTTAAATGCAGACCACTCCAGAGTAGCAGTAGCTGTTCGGAGCTGAGTCTGAAGATATACATTTAGGAGGAACTGTGCTGTGCTCTAGATGAGTTCAAGATGGGAAGAGAGAAGTGGATCAAGGTAAGTGGATCTAGCTAGCTAAGAAGTGGGTCTGGAGTCAGTTGTTTGTCTCTTGACTTAGGCACTCTGAATAAGTTAGCCATGGGACTGTTTTTCTGATTAATAAACATCATGTAACAGGATGCATGACCTGCTAATCTTTAAATTCCATGGGCTAGTTTTTCATCTGTAAAAATTTTCATCTGTAAAAACTTTATCTGTAAAAATGAGGAAATTAAACTTGATCTTTGAAGGTTCTTCAAGCAGTAACATTTTATGATTTTTTTTGATGCTTTATTTTTTATACCCAATAATATTTACTTGCAGAGTCATGTAAACAATAATTTTACAAAATAGTTTCTAATTATTTCTAAAGGGCATTGATTAAATACACATAAGGCAGCAGGTTAAAGTCATTTCTGCACCTCATTCTTCTACTCCTTTAGAAGACTTTAGGCGAGCAATCATGCCCCACTGACCAGAGGAGCCTCTGGCAGTGACTCAGCATCTTCTTGCTCATTTTTCCCATAGACTAATTTAAGGTGCCAAACCTAAAACAATTTTTCTATGCAAGATTTAAAATGGAGGAATTACTGAAACCACGAGGTGGAAATTAATGAGTAGCTTGAGATGCTATTAGAATACCAGCAGGAGAAAAGACTAAATGAGCTATGATCTGAAGTAAAATATGTCATCCTGGAAATTGCAAGTGATATGATGGAGAAACAATGCTGGGTAATAGGAGAGGAGAAAGAATAAGCTATGCGACTAAGAGACAAGGAGACAAGCATTTAAATTAAGAGGATGGGACAGTGAGACAGCATGAGTTAACATGTAAGAACCCAGACTGAAAGACAGTGTTGTTAGTGATTGCAGACAGGAAATTATCCATCTACATGGCTAAAATGCAGCACTAAGGGGACTGGGCAAGGAAAAGGATGCAAAAGTACTTTTCTACTTAAAAGATTCATCCCAAGCACTTTCTGTAAGTGACATCATTAAATGCTGCCATGAGCAAAAGGCTCACTAATCAAAAAATCATTGAAGAAAAATACAGCAAGGAGAAATAAATAGACTTATGAATAAATGTTTGGAATAATATACCAAAAAATAAAAGCTACTCTCCACTGTTTTTGCAAAGGTGAGTTTCAAAGTACAATTATACATATGTATATGTGTATATATATATATATATATATATATATATATATATATATATATACGAGAGAGAGAGAGAGAGAGAGAGATCTAACAAAATTGCATCTATGTTTCAGTGAGCAGTCTTTTATCAAATTTAATCAGGCTTGGTTCAAACAGATCACCTCATAAAAGAATTGGTTTATTTGTTTTGGAAGGAAACATGTGTTAGCTTTGCTGTATGACATTGTTACCCTCACAGTGATGTTCAAGCTTAGTTTACAGCATGCATTCCATCCTGTGTGTCTGGCTTCAGAAAATTTGGGGCAAAGAAGGAAATATTATAAGCCTGTAGCTATATTGCAAACAGGCTGTGGGAAAGTAGTATTAGGTTTTTCCATTTTATATGATAGAGAATAGTTAATGAAGCTAGTTAAGAAATTAGATAAGCACCTCTGGTAAGTAGGAAGCATTTTTTCCCACTTATACACAAAACTATGACAATGGATATGGAACTAACATTTCTGCATCTCACAAATTTCCATGTTCAGAGTTAGGTCAGAGATCCAGCAATCTTGTTTATTAAACCTCAATCCTGAACTCAAAGAATCAGATTTGCAATCTCAGCATCTCTGTATCCAGACAATTATTTTAAAAAAAATTGAAATGTATTTTTTATATGCTTATAAAATAAAAATAAATTTACCCAAAACTTTTTGTTATTAGCAAAAGGAATTAAAGCCTTATAATAATCAATAATACAGTTTTTAAAAGCAAATTTGCTTTGTCAATAGGATTTCCAACAAATGTTTTTATTCATTAACAAACATTTTAAATTTTATTTCAAAGATCTAGGGCTACAAAGATGAGTAGAATACAGTCTATTTCTTTATGTAATCACACTCAGTATGGGAGTCAACATTTTACAATGAATAAGTTCAGTGAGAAAAATGCTACACTATTGATGAATATTAGAAACTGAGGAACTAAGATTATGGTATTATTAGCTTTCTTGGTGATAAAGTAATTCTTCACAGGGAAGAAGATGCTTGAGCTGGAACATAAAGAAGTCATTTGAAACTGACACCAGTGTCTACATAGGCTTGTTGATGTGAAACAACATGAGTAAAGGAACTGTGTTTTCATATGTCTGGAGCACACAGAGTGAAGAAAAGAGGTAGTGAGCAGTAGGTAGGTGTTGAACCGATATTAGAATAAACAAAATAAATATATAATAATTGCCTTTCTTTCTGAATTCATCAATAATTTACTGCCATGAATTGGAGCTTCATTTTATCATAGGTGCATGTAACTTGCTTATTCTGCCTGCTTTGATCTTGATGATCAATGATAATATATATTGCTGTCAAGCAAGTCAAATTTGTCACCACAGACCTAGTTTCATCTATTAATTTGCTTTTTCCCAATTTAATTAGCTTCACAAAATGTTTCAGAAAGGGGAACAAAAGTATATTCAACATAGATATTCTGAATTGGTATCATGTTATAATTGCCAAATCATAGCCTCATTCATGTTTTTAGAGTTAATTTTCTCAGCCCTTCAAATGCCTTTTTTGGTGAAAGGCATGAGTATCAAGACAGCTAATTTTTAAAAAGTATTTACTTTTGTATCCCTTGGGGAAGAGACATCTGTTTTGTTTTCTTTTTTTTTTTTTGTATTAAGTTTATTGGGTTAAAATTGGTTAATACAATTATATAATTTTCAGGTATACATTATAATTTGTATTTCAGGTGTACATATTATCTGTATATTCTATTGTTTTTATCTTTACCACCCAAAGTCCAATTTCTTTCAGCTACCATATAGTTGATCCCCTTTACCCACTTCACCCTCCCCCAACTCCCCTACATTTGACTCCCTTTATACCATCTACCTCTCTCCTTCTCCTCCACCCACTATCTTCTGGTAACCACTAGTCCATTGTCTATGTCCATGAGTCTCTGTTTGTTTGTCCTGTTCATTTGTTGCTTTTAGGTTTATATCTCACATATGAGTGATATCATGTGATTTTCAGCTTTTTCTGTCTGGCTTATTTTGTTTAGCATGATTATCTCGACGTCCATTCATGTCACAAATGGCAGTATTTCATCTCTTCTTATGGCTGAGTATTATTCCATTGTATATTTACCACAGTTTCTGTAGCCAATTATCTATCGTAGGAAACTTTGATCACTTCCATGTCCTGGCCATCGTGAATAATGCTGCTAAGAACATGAGTGTGCAAATATCTTTTCGGATGTGGGTTTTCAAGTCTTTGGGGTAAATACCCAATAAAGGGATTGCTGTATAACAATTCTTAATATTTTGAGAAACCTCCATAGTGTTTTCCATACTGGCTGTACCAATTTGCAGTCCCATCAGCAGTGTATGATGGTTTCTTTCCTTCACATCCTCTCCAACATTTGTTATTACTTGTCCTATTGATTATAGCTATTCTAACAGGTGTAAGATGGTATCTCATTGTGGTTTTGATTTGCATTTCCCTGATAGCTAGGAATATTGTGCATCTTTTCAAATATTTGTAGGCTATTTGTATGCCCTCTAGGGAGAAGCATCTGTTCAGGTCCTCTGCCCATTTTTTGACTGGATCATTTGCTTTTTTGTTGTTGTTATTGAATTGTATGAGTTCTTTATATGTTTTGGATATTTGTCCTTTATCAGAAGTGTTGCTTGCAAATATATTTTCCCATTCAGATGGTTGTCTCTTTACCTTGTTGACAGTTTTTTTTTTTTAACTGATAAAAAGCTTTTTGGTTTTATGTAGTCCCATTCATTTATTTTAGCTTTTACTTCCCTTGCTTTTGAGGTCAAATTCATAAAATTCTCTTTAAATCCAAGGTCCTTGAGTTTTGTTTCTATGTTTTCTTCTATGCATTTTATTATTTCAGGTCTTATATTCCGGTCCTTAATCCATTTTGAGTTAATTTTGGTGCATGGTGATAGACAATAGTCTAGTTTCATTCTTTTGCTGGTGCCCTTTTAGTTTTCCCAGCATCATTTATTAAATAAGCATCTGTTCTGATTGGGGATTGGGGGCTTGCAGATGTTGTCATTTCCCATTAACCTGTGGAGTCTGTAACCCTTCAATGATGATATAGTACTCCCTATGGAATAACATCTGGTTTACATTACCCTCTCCATCAACACGTAAAATAACTAAATACAGTCTAATGTATTGAATTGAGACCAAAATTTTTTTATCATCTCTCTCCTCTTTTCTATCATCATCTTTAGACTTATAATTTCAAACTGTCATTCTTAAAATTAGAATGGAGCAGGAAACAAAAACAAAAACAAACCAAAAACAAAACTCAATTAAAAACGGGCTAAGAACTTGAATAGACAGCATTTATTTAAAAAGTTACATACAACACAAAAATATGTTTAGCAACACTAATAATTATGGAAGTAAAATTCAGAACTGTAATGAGATACAACCTCATACCCATTAATATGGCTAATATTAAAATATTAATAATAATAAGTTTTGGTTATTGGCAAAGTTACAGAAAATTTGGAATCCTTGTGTACTATTAGTGGAAATGTTATATTAAAAATATAATTACCATATGATCCAGTAATTTCACTTCTGGGGATATATCAAAAAGAATTAAAAGCAGAGACTCAGATATTTGTACATGCATGTTCATAACAGCATTATTCATAATAATGAAAAAGGTAGAAGTAACTCATGTTCATATATGGGTAAATGAATTTTAAAAAAGCATGATATATCTAGAATAGTCAAATTCATAGACAGAAAGTAGAATTATGTTTACAGGGTCTGGGGGCTGGTGCAAATGGGGAGTTATTTTTTAACAGATACTTCAATTTAGAAAAATGAACCGTCCTGGAAACAGATGGAGGTGATAGTTGAACAATAATGTGAAAGCATTTAATGCCACTGCCATACATTTAAAATGGTAGTTTTAATGTTATATATATTTTAACATAAGAATAATAAAAGCATAGAGTGGAGTTAGTTCAGTTATTTCTAATATCGTCAGAACTAATAGAGTGTCTTCGAACTTGGAAGTTGTGCTTCTCTTTTTCTACCCAGCTTATGGAAAGTTCATAGAGCATGCATAGTGTTGTATATTCTCCTATACAATTAAATATCTAATTCTTATTATACCCATAAACTTTAAATTTTTCATAATAGATCAAGAATGATGGAATGTTATAATAGCTGAACAAGGAAGCAAGACATGAGAACAGAGTACAAAAGAAAGCTACTAAAAGATTATAATGAATCAGAAATCATAAAGGTAAGCAAAATTCAGAGACTATAAAATTGGAATTCAGTGTGTGGTGGGAGATCTGTGTGAATACTTTCAAGCCAGAAATATGCAGAACCTAGGGATCAAGAAGAATGGCCAAACAAAGCATTCACTGGTCAAAATCCAAGGAGCTAACAGAAAATTTGTATCATACCAGCACTGGGAAATGGGGCAAACTGTGATTCCACATGCAATGTAAAAGGCCTTATCTCCTCTGTATTCTTGCCCACTCCCATTAGTGGCACCCTGGACTAAAGAGGACTAATGGAACAACAGTTAGAATCATTGGCAAAGTTATTTTTTTCTCTATAACACCATGCCATTAGTAATGATTAATAATGATAAGTAGTATTTGAATAACACTTGCCATGCTTCTTGTATCTAAACAGTAGTAGTTATAAATTTTTCTGCATCAGGGTTGTAGTCCTATAATAGAAGCAAAGATCATGCCAATTCACTTGTTTGGCCCTATTGAATAAGTTCTGATAATACTGTTAAAAAATTCAGTGATGTAAGATGCATGTGTTCAAATATTTATACCATAGGTGGTAAAAATAATAAAAATTTCTGAAAAAGATTAATTTTCAACTATTACATTTATAAAAACTACAAATATTAATACATAGTCATTTATTAAATAAATCAGGAAAAAGAATGAGAATAAATGCAATATATTAGTCAAAAAATTAGTTTCAACTTAAATGTCAATAGTAGTAAGATAATTCTCATTTTAAATATACTGTAGTAACATGATAAAATTCATACAGAGTATGTGAGAAAATGCAAGATAAAAATAATATACTAAAATCACAAATATTAAAATAAATAATCATAAAACCTAAAAAGACTACATGTACCTTTTGGTAGATGAAAATGTGTATAAATTTTCTCTTATAGTTCACATAATGTATGGCATTAAATATAAATAGTATTACTAATTCTTATTTATACATTATTTACATCATTTTAGTAATACCTGGGAAACCTGCAAGATTAGAGTTGTTATCTCCATTAAAAAAGGAGAAGGAGGAGGAGATGATGATTAAATTGATCACATAGTTATCAGGTAGAAGATTCAGTATTTAAAAAGTGCTCTACCTCTGAAACTTACTATCTTTATTATGCTTTCTCCATGCTCTACCCCATGGTACTTCCATGCCTTGAAGCTCCATGTAATTTTACCAGGACACTACCTTTCACTTCTGACAAAGAATGGTAAGTAGATATATGCAAAAGCCTTCAAACCTGCCCAGGTTTCTCTCACTCACTTCTCATATAGGCCCCATTTTCTTCCTGCCTTTATATTTCCCGATAAAACTAAGTTGCAGCCCCAAACCTAGTCTTTTTCTATCAGTGAAATTTTAAAAGTTGAATAAAGTGGATTTTTTTTAAAATTTGTATTCACATGCTAAAATGACTTTTTTAACTTTTATTTTTAAAATAATGTTAGACTTTCAAGTTGCAAAAATAGTACAGAGGTTCCTGTATATCTCTCATCAACTTCTGCTAAAGTTAACATACAATAGTAAAATGATCAATACCAGGAAATTCACATTGATACAATTAATTAAACTACAGATCACATTCAACTTTCACCAGTTTTTTTACTATGTCCTCTTTCTGTTTTGGGATCTAATCCAGGACTCACATGGCAATTCCTCACCACATTGATTTCTTCAAATCTCAACAGTTTTTTAGTCTTTTCTTATTTTTTTATGACCTTAACACTTATGGATAGTACTATTGATTAATTGTTTTGAAGGATGTTCTTCAATTTGGGTTTGTCTGATGTTTTCTCATAACTGTACTGAAGTTATGAATGTTTGGCATAAATAGCACAGAAATGGCAATGTCCTTCTCCATGTATCAAATCAAAAATAATGTCAATATGTCTTTTTACTGGTAACTTTTTATCTCTTGGTTAAAATGTTTGCTGGGTTACTATTTTTCTATTGTAGTTAATGAATATCTTGGGGTAAATACTTGGAAACTATTATAATATTCTGTTTCTTCTCAAATTTTACCTGTTACTCTGAGTATTCTTTGGTGAATTCTCTCTACAACATTTATATCTGTGGTATTTGCCTAATGTCACTGATTTTCTCTTGAAGAGTAGTTTGAATCTGCAGTAGGTGAAGGGCACATACAATGCAGAAGACACTTTTTTTTTCTTCCCCAGGTCCTCAGTATCCATATGGAATGTAAATATTGTTTTTCCCCCTTAGTCAGCAATGGATTCTATGAAAAATGCTACTTCAGTCAGTAACGGTATCTCACTTTCCTCATCTGTCTAATTTACTTTGGAACTAGAATAAAATTAGTGAAAAAATAAGACTATACCATGTATAATATGACACTATTTTCTGTATAAATTCTGATAATAGGGAGAAATATCAGCACTATTACTTTCAAAGTGATAGATGTCAACATCAAAACAACAAGAAAAATAAACTCATTAATGTTATTAGATATCCTCAACTTTAGATCTTTAATGAAACAAATTTGATTATATGTAAAAAAAATCTCTGCAGTTTCCATTTGTTACATTATTATTTAGCTCTTCTTATCATAAGTTGTTTTTCAAAGGAATCATTATAATAGACTGAGATACTGTATTTCCATAGCATGGGAGGAAAAGTTGCTCTCAAGGAAAACATGGAGAATTAAGTGACTAAAAGACCTTCCATTCTTCCACTCCATTAAGACTAAGGATTAGGAAAAGCAGTTGACAGGTTAGGCGTGGCTATGCTTCTGTATTTATGTGTGTCTTGGGACAAGTCTTTCTGTGATTTCAGTTTCTCTTAAACTAAAGACAGATGGATATGGCTCTCTAAGATCTCACTTGTAATGGAGATTTGAAAATATTATTTACTCAAAGCGATATAGACAAGGTGAAAATGACTCATTAAGCAACAACATTGATTTTCCTAAATATATTTTTATAAATTTTATTTATGAATAACACTACTTATTATTTCACTTGTGTCCTTGTTGGAAATTGTCTCCAACAAGTGGGAAATAGATTAAAAATTGTAATCCTATGTATATGAGTAAATTTATTTCTATCATTTGTATATTACTTCAAATATTCAATATTTTATAAATTATATCAAGACATTAAAAGCATGTTTATTATTTTATCCATCATTTAGAGAATTCACAGTGAATGTTTTTTCCAATTTATATTTTCTTTTCAATTGTCCTGTACCAGAACGATCTTAGGCAAAATTGTATAATAAGTAAGTTTTATCTTTGCTTCCTTTATTTTCCATCTTTATTAAATTCCACATACAAAGCAGCAATTGATCAAAGCTAGGCTCTTTGTCTTAGTTATCTCTGTATTTTCAGTGCTTGTATAGTACTGTCACATTGTAGGCATTTAAAATATATTTCATTGAATTCAATGGAATTGATTAGAATAGAATGGAATGCAAAATTATCCCTGGCTATGGATGAGAGATCTAATTAAGGAAATGGAGAATATGAAGTTAAATCACAGCTCAATCAGTCAAAAACTCTGATCCACTGACATTTATTTAGCCCTCAGTTTATTAATAAATAAAAGACATAACATTTCATTAGAGAGTTACTGGGTAGATTAAATAATGGAGTACTGAACTTCTCCTATGTTAGAATATGTCTCCACAATATGATAGGTACCACTAGTGAGCTAGAAAATTAAAAAATTTCTAGAATATAAATTGCAAATGAGATTAGATTGAAAGCACAGCAAAAGCATCAGAGTTCTAAAACATATAATACAAGCCAGAACACACATCTAAAAAAGAAATTTCTATGATACCCCAAGTTCTACATTTAAAAAATAATATCCTATTCTTAAGAGCTGTGTCTACCTTCCTATCTCATTAACATATTCCTTCTAAAATAAGCCTAAGTTCTATGTAGAAGAAGATTCCATGTGCAGGTTTTAGGATCTAAGGGAAAAGTTCAAACAGCTGGACTTTCCAAATAAACAGAGAGAGAGAGAGAGAGAGAGAGAGAGAGAGAGAGAGAAAACAAAATCTGTTACTTGATATGTACTGCAAATTTACACAAAGCCATCTTTAAAAGAAAGTTCTGTTTATGCTCATCTCAAGGAGAGAACTATTTGGAAAACAGAACATACATGCAGAGAAAATACCAAGTATGTCTACTGATCATTATGATTTTTTATTTTAAAAAGTTACAAAAAAACCTGATCACCTGACAATGTAGAGAAAAATCACATATTTGAAAACAGAGCAAGATGTGCAAAAAAAGAAAAATGACTCAGGAGGCCTAACATATTATTTTTAAAAACTTCAATCAGTTTTCTCAGATGTAAATAATTATTATCTCTATGACATAAGGATTAAAGAAGCATTACAAAGATTAATTTAAAATAAAATTACAAAATAAACCTTTAATAGAATGGTTAAATAATAGAATGAATGCAGATATATACCTAATTATGAATCACAAATTTTATTGGGAAAAATTTCCTAGAATCCAAGATAAGAAAACAATGGATAATATGAAACATTAAGAGATTGATGGAGCATTAATCCACCTAATAGGAAGTCTAGAAGAGAATAAGACAATTACCAACAATGTGATAGCAGAGTATTTTCCTAAACTAAAACATCTTAGCAATTTTATGCTTTTAAAGTGAAATCAACTTTGTAAGTAGAAGGAATGAAAAACAGTATGCATCTATATATTTTAGAAATACATTGATACTTCCAAGTAGATGAAATTGCTTATCTTCAAATGAATATAAGTCTTTGGTGTGACTTCCAATCACCAGCACAGTAAGATAGAAAATAATGTTAAATTTTCTTTAAAATTACAAGAAAATCAGTGTTTCTGAAATTTTATAGGTAACCAAACTAACAATCAAAAACTGTGTGTGCATGTTCAGTGAGATCAATCCTCACATATTCTCTATATTTGGAGAAAATAAATGACGCTCTTATGGCAAGAGACTAGGAAAAAAAAAAAAACAAGGGTAAAGGTCAATATAAATATCACAGAAAAAAATTTAGCTGAGTATGGCCAATGAGGCATCAATAAATCATAAAATAAATTAAAGAAAATTTTACTTCTCATAAAAGATTAGAAAATTTTTCTTCAAATATCATGTTTACTTACTTTTCTACAGACATAAACACACTGCTCATTCTGCATTTCTATTTACACAATACATTAAAGCTCTTAAAAACTCAGTTTTTGAATGAACCATTTCCAGTAACTTGGATTATGTATAAATTTTATAACTGCTCTAAATGTACTTGTTTGTTGTGTCTATTCATTTACATCAGAGCAATTAATTTTGCAGCCCTGAAACCCTATTCTCCCTAAGCATTTTTCAAAAAGAAAAAACAAATGTAACATTGTTCTTTCTGGAGAACTGGCCTGTCAGCATTTTCACAAAGGAAATGTTTCAGTCAAATCAGATGAGATAAAAAAAAAAAAAAGCATTTTTTTTAATTTAGTGAAATAAAACTATTTAAAAAGAAGAAAAGCTTTATAATTACAGTCAATAAAGTACCTGTTACTATGAAAAAGACAAGATAAAGCCATTCATGTTCCATATACAAAGACAAATATAAAGTAATGAAAATGAATATAACTTATTTGTCTTTACAAAGAAGAACCCTAAATTTCAATGAAATTTTATATTAGCAGTGACATGGAGCATTTGTAACATATATCTCAGGCTTTGAATTTAGGATTATCTACACATTAAACCACATTTTAAAAAACTAAATATTTTTTCTATTCCAAATTTATAGGGAAGATATAATATGATCTCAAAAGAAAGACCATATTAACTCCTATCCCTTATTTATTCCCATTTTTTTATTGCCATACTTGAACCTTTAATTCTTCTATTTGCTAACACAAATACTATTGTGGGTGATAGTTTAAAGAAGTTGTATTACATTTCCATTGCTGCTGTAAAACATTACATAAATTTTGATTTAAAACAATGCAAATTTATTATTTTATAGTTGTGTAGGTGAGAATTTCAACATAGATCTCACTGTTTTGTCAAATCAATGTGTCAGCGGGGCTATGTTTTTTCCTAGAAGCTCTAGCAGAAACTCAATTTTCTTTTTCAGCTTCCAGTGGCCATATACATTTCTTGATTCTTGGCCCCTTTCCTCCATCTTCAAAGCCAGCCATGTTGTATCTCTCTGACCATCTTCTGAAGTCACATCTTTCTCTGACCCTGACCTCAGCCAGGAAAGGTTATTTTAAGACCTCATGTGATTAGGTTAGGCTCCTCTAGAAAATGCAAGGTAATCTCCCATCTCAAGACCCTTAACCTTAATCACATCTGCAAAATTCTCTTTGCCATGAAAGGTAACAAGTTTACAGGTTCCAATGATTAGGGGTGGACATATTTAGGGGCTCATTATTCTGCTTACTACAGTCTACCTTCTGTGCCCCAAAGATTTTCATTCTTCACACATATAAAATTTATTCACCTCACAATATTTTAAAGTCTGAACCCATTATAGCATCAACTCAAATTTAAAAATCTCATGTAAATATCATTAGCTCAAAAGTCCAAAATCTCATCATCTAAATCATAAATCTATTTAGGCAACTAAAGAAACAAGTTATCTGTTTCTAAAATATTATGGTGATTAGGCAGAAGATTCTGGTTCCAGAGAGTAAAAAATGAAGAGAAAAAGAATCATTGATCCCAAACAATTTTAAAATCCAGCTGAGAAAGCCTCATTAGATTTCAAGTCCTGGGGTTAATCCTATGTAATTTAACTATTTGGTCTCTCAGTTTGGCCCTCTGAGACATCCTCCATATTTCATGAATGGTGGTATATGTTTTTCAGCTGGATAGCTTTATCAGCCTGTTTCCTGTCTGTAGATATTTGGGGTTCCAACAGCCTTCTCTGAGTTTGTACTCTATTTCTTTAAATTATGGCTCACAGTGTTTCGCTAGTTAAAATTTTGAAGACCCTTGTGGGTCTCTTGTACATGTCATGAGATTGTCTCCATTAGACATGAAATCTCCTCACAGATCTTTCCTAGATAATCTAATTTCTGTTTTTGGCCTTTATTGAGATGTCTAAAGAATAGATAATGCCCTAAAGCTTCCTATCTGCTCTCCAGTTACATTTAGGTAATCTGTGAGACAAACTTTTAATTTATACAAAAAGCTATTTGTGTGAATGAACATTAATACATTCTACTTTTTCTGAGGTGCATCCCCTCTATATCATAAGTTCTTTGCAGTGAATCTCTTAATTTTAGGGTTTTTTTGTTTTGTTTTTCGTTTTTGTTTTTGTTTTGTTTTTGTTTTTGTTTTTAATAAATCTGAAGAGGCTGAGAATTTCCAAAACTATCTAGTACACTTTTTTTTTGGGTGGGGGGAATGGGGGGCGTGGTGATTTTTGTTTGTTTGTTTAATGGTTCCTCTCTAATTAACCTCTTTACTCTGACATTTTACTATAAGTGGCAAGAAGAAACCAGGCCACATCTTCAATATTCTGCTTAGAAATCTTCCCAATTCAATGTACAATTTTACCATTTTCCAGATATGCTATCCATTTAACTGAAGAACACGTCTGCCAATCATTCTGTCACTGTATAGCAAAGATTCTTTCCTCTGGTTTCAATAACATGTTTCTCATCTATTTCTCAGGTTTCACCAGCTGTTCCTTTAAGAGCAGTCTTCATTAAGAGCAGCTAACATCAATGTTACTACTAACAGTTCAGGAAAACCTAGCCTTTTTCTATCATGCTCCTCAAAATTCTTCTAGCCTCTGTCCATTGCCCAATTTCAAAGCCAGTTTCACGATTATTTTTAGATATTTGTTACAGCACCACCTCACCCTGGTACCAGATATGTATTGACTTAATAGTGCTTCAATAATAAATTACAAAAAATTATAGTGGTTTAAGCAATGCAAATTTATTATCATATATATATATATACAGATATATATATATATATCTGTAGATTAGAATTGTAGATTAGAATTTACTATCATATATATATATATATCTGTAGATTAGAATTGCAACAGAGGCCTTATTGTGCTAAAATTAATGTGCCAGTACAACTGTATTTCTTTATGGACATTCTAGGGCAGAATCTGTTTCCTTGCCTTTTCTGGACACCTTCTTTCAAACTAAATCCAGCAATACTTTCATTTTTTCACCATTCTCACATCTTTTCTGCCCATGGCTGAGAAAGTTTTTCTGCTTTGAAGGATCTTTATTATTAGATCTCATACATTAAACCACCTCAAGTTCCTTAACCTTAATCATTCCATAAAGGATGTGAATACCTTAGGGAGATTTTTTTTTTTCTATCATATGTGGCCTCATCTGAACAGACCTGATTAGTATCAAGGACTTATCATTTTCTTTCTTTTTTTTTTTTTTTGAGTACTTGCTGTCCCACATCTACATTTTTAAAAATCTTTAAAAGAGTGTGACCATTTGACCAATTAGGTTTGTTCATTCAATCCTTATGAATCTTTTGGTAGTTGACAGTGGACTGAGATTATTGTAGAGCTTCTTGAAACTTAAGTTTCCTAGAAAACAGACCATGAGGTGAAGCATACATTGTAGAAAGTTTGGGAGATTTTGGAGATTACCATTGTAGAAGAGGAGGGAAAGAGGCCAGCAGGGATGGACAGAGGAAAAGATCAGGCTGCAATGTAGTCTCAACAAAGTCTCAGGTGACTGTATATTGGAAAAGACACATTTCTGAAGCCAAGTGGGCCCTATAGATTATTCTGTATTACAATAAGAAACACATGAACTTTATGCTATGGAAGCTAGCAGTCATTAAGTGCAGGCTGCCCAACTAGAAGTAAGAGTCTCTACAACCCAGTGCAACTTCCAGAGAGAGCTGACAGTTGAGAGTCATCAAACAGCAGTACTCACAGTAGTTGAAGAAAAGACCTTTACAACTTGAATGGAGATCTGGGAATTATATTCCAGCATCCACTGCTCCTCCAGATTTTGATTCCTAAGATCTGATCTTTGCTACATATACTATTATAATATATGTGTTATCTCTTTCTCCATTGATGTTGACCGCCCAAGCTACAAATAAATTGGGTGAGCTAAAGAATGTAATTTCCCTCGTATAAGCTGCCTATTTTGTACAATCCAACTTCTATTCTCACTTTGTTGAGAGTTTTTATCAAATAGATGTTGAATTTTGTCAAATTTTTTTTTCTGTATCTGTTGAGATGATTGTCTGTTTTTTATCCTTTATTTTGTTAATGTGATATATTGCATTGATTGATTTAAGGATATCGAGCCATCTTTGAATCCCTGGGTTACAATCCATTTGGTCACGGTGCATAAAATTTTTAATGTATTCTTGAATCAAGTTTACTAATATTTTGTTGAGAATTTTTATATCTATGGTTCATCAAGCATATTGGCCTATAAGTTTATTTTATTTTTTGTAATGTCTTTATCTGGTTTTAATATCAGGGCAATGCTGGCTTCATAAAATGAGTTTAGAAGTTCTTCCCCTTCATTTTTTTTTGAACTAGTTTAAGAAATATAAGTATTAATTCTTTGAAAGTTTAGTAGAATTTATCTGTGAAGCCATCTGGTTCTGAACTTTTATTTGGAGTTTTTTGATCATTGCTTCAATGTCATTGCTAGTCATAGATCTATTTAGATTTCTTTCTGGTTCAGTGTTAAAAGGTTATATGCTTATAGAAATTTATATTTTTTGTATTTTTGTAGTATTGGTTAGAACTTTTCTTTCATTTATGATTATGTTTATTTGAAATCTCTCTTTTCTTGTTGAGTATGGCTAAAAGTATTCTATTTTATTCATTTTTTTAAAGAATCAGCTCTTAATTTTCTTGATCTTTTCAATTTTTTCAATTTCTATTTCATTTATTTCTACTCTGTTCTTAACTATTTACTTCCTTCTGTTTCTTTTGGCTTTTGTTTGCTCTTCTTTTTCTAGTTTCTTTAGGTTTAGAATTAGATTTATTCTTGCTGTTTCTTCATAGAATTGAGAATTCTTACTTCCTCTTACTTTATTCTGTACAGTGTGACAGGAGTAAATTTGAAGTCAGAGCTAGATTAAAATTAAAGACCCCACTTACTGGATTTATGAACCATGGCAAAAAAATCTTAACTACATTCAACCTCAGTTTCTTTACTTGAAAAATTAAAATAATATTGCCTAATTCACAGAGTTACCTATGTGCTAAAAAACAGTGATATAAGATTTTCAACATTGTGGGTGGCAGAAAATTATTTTTCCAAATGTATTAATTTTCTTTTAGGATATTATTTAATCTTTAATAATTTTTTATCTTTCTATTACCTCTGTCTCTCCATGGGCCCCCATCCTCATTATGTTCTTGATATATCATAATCTTAGAAATAGATTATGTAGATACTTTTTATCTATATCACATCATTTTAACTCATGAAATACAGCTGTTTTATGAAGAAATATTTCAGAAAAACTGAAATATATACTTTACTCCTACCTTTCTAGAGCTAAATATACTTTCATTTTTAAGATCATAAAAAATATTGTATGTAATCTGGTTAGAACTTAAATTAAGATTGGGAATATGTAAGCAATTAGGCATGGTACATCTATTTGTAAAAAGAGACATATAAATATAGATTATTATATTTGTTATTTTTGTTTTAAATGATATTCAAAAACTACAAATATAATTGCTTTAGAATTAGTAAGTTCTTGAGCTTTTTAAAAATATATTTTTATAAGTATTAATAAAAACCATTACACTTTTAATCAAATAAGGTGTATAAACAGAGAATTTTAAAGCCTGTTTTTAAAGTATGTGAAACTTGTAAAGTAGAATCATAAATGCTCACACAATGATAATTAAAATCTTATTTATTTATTTATTTATTTATTTACATATTTATCTATTTATTTATCACATTTTTGTTTATTTTTATTGTGGTGACATTGGTTAACAAAATCCAGTGCTTCAAGTGTACAATTCAACAGTAAGGCATATATATATTTGTGTTGTGTGTTCACCCCCTAGAGTTAGATTTCTTTCTGTCACAACATATTTGATCCCTTTTACTCCACCTACCTACCCCGTTACCCTCTGCTAACCACTAGTCTATTGCCCATAGCCTGTTTGTCCTGTTTGTTTGTTGCTTTTAGGTTTTTTACATAGCTATGCATACTATAAATATGGTTTGACAACTTTGTGTATATGAACACACCTATGCCAATAAAGAAAACAAAATGTTCGTGAGACAGTGTCTCTACTTATATATGCTATACATATATAAGTAGACTTTTGATGTTTTGTTTAATCCTGTTTTATTTTATTTTTAAAAAATAATTGCCTATCCTCTAACTTGATCTCATGTCTCTCTACTTCATCACAACCCATAAATAGGTCAAGTCAGTTTGTAAGGCTCCTGAGATTCCATATTTAAAAAAAAAATAATACTTGGAACAGCTATTAGCTGCTGTGCCATGAAGAATTAGGTATACTTAGTTGTGTTCAGTTTATGATTCTTCAAAAACAAAAACCAAAAAAAAAAAAACACATGGGAAGAGTGGAAAGCATTACTGTTAATGAAAGTCAGTCAGTTGATTGTGTGTGTGTGCGTGTGCGTGTGCGTGTGTGTGTGTGTGTTTGTCTGTCTGTCTATCTATCTATTTATCCAAAGAGAACTATATTCATCAAGTTTGAGAAAATTTTGAAAGCATTTTGGAATACTATGTAATAAAAAACTACAGATACACTATTTTTCAAAGAGAATTTTGTCTAATTTCAGTTTCTGAGCTAGTCTATTATTATCATATATTTAATATGATATCTTAAATTATCTTCTCAGACATAAAAAGAAAGAAATTTATGTATTAAAACCAATTTATTTGTAGCACCAGTTTATTTAATTTGATATACTTCTAAACACAGAAATTGTATTCCTTTGTGTCAAAATAGAGGGAATCAAAAGCATATAAGAATCAGTCAGGACCTATTTTCATGCATTCACCTTGCCACCAGGTGTCAGGACATATGTGTGTGACAGAACTGCTGATTGCATTTCTAGCTTGTATCAGAAAGGGGTTCCAAATTATGCATCATTTAAGAGTGCCTTTATGTAATCCAATTCCAGGGCACTGTTAGTTTCATAATCAAATCTCAAGCCATCAGATTCAAAACTAGGCCAGTATCACTCACCTTTTTTGTTTCTGCCTTTCTGTCAGATTCAAGATATAAGCAGCACATCAACTAGTGAACAATTTTATCATTTCTGTATACTAACATTGTATTCTATTTTAAAGTAGAAATGTACAGTGCATTTTTTCTAGATTGTACACAAACTTGGTAAGGGCTATTACATCAAAGAATATCTACTTCAGATAAATAGTTACATAGATATTTCATATGCAGAGATTTTGGTGAATTTTGGAAAAACTGTTTAAAAATCTCAGTTAATGGCTATATATTGGAGCAAGTTTCAAACAGAGACATCACCCAGTTATCCACTTCTGTCACAGCATCTACTTGTGCTTTGCTCCCAGAAAATTATTATTAGAAAAGTTATTCAATGAATTATATCTTCCTCATTTGTGAAAATCAATAACATGCTATGTTTGCTTCACATTTTAGGGATGTATAGATTTTAAAAAGAATACTTAGAAGACAATAGTTTAAATATTTATCTAAATATTTGTCTAAATATAGTATAGCATTATATATTAATTTATTATGATTTTTAAACTAATATTCATATCTCTTACAATATATTATAGATTATTCTAAGAGTAGTAGTTGTTATTATTTTCTTTTTCCTCCTCCTCCTCCTCTCCCTTCTTCCTTTCTCACCCTACTACTCCTCCACCATCGTCATCATTAATCATCTTAATAACAGCCCTATACGAATAGCACTATTATTATTAGTCACCTGTCTAATATCATATAAGTAAGTAGCAAAGCCTGATATATTTTGTAGCAGTTTTTAACATCATCTGTTATAATATATAAATAAGCGTCTTGTTTTAGCAACTGAATAGTTTTAGATCTTATTCATTTGCCTGTAGAATTCTTTCTATCTCAGAAACAGACACTAACCCCAAAAATTTGTGTAAATGTTCATTTGTCTATTGTGACTTATGGAATAAAAATGACAGTTTGCTAAAGATATTATTAGCTCAATTTCTATTAATAATTGACTTATCTTTCAGAGTTTGAGAGAGTTCTCAAGGAATATTTGAGTCTATACAGACAGTGAAAATATATATTTGTAGTGAGTGGTCCACTTGCTGAATAACAAGACTGATGAATCAGTGAACATGCTAGAATTTATCTCCTATAGGAAGTGCTGTGGCACATTTGATCATATTGTGTATTGGCTACAATAGTGGAGATTACAGTAAGTTTCTTTTTCCTCTCTTCTATTTGTCAATATGAAGTGTTTTCTATTTCTTTTCAAGGACAATGATGTGGGTGAAATTCTTCTACAGAATCCCTGTGAAGTCATTCACAATTCTATGAATTCTCTTTCAAGAAACATCAAAATTCCCTAGGAATTTGGTTTATCTGGTTGCTGGGAACAGACATTATTCTTACAGTATATGTTTCACAAAGTGTGACAGAAAAGACTTATACCAGAATTTCCAAACATAAGAGCCTGATCAAATAAGTCTGAAAAACTTTTCATACTAAAACTTCTTTTGAATTAATAATAATATCATGAAACTATTAAAGATGATAAGAACTCCTGAAATCCAATAATATGTATTAATCTAGCATTTACTGAAACTTCCAAATATAAAGTCTTCCTTTCTTAATAACAGCTCAATTAATATCTTATATATTGCTTTAAGACAGAAATTTAATCAATGTTTGAAGCTTTTGTGATTTTTAGTAAGTATTGGTTTCCTCATAATTACTCATAGAAGTGTTTAAACAGGAGGATCTTTATAAAGTGCCTGGTAGATAACCTTTTATGACAAAGTAGGTGGTCCACTGATGTTATTTTGTTTGAGGATTTAGGACCTGAAGTCTAGGGCTTAGATATATAATCCCTAAGATTAAGTTTATTTTTCTGAAACTGTGGATATTAACAGTTTCTATCTCAGATATTACTATGAATATCTAATATTATAACATATAATAGGCATATAGAAATTTGTTAGCATAATGTGCGTGTGCAATAAATGTTAGCTATCATTATTGTTGTGTCCTTGCCCCTACCTTCTTTTCTCTCCTTTCACCCAAGGCAGTCAAATTGTTAAATATGTAGCTAGAAATGTACCTCAAGGAATGGAAGGCAAATAACATGAATTCTTACCAGCTTTTTTTTTCACACTTCACATTCAATTCTTTCAGCTCTACTTTCAGAATATATTCAGAATCTGAGTACTGTATTTCAAAAGGATTATTACAATAATCGTTGATTGTTCTCCCTGCTTCCACTCTTTCTCTACCACCATGAATTCTCAAAGCCAGCAGCCAGAAGGTCCTTATATAGTCCTTCCCACGTGGCCTCATTGACTTAGCTCTCACCTTCACTCCCCATTGCTCACTTCAACTCCTTATTCTTTGAAAATGTCAAGAACAATATTTTTGTCACAAGTTTTACATTTGATGTTCTTTTTTTCCAGAAAACCTCTTTGCTCATGGTTCACAAATGCTTTGTCTTCAAGTCAATGTTAAATATGATTTTATCATAAATAGCTTTCCTAAGAACGAAATTGAAAATACACCATCTTTCTCCCCTCCCATTATCTATCATATTTTTCTTCTTTAAACTTATCACCATTTGATAACTTCAGTTTTCTGTCACTAGAATGTAAATTCCATGAAGAAAAATATTTCCCTCCATTGGTACATTTAATGTTTTTTGTTTGTTTATTTATTATTATTTTTCAAATAAAGATCACTGTTTCTCTAGTAGGAAATTTGCTGCAAATTGCAAAACTCTGGTCATGATAAGCAGGTAGGATGTATTTCAGTCTGTGAGCTGTATATATCATGTACAACAGACTAAAGTGACACAAAATGCCACCTTGCTTTTCTTTGTAGCTCTATCATACTTTCTAGAGAACTCCATATAAAAATTCTTTATTTTGCTTAGACAGCTGGTCTCACTATCTATTCTTAATCTGTGAGCAAACCACAAATACAGCTGTTTTTGCATGGAAGACAGAGGATTTGCCCAACGAGTGACCGTTTAGAACACCATGTTGCAGACTCCAGCTAATAGCTTCTGGGAGTTGCTGGGGCTATCTTGGTTAAATCCATATCCATTTCTTCAGTAGTTTGCTGATTTATATGGCTGCATTTAGTTTTGTTGTTGATTTGAACAAAAGAGCTCTTTAATTTTCATAAATTCTTCAATGAAACTGGTTGAGATTTTCTAATAATTTGGTATGCTACATAACAATTTAAAATTTCTCTTTTCACTGAGACTTCAGGGGAAAAAAGGCATTGTACCCATAAATATGTTTAGGAGTTTTTCTACATGTATAAGAATACAGGTGAGGGATTCATGGTTACTGGTCTGTGTTAGCCCAACGGAAGAGACAGAAGAGATAATGGATAATCACTATAGTAAACTAAATGCTATCAAATGTAAACATCAGATAATATTAAAAAAAAAATTAAGTCAGCCTGGAGATTTGGGACTGTTTTAAGAAGAGATAATGACTCTACTGAGTACTAAAGAAGTATAGGAATTAAACAGGCAAAGAGAGCTGGGAAGAAAAAGCTCAGACAAACACTTCCAAAAGAATATTCTAGGTGGTATAATATAATAACTCTAATATAATAATAATATAAATCTAAAAAATCTTTTCATATTTAACCTTTAGTTGCTACAACTAGAATGAAACATTCGCTAGCAGAAGTAATTGGAGGTTTACCAACTGACCTTTGGTCATTCTTACTTTCTTCCTCAGTATTCTTTTTCACAATATATAATATATGTATTTTTTTCAGGCAGATTGTCAGTGTTAATAAAATACCTCAAACATTTTAATGTAAATGT
The DNA here is from genome assembly GCA_004027375.1 of Macroglossus sobrinus. Taxonomy (NCBI): domain Eukaryota; kingdom Metazoa; phylum Chordata; class Mammalia; order Chiroptera; family Pteropodidae; genus Macroglossus; species Macroglossus sobrinus. The sequence goes on along the minus strand of PVKZ01001211.1, from coordinate 183,817 downwards.
CCACATAAACACAGGTTCCCTGCTCTTTCGAAAGTCATTCAGCCTTATGATAATAAAATATGGCAGCTGAGTTTTTGTAGTTATGCTTCTCATTTCATGATATCTCAGATGTTTTTCTCAATTTAAAAACTACACACACTGTGAAGAGCAAACGTATTTGTTTACCAATGTGCAATCAAACCTGTTGAAACACTAGAGACTATGAGCAATATTATTTGACCTTGTGTGGGCTGTAGTTAACAATATTCACCAACCAAAGTACAATAAAACAAATAAGAGGTTAATGAAATTGCTTTGCTTCTTGTAAATTCACAATAAAGCATAGTGCTAAATATGTTTATTTCTACTTTATGTCTTTCACGCCCATTCTATCTCCATTTTATCCTATATTTACATTATTCTTTAAAACTTGGCCCAAATTTTTAATTTTGCCTTACTGATTTTCTTGTGTGTGTGTGTGTGTGTGTGTGTGTTTATATAACACTTATTATTTTCTCTAGTTTTTTAACCAGTGTATATTTTTCAATAATGCTATTTCAAGGACCTTGCATGCAGAAATTGTTTGAATCTTTCTCACATACTATTTCTAAACATTATTGAGGTATAATTGCAGACACTTAGTTGTATAAGTTTTGACATAGTATATAACCAAGAAATAATTTTCACAATTATGATAAACATATTTGTCATTCTCAAAGTTTCCACATGTTTCTTTATAGTCACTCTCTTCTTTTTATCTATGACCAGCACTCTTTCCCCATCCCCAGGGAAACCACCAATTGGCTTTCTAAAAACTATAGATTCATTTATATTTTCTAGTTCTATTATTTTATACAAGTTACATCATACATTGTATTGTTGACTCGATTCACCAAAAATACTTATTTTAAAATTCATCCATGTTGCAATATATACCAATAATTCTTTCATTTTTATTGTTGAATAGTATTCAGTTTCATAGATAATACCAGTTTATTTAAATATTCATTGAATTATACTTGGGTTACATCCAGTATCTTGCTATAAGTAAAGCTGTTATGATTTCTTATGTATAAGTCTTACTATGAATATGTTCTCATTTATCTTGAGTAAATCCTAGGAGTGTAATGTCTAGGTTACATGGAAGGTACATGTTTAACTCTTTAAAAAAATTTTCACAAACTTTTTCCAAAATGGCTATACCATTTTAATCCCTGATCTAAGTGTATGAGAATTCCTCCTTATCCTCAACGACATTTAGAAAGATAAGTTTCTTCAAGTCTTTTGCCATTCTATATGTGAAATATCTCTTTGTGACTTCAATATTAATTTTTTAATAAGCGTGAATGCTGAATATTTTTCCATATGCTTAGTAACTCTTGGAATATCTTTTTTGGTAAAAGGTTTCTTCACATCTTTTGTCCATTTTTTTTGAATTGGGTTATTTTGAGAGTTCTGAATCCAAGTCCTTTATCAGAAATATAATTTGTAATCTTTTCTTCCAGGTCTATAACTTGTTTATTGATTCTTTTTACAGAATTTTTCAAAGATAAATTTTTAAAATTTTGATAAATTTTAATGAATCAATTTGTTATTTTATGAACTTTGCTTTTGGTATCATATCTTTAAAAATGTTTGTATAACCCAAGGTTACAAAGGTTGTCCCCCATGCTTTCTCCTGGAAGTTGTATAGTTGTAATTTTTACATTTTAATTCATGATTTGACTTAATTTTTGTACATTATATGAAATATAAATCTAAGTTTTATATATCATATGTATGATATATCATATGTATGAATATCATTGGTTCCAGCTATTGAAATACATTTAAACTTTTATTTTTGTCAAAAATAAGGTTCTTATATCTGTGTGAGGATGAATCTGAAATCCTTATTTTGTTTTATTCCACTAATCTATTTATTAGTCTGTATGACAATTGCATACTGCCTGAATTACTGTACCATTATAATAAATCTTGAAATCAGATAGTGTTAGTCATCCTACTTTGTTCATCTCTTACAAATGTTTTGATTATTCTACATCCTTTGACTTCCCATATAAGTTTAAGGAGAAGTATGTTGTTAATTTTTAAAACTTAATTCGTGAGTAAAGATCAACTGTACATAATGTGCATCTAATACCCCAGGTACATGCAACGTACAATGTAAAGTATAAACATAAGAAGGCACTTATTTAAATAACTCTTAAAAAAAACCCATAAAGTATTTATTGGTACAATAAATGCATTAAATTGGCACTGTGTCTAAAATGTATATGTATTTTAAGTAAATGAATATTTTGTCTTTAGAGAGTTATAATATCTCAGAGCTGGAAAGAACTTCAAGTCTCTCCTGAGTTTCAGTGAAGTCAAGAGATTTAAAACTCAATTATCTATAGTAGGTAAAGTTAAGCTTCACAGCAGGTAGGCCCTGACCAGTATATTTTATATTATATTCACCTGTATCTTTAAACTTCACTTAGTAAAATAGGCCTCATTTCTAAAGAAATAAATGAGCAAGCTATTACTACTGGCATATTTTACTTTATGTGATATTTGTATATATAAACTGTTAACATATAATGTAAATCTAATGTGTTTTGATATTCTGCCATAATGTTAATATTCCTTCATCTCCCATACCACCATCTTAATGAAGTTTATTTTACCTTAAAATTCTGAGATTTGCTTAATTTGATTTGACAGACTTTATCTAGCTTTGTGAATATGGCCCAATCATTTTAGCAAGGGTCTTAATATCTATATCTGAAAATGACAGCTTTAGATATTAAGATACATATTAGGACCCTAAATATTAAAGCCTATGGTATCAGATATTTGAAAGCAATGGATGTACAAAGTCATTGAGCCTTTTAACAAATAGATGTATTGAAGACTCAAAAACTCTAGCTCAGAAACAATTTAGGAATGCCTAAGCAATGGAAGAATGGATATTGTCAAGGTGAGTACATATAGCAGTTATCTTAAAATAATTTTACTTCCTATTTCAAGTTCTACATGAAAGAGACTAATGAAGAGATAATGCTATTGAGTCTTCTTCTTTAGGAAGAAAATTTTAATCTAAGATGAAACAAAATAATCCACCAGGGAAAGAACTGATTAAAATATCTTTGCTCTGGAGAGTAAGATATCACTCTCATGAGCCTATGGCATGTTTATTCTGGAATCCATCTTTTATTCATTTGTGTTTATTAAACTTCATAGAAGACTATTGCTTTTTCACAGAATATCTAAAGCATCCTATGAGAAAGATCCTGTAAAAAAATAAGCATCCCTTTTGGATTCTCTGGCTATGGTACTAACACTGGTGGAAGAATGGTATGATGTTTATTTCAGCCTCCAAACATTTTTAATTATTAACCCAATAGTGATCGATGCTATCTCTGGTCCAAAGCCACTCTTCTGTAGCTATGACCTTTTCTCTTAAAATCATCTTCAGGCAATCCTGTTACAGCACTTCCCAAATCATTTTCTAACTTATGATTTCTAGTGTACACACTTGTCACATTGCTGAGAAGATTGGTAGCAAGAAATGTATTTTTTGAAATAGCAAGCAACACTTCCAACTGTTGATGCTCACATTTCTCTTAACGTGAGGAAAAAATCAGGTTTTGAAAAATGTTATTGTGATAGAAATCTTTTTATTTTATTTTTATTGATGTCACATAGTGAAGGTTAATAAAAATAATATATACATACTACATCATAGTAAACAGAACTTTAATTGCTAAAGTGTTTTTCTACCTTATAAACTGATAACTCAAAATATAAAAAAATTTAAATTCTGAACTTTTTTTCTTGTCTTTATCTTTATAATTTCACTATTAAGAAAAGTTCTTAATTCCTCAGAAGAATAGGCCAGGGCAATATCAAAGCTCTCTGAAATCTTAGAGTTCTTTTCATATTGAGGAATAAAATGAATTGACCACATTGCAGCAATTTTCAAAATTTGTTAATTCACCTTTAGACTGTTGCAACTTTGTCAATAGCATCACAAAAAATTTTAAAGACACTGTTAAGCAATTCTAAAGTACATGTCAATCCAGAGACATCAGAGCCATGAGTTGCTAGTTAAAAATAATAACCTATTTAAAATAAAGGCTTGTTATCTGAAGAAAATGAAGTTAAAATTGTGTTATCTGATGATATTATATTGTAAAAAGAACATTTCTAAATTTTTCAGGTTCCCACATGTACTTTATGTGGGTTGGAATATGTGTATTTGTATATAAGTAAAGATCTATCTTAATCACATGATTATATTTTTTATAAGGAATGTAAATTATGCTAGTGTTGCTTTAACTGGACATGGCTTTATTAGCTTTTTTATTTTCTTTCCAGGAAGGCAAAAGAAAATAATTCCATTGAAACTTTAGGGAGGAAAGTAGATAGGCAGAAATAATTACAGAACTGGAATGTCTCCAGAACACTATTGCTAATATCCTGATTATTTTAGAGGAATGTTTTCTACAACCACAAGTGATTTCAGATGAGCTTAATCCATCAGTTTCTGCTTGCCTTAAAGGCCTCTTCAAATTCCTGCTAGAACAACGGCCACTTGGTAAGATAAGTGATAATTTTTTTTTTCAATACACTTTAGCTTCCAAAATCCATGTGAAGCTGTACCTCTGCTTGATGAAGCATTCTAAAACTGTTGTCATTATGAAAATATTCTATGCTGTTTTCTGAGGACTGCCTAAGAGAGTTACCCATAGGCAGATGGGGTTAGAAGGCCCTGGGAGAGTTGAACATTTCTAAGATCACAGGTAAAACTTCTAGTGACTTAAGAAGAACCATTTTAAGTGTATGGTTCTTTAATGAGATGGTAAATTCTGTTTCAACCACATTTTAACCCTGGGAAAGAAATGTTCATTCATTTAGCTTTCATTTACAAAATCGTACCTTCACTATATATAGTGTCAAAAGCACTATAGTGTAGTAATTAAAAATATGTGTGAACCAAGAAGACAACAATAAGGAAGAAAATCTTTTAATTCCAATTTGTAGAAAATGGCATTGAAGCAAGGACATAAATGCATCTGTTGACCCCTCACCAAGCACATTATATATAAAGTAATCAATAAGCATTTATTTATTAAATGAATGAATCATGTGAAACATGACTCAGGAATCTAAGTTTTCAAGACAATTTCCTAGGCACTTTGTTTAGTCAAAGAGAGAAAGACATCACAGAACACCAGGATTGCTAGAATATCATTAAGTTTAAAAAGGAAATTAGAAATATTAGAATATGGCATCAGGTTATTTTCTTAATTTCTAAATGTTCAGGTTCCAGAGATCTGAATGACTTCATATAACAATTATGAGGATCTGGTAAAAATGACTTTTACACTGCAAAAGTAAGTGAATGAATAAATTATATCTATATGTAATTATTCTAATCATAAAGAAATAATGTCCCCAAATTATCTACTGCTCTCAAGCTCCTGCCTGGAAGATGCCAGGGTTAATAGTGTCCAAAACTATTTTTATCTTCAGAAACAAAAAAGAAAAAATATTTTTTTCCAATTTTTACTTTTCTTACTAAATTGTTTTTATGTCTTGGTTCCAAATACATCAAATGAATTCTGTTCTTGTACAAATCATTCTGCCCCAAGTTGTACTTCTTATTTACCTTTATTTTAAGGAGGAATATAAAAAAGCTGATACAAAATTTTATAAAGCATTTGGATCCAAATCTCAAAGCAAACATACAGCTGCAAATGATTATAGAACTTCACCAGGAAAGGCTGATAAGCTGTACTTTAGAATCTTCAAATTTCAAAGCATAATCTTTATTTTACTTAACCAGAAAACTGTCAGTGCTATTTAGTATATCAAGAAGATTCTGACATCAAACAGAATTTTGTTTTTAATCTCAGGTTTGTCACTTGTTAAAAGAGTAACTTCTGTTGCTAAAATTTTTTTTATTAATATACTCTGGTATTTTATTTTAACCTAAATAATATAGCTTTTATTTTATCATGAGGGACAGGGAACCTATCAAAACTTGGGGTTATCTAAAACTTACATGCTTGGAATAATAACTAAAATGACAAAATATCATAATAATAACTTTCCAGATTGAGTAGAAGCACAGAGTTATGATACTTTTTATCACAACCTTATATATACTTCAGACAACTAACTTTAGCATTTGGTTAGAAAAACAAATTTTTATCATTATCAACATAAGAATCTTTTGTAAACCATTTAACAGCATAAAGAAAAAGAGAGATGAAAGAACCACATGACCACCTAAAGATGGGCAAGTACCTCATACTCTAATTGACTGGATGTTTTTTTTATTATGATATAATTGCTATACAATACTGTATAACCTTAAGGTGTGCAACATAATGATTTGATTGGATATATATATATATATATATATGTGTGTGTGTGTGTGTGTGTGTGTGTGTGTCGATACATATATATGCATACATATATATATACATACATACATATATGTATATATGATTACCACAATAAGTTTAGTTAACATTTATTGCCTCATATAGCTATGAAAATTTTTTTCTTGTAATGAGAACATCTAGGATTTACTCTCTTAGCAACTTTCAAATGTATTATCGAACAGTGTTAACTATAGTCATCATGTTGGATGTTGTATCTTAAGCACTTATAACTAGAACTTTGTACCTTTTGACCACCTTTACCCAATTTCCCTACTCTCCATTCCTTCCTCTGACCACCACAAATCTCATTAATTCTTCTGTTTGTTTTTATAGATTCCACATATAAATGAGATCTTGAAGTATTTGTCTTTCTTTGTCTGACATTTCACTTAACAAAATACCCTCAAGTTCCATGCATGTTTTTGCAATTGGAAGGATTTTCTTCTCATGATTGAATAATATCCCATTTTTATGTATATCATAATTTCTTATCCATTGATCTATCAACTTTGGTTGTTTTTATGTCTAGTGTATTGTAAATATGCTGCAAATATCTCTTTGGGACAGTGCTTTCATTTTCTTTGGATATGTACCCAAAAATAGGATTGCTAGATTATATGGTAGCTCTAATTTTAATGTTTTGAGGAACCTCCATACAGTTTTCAATAGTGGCTGTACCAAATTACACTTCTACCAACAGTGCTCAAGGGTTCCCTTTACTCCATATTCCCATCAACATTAATTATCTCTTGTCTTTTTGATCATGGCCATTCTAACAGACATGAGGTGATAACTTACTGTGGTTTTGATTTGCATTTCTCTGATAATCAATGACATTCAACTCTTTTTCTGGTAACTGTTGGAACTTGAGTATCTTTTCTAGAAAATATCTATTCAGATCCTCTTCCACTTTTTATTATTTATTTATTTATCTATCTATCTATCTATCTATCTATCTATTTATTTATTTATTTTGGATGAGGCAATCTTTGGGTGACCTCTCAGATTGCAAGGATCTTACAGCTTACCATCTCTTATTTTTTAAAATTTTTTATGCCTATAGCACCTTGTCTTTCTAGGTGGTCTTCTATCCAAGTACTAGCCAGTACCAACCCCGCTTAGCTTCTGAGATCAGAAGGGATCAGGCTTGTTCAGGATGTCATGGCTGTAGAACTCTTCCACTTTTTAATTGGATTGTTTTTTGCTAATGAGTTATGTCAGATTGTATATATTTTGGATATTAACTTTTTATCAGATATATAATTTGCAAATATTTTCTCCTATCCATAGATTGCTTTTTTTATTTTTTTGACTGTTTCTTTTACTGTTCAGGAGCTTTTTAATTTGATTTAGTCTTCCTTGTTAATTTTAGATTATGGTGCTTGTGCTTTAGGTATCATATCCAAAATATCATTGCCAAGACCCATGTCAAGGAGCTTTTTCTCTGTGTTTTCTTCTAGGAGTATTATAATTTCAGGTCTTACATTTAAATCTTTAACCCATTACCCTTTTGTCTCGAGAAAACTCACCAGTGGCATTTAAGGTTACAGCATTTACCCTAAGATAACTTGCTGATTACAGACCAACCTTACGCCCAAAGTTTGCCACAAAATATCTTGCTTTTATTATTATTTTTACATTATTCTAGTATATCAATAGTCTTTGGAAACAAATTGCATCATTCTATATATAGCATTCTGTTTTTAGTAATTATATTTCCATTTACAAAATGTAATTCTCAATAGCTGAAAATGAAATCCTAGAAAATATAGCATTCCTATTTGTAATATTAAATTAATGAAGGCAGCAAGCTGTACTTTTTTTAAAAAAAAATAAGAAATGGTTTTAATTTATTTTGAGTAGATTTTTGTAAATGATAAAAGGAGTGTAGTATCATTTTTTTTTTTTACATGTGAATATCCAATTTTCCCAGCACCATTTATTGAAGACATTTTTTCTCTGTTGAGAATTCTTAGCTCCTTGTCAAATGTTAGTTGACCATATAGGCATGGGTTTATTTCTGTGGTCTTGATTCTGTGCTATTAGTCTACATGTCTGTTTTTTATGCTGGTACAATACTGTTCTGGTTATGATAGCTCTGTAAATAGCTTGAAATCAGCAGTGTAATGCCTTCACTTTGTTCTTTCTTGAGATTACTTTGGCTGTTTGGAGACTTTTGTAGTTTCAAATAAATTTTAGGATTACTTTTTCTATTTTTGTAAGAAATGCCATTGGGATCTTGATAGAAATTACACTGAATCTACAAATGACTTTGGGTGGTATGGACCTTTTAACAATATTAATTTTTCCAATCCATGAGCACAGGATATCTTCATATTTATTTGTGTATTCTTCAACTTGTCTTCATTAATATCCTACAGTTTCAGTACAGAGGTCTTTTCTCTCCTTATATCTCTAAATTTTATTTTTCGATGTTATTGTTAATGGGATCATTTTCTTTCATTTTCAGATAATTTATTACTATCTGTGTATAAAATGTATATTGATTTTGTATTCTGCAACTTTACTGAATTGTTGATTAGTTCTAGCAGTTTTTTTCCAGTAGTCTAGGATTTTCTATATATAAAATTATCTTATCTGCAAATAGAGACAATTTTACTTCTTTCTTTCCGAGTTTGAAGTATTTTATTTTTCTTGCCTAATTTCTTTGACTAGGCCTTCTGGTATTATATTGACTAGGACTGGTGAGAGTGGGAACTCTTTTCTTGTTCCTGATTTTTGAAGAAAGGCTTTTAACCTTTCATCATTGAATAATGTGTTAGCTGTGGATTTGTCATACATGGACTTTATCATGTTAAAGTATATTCCTTTTATACTTAATTGGTTGAGATTTTTTAAAATCATGAATTAATTTTGAATTTTGTGAAGTGCTTTTTCTGCATTTATTGATGTGATCATATGATTTTTAAATCTTTCATTCTATTAGTGTGGTGTATCACATTTACTGATTTGCTTCTGTTAAGCACTTTTCATCCCAAGGATAAAGGCCACTTGATCACAGTGCATGATTTTTTTAATGTGTTGCTGAATTCATTTTGTTAGTATTTTATTGAGGATTTTTACATTTATATTCATAAGCTATTTTGATGTGTATGTTATATACACACACACACACATATGTTTGTATGTATTGTATATGTATGTATATATATACACATATATATACATATGTATGTATGTATGTACGTGTATGTATATATATGATATGAATATATATATATATATGATATGAATATATATATATATATTCATATCATGATATCTGACATTGGTATCAGGATAATGCCGATCTCATAAAATTAGTCTGGGGCCAAAAATTCTCTTTGATTTTTCTGGAAGAGTTTGAAAAAGATCAGCATTAATTCTTTAAAGGTTTGGTAGAATTCACCAGTGTCTGGACCTGGGATTTTCTGTTGTGATTTTTGTGGTTACTGCCTCATTCTTCTTCCTTCTATTGATCTATCCAGATTTTCTATTTCTTCCTGATTTAGTATTAGTAGGTTGTATATTTGCAAGAATTTATTCATTTCTTCTAGGTTTTCCAGTTTGTTGACATATAGCTGTTCATGGTAGGCCTTTATGATCTTTTATATTTTTTTGCTATCAATTGTAATATCTCCTTTTTTATTTATAATTTGGTGATTTTTTTTTTTTTTTTGTTAGACTAGCTAAATAAAGGTTTGTCAATTTGGTTTATCTTTTCAAAGATCCAACTCTTAGTTTTGTTCATCTTTTCTATTGTTTTCCTGTTCTCTATTTTATTTTTTTCTGCTCTAGTGTTATTTCTTTCATCTGCCAACTCTGGGCTTAGTTTATTCCGGTTTCATGAGGTAGAAAGTTAGTTTATTTGAGATCCATTTTCTTGATGTATGCTTTTATTGCTCTAAACAACCTTCTTAAAAACTGCTTTTGCTGCATCCCATAAATTTTAATATGCTGTGTTTCCATCTTCATTAGTTTCCAGATACTTTATTTCTCCTTAATTTATTAAATTTATTGGTCGTTCAGGAGAGTGTTAATTTTCAAATATTCATGAGTTTTTCTCCTGTTATTGATATCCAATTTTATACCATTGTGGTCAGAGAAAATACTTGGTATGATTTACATCTTCTAAATTGATAAAGACCTGTTTCATGGACTAATATACAATCTTTCTTGTGGGCTTGAGAAAAATGTGTATTCTGCCATTCTTGAATATTTGTATAAATATGTTAGTTTTATTCAATTTATAGTGTTCAAATTTGCTATTATTTATTGGTTCTCTGTTTATACAATCTATTTATTATTGAGAGTAGAGTATTAAATTCCCAACTATTATTGTTTTACTATTTATTTCTCTTATTTGTTCTGGTGCTCTGATGTTGAGTGCATAAATACTTACAATTATTATAACTTCTTGATAGATTGACCTTTTTATAATTATATAATTAGACCTTTATGTCTTTTTATCATTTTTAAAGTTTGGTTTGATATAAGTATGACTACTTTTTTGGGGAGGGGGTGTACCATTTGCTTGAAATCTCTTTGTACATTCTTTCTCTTTTAGTCTATGTGTGTCTTTAAAGCCACACTGAGTCTCTGGTAGGCAGTATATCATTGGATTTTTTTTTTTATTCATTCAGTCATTCTGTCTTTTGATGAGAAAATTTAATTTGTTTACTTTTGAAGTAATTATTGGTAGATAAGAACTTAGTATTGCTATTATGTTAACTGTTTTCTGACTATTTTGTAGAAGCATTCCTTGCTTCTTATCTTACTGTATTGTGTGATGTGATGATTTTTTATATCAGTATGCCTTGGCTTCTTTATCGTGTTCTTTTATATAACCCATGAGGATTACATAAAATATTTTAAAATTTTAACACCCTATTTTAAATTGTTAACACCTTAACTTTGATAGCATTTCGAACTTTACACATTTGCTTTTCTTCACCATATTTTAGGTTAGTTTCGCTATAGTTTACTTATTTTTATATTATGTTTCAATAACACATTAGTATTGTTATGATGTTAATACATATTTTTTTACTTTTATAATAAAATTTTAAGTAAATATGCACTACAGTCACATATTAGAGAATATGACTTTGGCTATATATTTACCATTGCCAGTGAGTTTTATTTTATCTTCAGATATTTTTATGTTTATTAGCACTTTTAAATTTCTACTTAACTCTATCATTTCTTGTAAGGCAAGTCTAGTGGTAATGAACTCCTTTACCCTTTGTTAAACACGTTTATTTCTCCTTCATTTCTGAAGGACAGATTTACTGCATATATTTTGAATATAACATCTCATTACTTCCATCCTGACTCCCTGCCCAAGCATGGCTGCAGGATTTGCTCCATGGTTGCCTGGATTATTTGGTCATGCATCCTAGAGAGTTGGGCCTGGGTCCATATTCATCATTAGATGGAACTGTGATTTAGTTTCTCATCTGAGTGTGGAAGCAGAATGAGTCAAGAAGCAACACAGTGCTGATAAAGCTGGATGTTCATTGTGGGCTTTTTTTTTTTTTTTTTTTTTAACTAGAGAAGCTGTAGTCTCAGGAGGCCCTCTGTGTTTAGTGTTGTGCCAGCCTGGGAGAGGTTTGATGCAGTTGGTGTGTAGCTACTTCTCTTACCTTCTAATGCAGTCCTCAGACTGTTTGCTGCAAGAGAGTGCTTCAGCCTCACCCTCATATTCTTGTCTTTCCAAATTTCCACCTCTATCCTTTTGGTCCTTTGTACATAGCTTTAATATTTATTGATAACTACCTTACAATAGTTATCAAGTGACTTGATAACTTGATTCAATTGAATGAATTTTTTTATATAAAGTTTAATAATATTTCAAGAATGGACGAATCATTCTGGGTATTTTGTGTTCTCTTTCAAAAAGAACATTTAAAAGTTTAAAAATAATTTCAAGGTTTCTCTGAATTGTATTTTTTATATGTCTTCTATACATTCTACTCCCCTGGTTAGATGTTCTTCAGGTCCTGCTATTATCTATGTATTGGCTTTTCTTTTCTTGCCTTCAATAACTGCTATTTCACTCATTCTTTTTCCTCTTTTTTGCTTAATCTAGAAGTTTTCCTTACTTTTTACTATCAGTTGCTACTAAAGCATTATGTTGTTTATATTTGCTCCTGCAGTGCTTATATAATCTTATAATTTTTTTAAAAACTTTTAATTCTTTAAGTTCTGTCATCCCATTTCTGAATTTTTATTTGTATATTTTTCATGTCTTGCATAAATCTCTTAATATATTTATAGCTTACATAAATACATTGGGTTTTTTAAGTTTTGAGGGGCATGTTTTTCTGGCATGCATATTTTTGGAGGTATATTATTCTCCTTAGTCTATTTTTTTATTTTTTTATAGTACTATGTATGGCATCTGGCTTGAATACTTTTGTGTTGCTCATTTTTACATAAATTGAGTTTTCTGAACTTTCACAAGGTGGTATGTTTTAATGTAACTTCTGTAACTTCACAAAGTTCCTTTTACTTTTTTTGTGTGATTTGTTTTAAAATATGGCAGCTTGCTTTCTGAGATTTCTTGGCTATGTTACTCTCTCACATGTTTATGTAGAATTTTTCTCTCCTTTCTCTAGTATCTCTGTTCTACTCAATTTTGATTTCATCTCCAGAAATTTCTTTTATATAGTGTTCTTTCATGGAAAAGAGTCCTCATGGGTCAGTTTTGGGATTTCACAAGAACTTGGCTTTTCTAGCTCAATTAAGATTTTCATAGACATCTGGCATGCACTGAGGATACAGTAGACAAAAAACACATGGGTTTCAGCAGATCATTAATCATGCTGAATAGAAATCTTTGGCTAGCATTTTTTTGAGTATTTAAAATACATTACTCCATTTTACTGTAGCATAAACTATATATGTTTTAAATATCTCATTATAATCTATTTTACTTCTCTATTGCATTATTTTGCTCCTATGCTTTCCAAGAAATAATTGTTGGATTTTTGAGATTCTTCTGTTCTTAGGCTTTTTTAATGTCCTGTTACTTCCCTTTGATGTTTTTCCATGCAGCCATAAATAACCCCCCAGTCTTATAGGTTTTATTAATTTGTCTACAACTATTTAAATTTGGGGGCTTATCTGGATACTTTGGCACCTGTTTTTGTTGTAAATACTGTCCACAGGTTTTGCTATGCAGGTGTTTGCCCTTATGTGGGGATTTGTAAAAATCTAAAAACTATGCTTCCACTGCATTATTGTCTTCTTGTCTGAAATTTTAACTACAACAACAGAAAACTATTATTGATATTTATTTATTGAAGTTAAATAATTGAACTTAAATATACAAAATTTTTATTTATTGAAAGATATATATTATACCCTCATATTAAATAAATTTATTCAACAATGTTTTCCCAAGCAACTATCCATTTACTAGAGCTGTAACTTTTAGAATCTGGTGCTTTATGCCTATGCATCTAGAAGTACCATTGTAGGTCCTGTATAACTTCCTCTTTTTATAAGCTAGCCATGAAGAATACCTGAAATTATTGTTGCCACTTTTTTTAATCATAAAATACATTTTCATCTACATATTTTGATAAGACTATTCTTATTACAACACTAAAAGATTCAGCTAACTTAAATATAACAGTCTGATTAATTTCAATATCCTACAGCATAGTCATAAATAAATTTAGATTTTAATATACTCTGAAAGGTGAAAGCATTTAGAATGCTATCTTAACTTTAAATATGCAAAAGATGTCTTTTTATCAACAAAGTTCTGAAAACCCAAGGGAGCTTCAAGTCTCCATATTAAATCCTGAAGTAGCTTATAAATTGTTTAATATTTGAACACCTACAAAGTGCTCACATCAGTTCATCTTCTCTGAAGTAGATACATCTCTAAGAGGGTGCAAAACAGAAGCTTAGCAGCAAAAAGTGAAAATGAAATTGTCATGTTTAATCAGTTTCCTTCCTGAGAAGAAAGATTTAAGCATATGAAAATGGAACCACTCAAATCAGAATTAGGCCAACTGCTGTGACTAATATCTCTGTGATGAAACAAGTTTATTCATTTTGTATTCCAAGCAACTAGCTAAAAGAAGCAGTGTATGAAGCATAATAGATACCCAAAAGTTTCTTTTTAAAAAAAATGAATGAATCAATAATTTGAAGAAAAAAATGTACTTTTAATGAGTTAGTGAGTAAATATACAATTTGATATCTTCACTGAAAGGTAGAACTTTGTAAACATTTTTAAGGACAGGAAGGCAGAACAGGAAAAAATGTAATTTTTATTTAGATAAATTTGTGTTTGAATACTGTCTCTATCATTTAATTATTGTGTGACCTTGAGAAAATGCTTTAATTGTATCATATCTCTAAAAGTTAGAATATATTATCTACCTCACTAGATTATAACCAAAAATATTTGGACATAGGACTTGACCACTATTAGACACTTAACAATTTATTCCCTTCCTTAGAGCTAGATAAATTCTTTAAAACTATCGTAATGAAATCCGCATAAAAACCTTACTAGACTTGAAGTCAGCTTGAGACATTCTCTTTGTCTCTCCCCTTTAAGCTACAACCAGCAGGACATACATAGCTCATCCTGGGACTCTCTACATGGCACACTAGAATGTTTGAGAAGGTCACACATCTGTGCATCTTAAGATAGGTAGATTGAAACTTGTGGAGTTGGTAGAACCAGGAGAGCACTGAAACCCATGATTAGGTATTTTAATGAGCTCACTACATACAAAGAAATAATTTGTGACAACTAAAAATGAAAAGGGAAGGGAAAAGTGTTAAACCAATTTAGGCAAATGAAGATAAGAGCTGTCAGCAGAAAAAGAAGTTTATTATCTATGAGATATGTTCTACAAACCACATGGTAATCACAAAGCAAAAATATAGAGTAGTTACATGAAACAAAACAACAAAAAAAGAGGAAACAGAAAAGTAACATAAAAAATCACCAAAGTAAAATGACAAACAGAAATACAAAAGAGAAGAACAATGAAGATATAGAACAAACAAAACCAAAAGATAAAATGGCATTAGTCAGCCTTCATATATTAATAATCATTCTAAAATAAACTGAATTTACTCATCAATCAAAAGGCACAGAGTAGCTGGATGGATTTAAAAAAAATTAAATTACATGCTGTTGGCAGGAGACTCATCTTAGTTATAAGGACAAACAAGATCAAAGTAAAGGGAAGGAAGACGATATTTTAAGCAAAAGGTAGCCAAAGAAAGTATATGTAGTTGTACATCAGGCACAATAGATTTCAAGCCAAAAGAGGTAACAGGGGACAAAGATAGATATTATATAATGATAAAGGTCATAATCCATCAAGAAGAAATAACATTTATCAATATATAAGCACCAAACAGAGGATTGCCAAAACATATAAAGCAACTATTAACAGACCAAAAAAAAATTGACAGGCACACAATAATAGTAGGGAACTTTACACTTTACTTATATCAAAGGATATGTCATCCAGACAGAAAGTCAATAAGAAAACATCAGCATTAAATGGCTTATTAAAACACATGAACTTAATAGATGTATATAAAACATTCAATCTAAAAACAACAGATTACATGCTCAAGTGCACAGAGAACATTCTCACAAAAAAACATTTGTTGAGGCACAAACAAGTCTCAGTAAATTCAAGAATATTGAAATTATAGCAAGAATCTTTTTCAAACACAACAGTATGAAACTAGTAATCAACTACAAGAAACAGGAACAATCACAAATATGTGGAGATTAAACAACATGCTACTGAACAACTATTGGGCAACAAGGAAATCAAAAAATACATGGAGAAAAATAAATATGAAAATACAACATACAAAATTTATGGTATGTAGCAAAAATGGTACTAAAAGTGAAGTTTATAGTACAACAGGCATACTCCAAGAAATAAAAAAAAATCTCAAATAAAAAATCTAACCTTACACATAACAGAACTATAAAAAGGGGAAAATGAAGCACAGAGTCAGTAGAAGAAAGGAAATAATAAAGAGAGTAGAAATCAGTGAAATAGAGACAAAAAATAGAGACAATCAATAAAACTAAGAACAGGTTCTTTGAAAAAATAAAAAAAATTACAAACTTCTAGATAGACTCACGAAGAAAAAAGAGAGAATGCTCAATTAAGAACAAAAGAGAAGTTATAATGGATATCACAGAAATAAAGAATCATTAGAGACTTATAAACAGATATGTACCAACAAATTAGAAAACCTAGAGAAAACAGATAATTTTTTTAAATGACTGAATCATGGAGAAATAGAATGGACCTATCACTAGTGAAGGAATTGAAACTGAAAACATCCCCCAAATCAAAAACCCAGAACTAGATCATTTCACTGGAAATTCTACCAAATATTCAAAGAGTTAATACCCATCCTCAAAATTCCTCCAAAAAATTGAAGAGGATGGAACATTTTCTAATTCATTTCATAAGGCCAACATTACTCCAATATCAAACCAGATAAATATTTATTAAAATTCTTTACAAAATTTTAGCAAAATAAGTACAACCAACATTAAAAGGATCACACACACGATTAAGTGAGACTTATTCAAGAATGATATGATATACTACATTAACAAAACCAAAGATAAAAAAATGATCATTTCAATAGATATACAATATGCATTTGACAAGATTCAACATCTATTTATGATAAAAAATCTTAATAAATGTGTATAGAAGGAACATACCTCAATATAATGGAGACCATATCTGACAAACCTGAGCTAGTATTATGATCAATGGTGAAAAACTGAAAGCTTTTTCTCTAAGATCAGTAATTAGACAAGGATGCCCACTCTCACCATTATTATTCAATATAGAATTTGAAGTCCTAGCTAAAGCAAGCAGGCAAGGAAAAAGAAAAGTAATCCAAACTGACAAAAAGTAAAGCTGTCACTATTTGTAAATAATATGATTCTTACATAGAAACCCTAAAAACACCACCAAAATACTATTAGAAATACATATAATAAAGTTACAGCATATAAAATCAATATATAAAAATGTATTGTTTCTATATGCTAAGAACAAAATATCAGAGAAATTCAGAAAACAATGCCATTTATAATCACAACAAAAATATCAAGGCATAAATTTAACCAAGAAGATGAAAGACCTGTACACTGAAACTGTAAGACTCTGTTGAAATAAATTTAAGAAGACACAAATAAAAATTTATTTCATTTTATGGACTAGAAGAATTAACATTATTAAAATGTGAACATTGCCTAAAGCAATCCACAGATTTATTGCAATCAAATACCCAATGGCATTTTTCATAAAACAAAAAATTCTAATATATATATAGAACTACAAAAGACCCCCAAAAAGCCAAAATAGTTCTGAGAATAAAGAACAAAGCTGGAGATATTACACTTTCTTACTTCAAACCATACTACAAAGCTATAGTAACAAAAGCATTGTGGTATTCACACACACACACACACACACACACACACACACACACACACAGGTCAATGAAACAAAATTGAGAACTTAGAAATAAAGTCACATACAACAACTAATTTACATCAAAGGAGCCAAGAATATACAATGGAGAAAGGAAAATCTTTTCCATAAATGTTTGGAACTCTGGACAGTCACATGCAAAACAATGATACTAGACCACTATCTTACATCATACACATTAACCCAGAATAAAGACTTTGAACATGAGACCATAAACCATAAAATACAGAATAAAACTTAGAAAGTAAGCTTCTAGACATCTTAATGATATGTTTGTGGATTCAACTTCAACAGCAAGGGGAGCAAAAGCAAAAATAAAAAAAATGGGACTAAATCAAAGTAACCAGCTTCTGCATAGCAAAGGAAACTTTCAACAAAACACAAAGGCAACTTACCAAGTGGAAAATGATATTTGCAAATCATATACCTGATAAGGGGTTAATATTTAAAAAATGTAAATAACTTATATATCTCAAAAAAAAAAAGCCCAAATAAAAATGGGCTGGGGATCTGAATAGAAAATTTTCCAAAGAAGACATACAGAAGGTTAACAGACACATGAAAATGTAATCAACATCACTAATTATTAGGGAAGCACTAATCAAAACCACAAAAAGATATCTCAGACTTGTTAGAACTGCAGTTATTACAGAGATAAAACCAATGAGTGTTGGAGACGATACAGAGAATAAGAAAACTTTGTGCACTGCTGGTGAGAATAAATTGGTGCAGCCATTATGGAAAACAGTATGGAGAGTTCTCAAAAAGTTAAGACTAAATCTATCATGATCCAGATAATCCACTTCTGGGTATTTATCTGAAGAAAACAAAAACACTAATTAAAAAATATATATGGACTCTTATGTTTATTGAATCATTATTTACAATGGCCAAGATATGAAAATAAACTGTGTCCATCAAAAAATTAATGGATAAATAAGATGGGTACACACACCCAATAGAATACTACTTAGCCATAAAAAAATTTATGATTCTGACATTTGGGAAAACATAGATGGACCTTGAGGGTGTAAATGCTAAGTGAAAGACATGCTAAGACAAAAGAAAGATAAATACTATATGATTTTACTTGTATGTGGAATGTGAAAACAATTGGAGGTTACCAGGGGGAATGGGGAGAAAGGATGGAATCTAGATTTTGATGGGTGAGCATAATTATTATATATACAGTTGTGAAATTATAATGTTACACACCTAAAACTTATACAGTCATGCACCAATATGACATTTTGGTCAAGAGACTGCATATATGACAGTGGTCCCATAAGAATACAATTGAGCTGAAAAATTCTTATGACCTAGTAATATTATAGCTGTTGTAACATTATAACGCTATGCGCTACTCATGTGCTTTTGATGTTGCTGGGGTAAACCTACTGTGTCTAATTGTGTAAAATTATATACAGTACATAATACTTGATAATAAATGACTATGTTACTGGTTTGTGTATTTATTATAATTTTTATTGCTATTTTTGAGTGGGTTTGCAAATGACCTCTGCCTCTGCATAAGCATCTGCAGTTGGTCCCAACAGCCAAGTTTGTACACACTACTGGCTTAGGCCACCAGCACTTTAGGCTTTGTCCCTAGCTACTGGTCCCAGAGATGCTTAATATGAGTAAACAGCCCCTGCAGCCACTCTGGTTCCCCCAAAGTCTAGCCATGAATCACACAGTTGTCAATGCTGTGAACCACAGTGACCTGAGCTGAAGAGACATCAGACCCATCTCTCAGACCCAGTGCCACAATGTGCCCTTACATTTGGCACCCTGTATTGCTATACTCTGGATCATAGCACAATTCAATGTGCCCCCATTCACCAGTGAAAGTTTCCCTTATTAAATAATCTGAAAGAGGTGACCACTTTTTCAAATGCATATATATCTAGAAAAGGCTACAGGGATCACAAAGAATCAGGAAAACATGTATCTACCAAAGGATTATAGGGAATTTTCAGTAAATTGTCCCAAAGTGATAGAGATACAAGAATATCCCAGTAAAAATTTAAAATAATTGTTCTACAGATGCTCAAGGAACTACAAAAGGACACAGATAAACAATTTAACAATATCCAAACACAATACAAGAACACAAGAAGAAGCTTAAGAATGAGATAGAAAACAAACCAAAAAAAAAAAAATGGAGCTAAAGAATATAACTAAACTGAAAAATTCAATAGAGACTTAGCATAAGACTTGAACAAGCAGAAGAGAAAATAAGTGAGCTAGAATACAGAGTAACTCAATACAATTAGAAGAGCAAAAAAACAATTAAAAAAAATTACAAGACATGAAGAAAGTCTACAGGGTCATAGGAGACCATCAGAAGAAACAATATATTCTTTATTAGAATCCCAGAAGTAAAAAAAATTTTTAAAAAAAGAGGAGAAAGAAGTAGAAAGCTTATTTAAAGATATAGGGCAAGAACTTCTTAAAATGAGAAAGTTTTACATCCAAGTTCATGAACCTCATGGGCCACCTTGAAATTTAAATCCAAAATGTTCTTTCCCAAGACACATAATAATAAAATTGCCTAAAACTAAAGACAAAGAATTTTTAAAGCAGTAAGAGAAAAAAAATATGTTCTCATCTTAAGGGAACCCCATAAAACTACCAGAGGATTTAACAGCAGATGTCATATCATATAGGCCAGGAGAGAATTGGGTTGATATATTTAAAGTGCTAAGAAAAAGCTGCCAACCACAAATTTTTTATCCAGTAAAGTTGTCTATGATATTGAAGGTAAAAAAACTTTTCTCAATAAACAAAAGCTGAGGGAATTCACCACCACTAAACTTCCATTACAAGAAATACTGAAAGAAGATATTTCAGCTGAAACAAAAGGATATTAATTAGTAACGTGAAAACATAAAAAAATATATAATATACTGATAAAGGTAAGCATGTAGCCTGATTCAGAATACCCCCACACTATAATATGATGATGCTCTAACTACTTAACTCTAGAAAAATGTTAAAAGAAAAAATGTTAAAAACAGCCATAGCTTGTTCATGGACACACAATAACAAAATATTGATGACAAAAACAGTAAAAATGAGAAGTAAAAGGACAGAATTTTTGTATTTGACTAAAGTTAAATGTTATCATGGTAAAATCAACTGTTATAACTATAAGATGTTTTATGTAAACCCCATAGAAACCACAAAGCAATAATCTATAATATATACACAAAAGTTAAAGAGAAGGCAATCATAGCATGTCACTACAGGAAACCACCTATTTGCTAGAGAATGCAGCAAGATGGAAGAAAAGAAATGGAACTACCCATCAGCGTTAAAACAATAAGATAACATTAGTATGTCCTCACCTATGAAATTGGTTCTATATCCAACTTTGATATGGGTGTAGGGATTTTCTCCCCACATCACCAAGCAATGCTCAAGATACCAGCTGGGCATTTTACAATTCAACAGGATTCTGACACTATCTACCTGGAGATAATGTTAGATTCTGTAGGTTAAGAGTTCAATTCCACAAGACTGTATACCTATAACACACTTTAGACACCAATCACAAGCCCAGGTTTTCAATATGCTTCTACCAATTAGCTATAGATTTGATTTCCAACAACTCCCTCTTTAGATTTGATTAATTTACTAAAGCAGCTCACAGAACTCAGAAAAACATTTTACTTATGAGAGTATCAGTTTATTACAAAAGTAAATAACACAGGAACATCCCAATGGAAGAGACATATTGTACAAGGTACGGAAAAAAGTCATGGAGCTTCAATGCCCTCTTCAAATGTGCCACTGTCCTCAAATCTTCATGTGCTTATGAATTTAAAAACACTCCAAACCCAGTTATTTGGGGTTTCTATGGAGGCTTCCTTAAATCAGTTGTCATTGTTGATTGATTTAACGTCTAGCCCTTCTCATCTCCCTGGAAGTCAGGATATGGACTGAAAGTTCCAACTCTCTATTTATGGTTGGTTCTTCTGATAACCAGCACCTAATCCTTAGGTGCTTTCCAAAACTCACCTCATTAACATAAACACAGTTGTGGTATAGAGGAGTCTCATAAATAATAATTCTCCTCTGAAGAGATTTCAGGAACCAAGGACAGGAGACCAAATATTATGACCAAAAAAAATTAAATAAATAAATGCTCCCATTACTTTTATCACTCAGGAAATTCCAAGAGTTTTGGAAGCTGTGAGCCAAGAATAGGGATAAAGACCAAATATATACTGTTTATTTTGAATCATAGTATTACACCTATCAATAATTACTCTAAATTTTAGTGGATTAAGTTATCCAATTAAAAGACACAGAGTGGATGGATAAATAAAAAATAAGACCCAATTATTTGTTGCCTACAAGAGGCTC
This sequence comes from Macroglossus sobrinus, assembly GCA_004027375.1. Taxonomy (NCBI): domain Eukaryota; kingdom Metazoa; phylum Chordata; class Mammalia; order Chiroptera; family Pteropodidae; genus Macroglossus; species Macroglossus sobrinus. Next base: position 161,505 of record PVKZ01001211.1, on the reverse strand, counting down.
ACTTATCTTCAAGGACAGATATAGATTCATGGTAAAGGAATGACAGATGATAGTCATGCAACTTGAAACCAAAAGAGAGCAGGGTAGCTATATTTATATTATACAATATAGATTTTAAACCAAAAAATGATAACAAGAGACAAAGATTGTCATTATATAATGATAGAGGGGCTGAATGGATTCAATTTATGATATAACAATCATAAATATATATGCACCCAGCATTAGAACAACTAAATATATTAAGTGAATATTAACAGATCTGAATGGAAAAATTGATTATAAAATAAAAATAGGAAACTTCAATAGCACACTTTCAAAAATGGTTAGAAAATCAACAAGTAAGTGTTAGACTTGAATTACACATTAGACCAAATGTATTTAACAGATATATACAGACATGAAATCTAACAGCAACATAACACACATACTTCTCAAGTTTACATAGAACATTCTCCAAGATAAGTTATATTGTAGGTCACGAAACAAGTCTTTGCAAATTTAAGATGTAAAATCGGATGGTAATCACTCAATAGAATATATAGATGTCAAATTATAATGTATACCTGAAAATTATATAATGGTATTAACCAATGTTACCCCAATAAACTGAATTTTTTAAAAAAGTAAAATCATACCAATTATCTTTTCTAAACATAATGGTATAAAACTAGAAATCATTAACAAAGGGAAAGCTGGAAATTTTACAAATATTTGGATTAAAAACAGTACATCCCTGAATAACCATGGCGGAAAAAAAATCAAAAAGGAAAATTGATACATTTTGATACAAATAAAACTGGAAGCACTACATATCAAAACCTATGAGATGATGCAAAAGTTGTTATAAATCAACGTTTAAAGAAATAAATGCCAACATTAAGAAAAAAGAAATTTCTCAAAGCCTTACTTTATACCTCCAGGAATAAGAAAAAAGAACAAACTAAGCTCAAAGTTAGCAGAAGAAAGGAAATAACAAAGAGCATAGCAGAAATAAAGAGACCAAAACAATAATAAAAAATATATCTATTGTTTTTAAAACATAAAAAAATGACAAACTTTTAAGTAGACTATCTCAGAAAAACAAATACTAAAATAAAATCAGAAAATAAAAGAGGAGATATTATAACTGATACCACAAATACAAAGGAGCATAAGAGATTACTATGAATGATTATATACTGACAAACTGGATAACAGAATTTGAGGGATTAACAAAATAAAATGTCTCAGCAAATTTAAAAGGGTAGAAATGTTATATGTGATGAAAGTTAAAATATTAGTGTAAAATAGACTGTTATATCTATAAGATGTTTTGGGTAATTCTTACTGTAATCACAAAAGAAAAACCTATGATAGATTATCAAAAGATAAAGGAATCAAAGCATACCCAACAAAAAAATCATCAATTTATGAAAGATATCAAGAAAATATGGCACTAACAAGGGAAGTACAAAACAGCCAGCAAATAAATAATAAGATAGCAGTAGTAACTTCTTACCAAACAATACTTACTCTAAATGTAAAAGGATTAAATTATTCTATCAAAAGATAAAGTGGCTAGATAAAACAAACAAACAAACAAAACAAAACAAAAAACCAAGAACCAACTATAAACTATAACCAAAACAGACTTACTTCAGTTTTTAATGAAACATGTTGACTCAGAGTAAATACATAAAAAAATATATATATATATATATAAGGATTATAAGGTAATGGGATGAGGGATAGATTGGATGGTGATGAGTGATCCAGAGTCTTTCTGGCCACAGCTGACGCATCTGCAATGTTCGAATTTCAAGACCAGCCACTAGAAATGCCGGGCACACACACAAAAAATGTATTTTCACAATCACCTTATATTCACCAAAGCATTATGAGGAAAAGGCTAGGACTAAGCTCAAGGTCACGTCGGAGCAAAGAAAAATTTCTATCCTCTTTATGTAGAAAAGCATGTGCAATGAGCCACAGCCAGGCCTTCACCAAAGCCATCAATTCCTAGGACCAAGTTTTGGCCTTAGGTGGACCGGGCCGCTTTTGGCCCAAAGGCCCCATGGGGATCCCTCCCACTGGCCACAGGAGGCTCTAGTTCTTTTGGGCATTCCTGGGCAGGTAAGCAAGCAGGAGCACGCCATGTGGTTGTCGGCATGCAGCGCATGAAGCTCCAAATGCATAATCCCTGGCTGTGGTGTGGGCAGCCGTACATTCGGAAAAAATTCTTGTATTAATTTGTTGATGTTTGAAATGGAGATTCTGGATTGAGGAATGAACAGAGTCCAAGTTTATATCGGTTTCAGGTCCACGATGACATGATCAGATAGTGACAAATATCCAGATGTGCTTCCCGCAGAGTCCAGACATTATCTGCCACCCAGAAAATTCTCAAATAGGACTGAGAGGATCCTCCTCCCTTTTGATACTGTTCCTTCAGAACAGGTCCAGGCTTATGTTTACAGGTCTCTCTGGAGAAAAATATATGAAACACTCACTTTCATCTGGACATTTATTCTTCACGAAGGACACCTTAGTCTCACCTGCTGATTTGCACTCACACTTTAGAAAAGACACAAAACTCCCTCATCAATAAACACCTGAAAACGTACCTGACGTGCAAAAATTTTTTACCCAGGCACACACTAGCAGACAGTCACACATTTCCACCTGCCTGGATATCCAGCCAACTGCAATTCACACTCTCACACACAAATACACACATACAACCACACAATGGGTACCTGACATAGCCAGCATGACTCTTATTTGAACTATGTTCCCCTGATATTTAAGTACCTGGACAGCTCCCCAATGCGTACAGCTGGAAGGGCTTCTGAGGCAGGCTTTGGTTGTTCTTATTAGACCACTACACAGAAGAACATACAAAGTCACACCAGCATCACAGTCACCTTGAGAATACTTAATTTATCACCGTCACCTTGAGAATACTTAATTTATCACCTTAGAGGCAGTGCAGGCCTGGGTCTTATGCACTATCCTCAGCATTCTGACATGCCTTGCAAAAGGCCGAAAGAGAATAAGCTTGAATGCAAGGCCAGGGTAAGGATGTGTAGTCTTACACTCTGAGCCACTTGCCAGGCTGTATGAGACATCACCAAACTCCATATCCCCAGAACTCAGTCTCTGGCTCTCCCATCCTGGCTGGGTTGTAGGCTCTTCTGGGCCTCCAGTTTTACCAACTGCAGCTTTGGGAACTTATGAACCTTTATAATTGCATGAGCCAATTTCTTATAATAAATACTGATGTATCAAGAGGGAGAGCGAGAGAAAGAAAAGTTGAAAGATCTATTGGTTCTGTTTCTCAGGAAACCCCTTACTAACCTAGTAATACCAAGAAAATTTGACACAATTTTTTCTTTTCCTTTTGGTAGAACACTAACAACAACACCCTGTAGAGAAAAAAAAATTTAAATACAGTTTTTTTTTAAATTAAACAATATTTAACATGTAATAAATATATAAATTAAAAGCTTTTTTTTACTGACAAAAATTTCTGAGGAGTTTGAAAACCACAAAATTTAGATTTCTGGATATAATTATAATATGTTTAAAATGCACAAAAATCAAACTGTAATTTAATAAATATCATACTGTAGAAGTCTTTTAAAATTATAATATTGGGGCTTAGAATAGAAATATTTTATAAATAATATTATAAAAATTTTATCCTTCTAGAGACAGGTTAAAGAATTTTAAAATAGTGAATAAAAAACACTAAACTAAATGTAAATGAACTAACAAAGGCATTGATGATATTGAATGTAATCTTCTTATTAGAGAGGTAGTGGACATGCAAAACAAATATATCTCAAATTTGTTCATGTGAGTGTGTGTTTATGTTTTTTTAAATTTGACTTACGTGTTCTGTACAAGTATATGGGAAAGTTAAAACTAATTTAAAGCGTGAGGTAGTAGTACAGAAGTATGTATGTGTGTGTGTGTGTGTGTGTGTGTGTGTGTGTGTGTGTGTGTATTCATTATTAATGCTAATACTATTTGTATTTCTTATATGAAATCTTATTTGTGTATAAAATCTTGAACATTTTTAATTCTAAAATTTTAAATCATGCATGAAGAAATTACAGACAACAAAACATAAGGGAAAATAGCATTATTTTTTAAATGTATAATTATCAATCTTAAAATGTAAAAGAAATAATTAAAAATCAGTTTAGTGAATAAAATAGTGAAATAGATTGTCTCAATAAAATATAATGTACAAACAAAAAATTATATTCACCACGGCTCCAAAATCCAAATGTAAACTAGAAATAAATATTAGTAATATGTTGGACCTACGTGAAGAAAAGTATAAAAACAATGGGAAATAAAAAAAGAAAAGCAAATTGAGTTTTAAACACAAGTTGCCAGACATATTCCATTTAAATGGTATCAAAAATAGGCAAAAGCAATTTATGATGACTTAATTGTAAAGGGGTTGCTTCTTGGTGGGGCTAGGGCTGGCTTTGAACTGATTGGAAATGACCTACAAGGATATTTCCAGGTAATGGATATGTCCTATATTTTGAATGGGATGCTGGCTGTATAATTGATGATTGTGGTTTTATTTAGTCTTATGAATACAATCATTTTTATTCTTAATCTTTTTTGTCCTTACCATCTCACTCTCATATTTTATGTACATAAAAATGCCTTGTTAATTAATGTCTAACATAGATAAATGATTGAGAACTCTAAAAACAGACTGCAAAGAAAGCTAGCTTACTTCTCAGACCATTTGGTACCAGAAGATTAACTGGGAAATCCTACCTATAAGAAGAGTTCTTTATACCCTCCTTGTTAATTTCACTGTTTCACTTGCCTCCCCTCCAAGCCAAGGCCAAGGAGACAAGATAGGTGGCCCTGGCTGACCCCTCCAGGATGCAGCCCTCTCTCAGAAGTCCTAGAACTTCCCCCTATCTCTTGCTCAGCTCTCTCCCTGTAATAACCCTTACCTGACTCTCCAAAGGACCCTCTTCTTCTCTCAGTAGTAGTACAGGGCTTGGTCAGGAGTTAACGCTAATTGAAATATTCAACAGTATTTTAATTTCTACAACAATGATTTAAAATCTCTTCTTGCTAATCCAGTTTACTTCCTCTCTGGAGCTATATTTTCTTTCCTCAGCAATAGAGATCAAGTCTCTTTTCCTCTTTGTATTCTCAGTAATTCTTCGGGCCCTTTTCTTGGTGAACTTTTACTCTTACAATGTGCAAGCATATTCTTAATTTGCTCCTAAAGACTCAGCAACCTATCACCAAAGAGTTCCACCCCAAACATCCAGGCCTGGGGAGTCACCTATATCTTTTCTCAAAGGCAGTTCCACCACTTCTAAACCATCTTGTTCAATTTGTTTCTTCCAGGGTTCAGGCAATTCATCTATAGATGGTCCTTCAAGAAAACTATCACCCACTCCAGTCAGTGAATCCTATACCATACTACATTCCCCTAGACAGACATCAACAGCCACTGCCCCCTGTCAACAGAGAGCAAGTATAAGAGACCCAATCTTTCACCTTCATTCCTTCTCAACCTGAAGTAGCTAGAGTAGTCATCACCCAAAACCCCCAAAGATTTGGGTCCCTAATACTTAAGGCAGGAATGTTAGGTAGCTGTCAGACATGAGTAACAGGGAAACAAAGAAATAGAGGCCCAGCCTAGAGACCGCCTAAAGAACACTCTATTGGTACTTAGAGAATCCCTTCTGCATTTTCAGAGACAAAAGACAGAGGGTCATAATCTTAGCTGGTCTAATCTAGCTACAGATGCCTATGCAGAAGGTCGTACCCTAATTTTCCCACAATCTAAGCTTCATTATATCATCATTATAATACTATTTTTATGCCTGGAAGTTGATAAATCTAATTATAATAGACTGAATTCTGGATAAGCATATGAGCACTAGGCAAAGAGTTATACAGCAGTCAATTGTCAATCAAAATGACCTTACAGGCTGATCACCTAGGAATGCCTTTGCAATCACCTATCATGGCCCAAATATAACTCAGACATTCCAACTTCTGGGTAGTTATTCTCCTCTTTGCTCAAATCATATTTCTCCGTGGTAATGCTCTGTCTTTCTAAAATATACTTACATTTTTTTTTTTTAAATCTCACTGACCTGTGATTCTTTGCAGCATCAGTGAGGAAAAATCGAGGAAAAATGCTAATTACACTTCTGCGCCATTATCCCTCCCATGTTGCTGGGGTAATACTGAAGTTCAAATCATTCCCAAAGGGTAACACCTGCACTGAAGCAGCAAGACAGCTTTTGTGACAGCAGTCCTCAGTCTTTTCAGGGTGCTGCTCTTAAATAAACCTGTTTTCCTTTTACCAAACTCTTGTCTACTGCGTTATTGGCTTATGAGCAGCAAACAGTTTGACCTGAGTTTGGTAACAGTTTCGAGTTCCACTGTCAGAACGCATCAAGCTGAATACTTAAGGGTTGTGCATTTTATCATATCTAAATTATTTCTCAGTAAAAAATTCAAAGCTAGTAAGTAAAAAGTTCTTAGAAGACACTACTGGTTAGTTCTATTATTGTTGCTGTATCTATATAGACAAGGCATACTCTTATTTTCTGCCTCTTGGTTAAAGCCCAATACAGATTGGCACTTGCCAATGTTTTAGTGCATAAGGTAGGCTCAAGCTTGAGAGTTTGAAGAAATGCTACATGAGAAAAATTAAAAACAACAGAAGGAGAAAGAACAGAAACTGTTGGAATAAGTGAAAAAGTATAAGAACCAAAATAATTCCCCCCAAAACTAATAGATTTTCTAAAATCTAAACTGATGTTCATTGAGAAAGTCTATGAAGTTCTACATCTGCTTGAGTGGCAACCTGAAGTAGTAATTAAGTCAAGGATAAAAGGAGATAAAAATGCTTGGAACACCAACAACTATAAATGCCAGATATACTCCAAGAAGATGTGAATATCAAACATTTCTAGTAAAGGTTCCTTTATACTAAAAACTGTTTTAAAGCTAATAGAATTGGTAAAATTTTTGCCTCCCTGTTAAAGACATGTCAACATGTCTTTATAGCTCTTACTAGTGCTCTTAAATTCAGGCTGCTTTAAGTAGAGATGGAAATAGTATTGAAGGACAATCCTGGTCCATCTAGAGAGCTTCCTGGATTTTTTTTTTCTTCTTTTCATATGTACTTAATAAGCCCCTTTCATCTTTTATTTCCTGATTATATTCTTTTTTTCCTTGCAAGTTAAAATGGCCTAAGGAAAATGAAATTACTGGATTTTAGTTGGGAGAAATTGACACATGAATGAAGGAAAGCAGAAGAAAATTCAGGAATTTCCTATTCTTTTTGTCCCAGGTTTACATCCTTTTCCCCAAATACAGATCAGTCTAGAGAACTTCTCCACAAACCTCTTTTGGAAACCCTTTTTTCCTAGCAGCTGCTCTTGCCTTCTTATGTATTTTTAACCAGAACAGTTGGTCCTAATCAATGCCTATCACTATTTTTTTTTTCTAAAAAGAGCAGAATAAAGAGTTTCTAGAACAGAAAAAAAGCATAAACATTTACTTCAAATTCTTATGTATGTTTTATTTTTCTATATACAAAAAAAAACCATGATTACCTTTTTATTCTAAACAATGCTGCTCATTTTCTGCTGTTAAAGAGTGAGCAATTATGAATAATATGGTATTAGTTTCCTGTGGCAGTTGTAACAAATTACCACAAACACAAATTTATTCTCTCATAGTTGTGGAGCCATAAGTCTAAGATCAGTTTCACTGGACCAAAGTCAAGATGTTGGCCAACCTATACTCACTCTGGAAGCTTTGGGAGAGAATCTGTTTCTTGCCTCATCCAGCATTCCTTGGTTTGTGGCCACATAATCTCAGCTGACCCAGTCACATTGACTTCTGTCTGTGGCAAATCTCCCTCTTCCTTCCCCTTATAAATCGTGATTATAATTATAGTCCACCTGGATAAACCAAGATAGTCTTCCCATCTCATGATTCTTAACTTAATGACATTTTTACCATATATGGTAATAATCCCAAGATCCATGGATTATGCCATGAATCTTTTGGGGAGCCATATTCAGTTTATCTCAAACATACTTTTGGAAGTTAACATCAATAAATACAAATAGTAGCAATGAAGACAAATAGATTCAAGTACAACAAACATTTTTAGTTAATAAAATTAGATTGAATTACCCAAATACTTTAAAAAGTAATATGTCTTATTTATACTTTATTATATTAATAAATTAGGAATCAATTATTATAAGGTACAAAAAGAATTTATTCTTTTGGTTTAATTAATAGCATTACATATAAAAACTTAAACCTGAAAATAAGCTTGATTAAATTTAAATTGAGCATTGGAAGTATATCAGGGAAAATGTATTAAATATAACTTTAGCAATTCAAGCTAATAATTTGTAAATAATTAAAATAAAATCAAACTATTCTTTAACTAAAGATATAGCAACACATTTTTTTTTAAATTGGAGACTCTAATATAAAAAATATGCAGTGTGGATTAGACTGAGAAGAAAATGAAATTTTAAATCTAAAATAGTACTTCATAGCTAAGTATTGGCATTATGCCCAATCCATTTGAAAATGATTTTTAAGTAGCCAGTAGGCTATAATTTTCACTTCAGGAAAGATACTTTTTTCCTATTTCTTAATCTTAGATTTTTATAAAGTAAAATACTCAGAAATGTTATAAAGTTGTAGATTATAAAGTGAATTTTTATGAAGAATACTTAGTGAGTTTTAAGATACATCACATTTTATAGGCTTGTTATAATCATCATTTTCCATTTTTAATGAATACCAAGAGAAAGTAATGGATGAGGGTTATTGTCTGCTTATGTAATCTTCATATTTTATAGTTAAATGGTAAAGAAAATGCTGCTAGAAATTAGCTAATTTGGATAGTTCTTGTTTAAAACTAAAAACTAATTTTATTAGTAATTCTTTTTTCTGTATCATATATTCAGGATTGGATAAAATCCATAAGCTTAGACCTATGAAGTTTAGATCCCCAAAACTAGTTGTTGTTTTTTAATTTTAAACCAATATATCACCTATGCAGCTTTATTCTTAAAATTAGATATAAATGGCCCATCTAGTACCAGCTTTTCACTGTTAAAGAGTGCACTTTATAGCAATTAGTTTTTAATTATATATTTTTTTATATATTAAGAATTTTTAAAGAGAAAAAGATGAAAATTAACTTTATACTAAAAGTTATGGCTAACTTAAAGAATAGATATTTATTCACATTATCGAAGCTTGTGTGGTCCCATTTACCTTTAAAGATATAATAAAAGAAGAACAGCTTCCACCTCCAACAACTAGATGTTTTCTTTTACCAACTTTTTTATTCAACAAGTATTTATTAGTTGGAAAGAAGATAAAGCTACTATGCAAAGTAATTATAATAATTTAGAAGGGAGACACTGTTCTACAGGAGTTAGAAAAAGAAATTTTGTTAGTCAAGGAAGAGCAAAAGTTATTAAATTTTTATTTAATAAAATATTTACTTTATTTTAAAATTATTTTTAGTGGTTTTGAAACTCTTTCTTTGTGTAGCCTCCTCCTTCAGAATATTCTGCTCTATAAATTTCAGCCACCTTACTATTTTGTCTTTTTACTTCAGTGATACCACCATGCTTTGCTTGATGCTTCCCTTAAACAGGAAGAAAAGTGGATCTCAGTCCAATTGTAACATATAGTTATTTAGGAGGTAAAATGAATAATTAATAAAGTCTGTTTCTTTGGCTAGAGAGATGAATTAAAGAAAAAAATTGATTAATCTTCAAGAAGACTCTACATTAAATATAAAGAGATAAGTAGAACACAGTAAAAAGGAGTAAGAATGATAAACATAATGAGATGAAATAGGGATAAAGGGCACAGACTGCAATACCAATTAGAGTAATTAAGGAAAACCTACTTGAGAAGGTGAGAATTGAGCAAAGCTTGAAGACAGATTTAGCCAAGCACATATCTTGGGAAAAGTAGCCGCAGACAGAACTGGTGCAATGTCATTAGGGCAAGAATGTGGTTGGAGTATTACAAAAACATCAAGGAACTAAGTGAACAAGGTGTAAAGTAGCAGAGCATGTCCAGAGGTAACAACAGCAGGCCATGTAGTCCCTTGTAGACTATGTAAGGATTCTGGTTTTACTGTGAATGAAATGGAGGGCCATTCAATGTGGTGTTTTGATCAGATTTGAGTGGCGGTTCTGTTAGGTCTTAAGATATTCATTCTTTATGGCTCCTGTATGTATGGATAATATACAATAGAATTTCAGAGTAAATAGAGGGCCGAGGTTAAAAATAAAGAAATAATCTAGGAGGCTATTGCACTAATTTAGAAGACAGTTGGTGGTAGGGTAGCTTGAATCTGCTGGTAGCTGTACAGGTAGTGAAGATTAATGTTATGAATATATTTTAAAAGTAAAGCGGCCATATTTTTTTAAAGGTGTAGATGAGGCGTATGAGAGAAAGAGAAAAATATTCCAAGTATTTAACTTGATAACTGGAAGAATAGGATAGATAATCTTTAACTGGTGCGGAGAGGGCTGTGGATTGGAGGGAAAGGCAAACAGGGGTTGAGATTTTGAAATGTTAATGTGGAAATGACTATTAGAATTTCAAGTGGGTATTTTAATATATGACAACCCATGACACTGATTATTAAAGCATTTAACCACTAGATTACATAATGCTTATGGATAGTAACCAGGACATGATTATTTGTAATTTTTCATGGCACCCAGCACAGAGCAGAATATATTATCAGACCAATGCTTCTCATTCTAACTATTCACTGTGTTTCTAGGGTATTATAGCAAATGGCTGTGTAGTTTTAAATGATGATTTTTTTCAAGTGTCTATAAAATGCGAAGTTAAAAAAAAAAACACAGAAATAACACAGCCTTAAGATACATAAAATACACAAGAAAATATACAGTGGAATATTTCTATGAGTAAATATGGTTTACTTGGCTATGCAGGCTTTGTTTTACTGAATTAGGGCAAATCAATATAGTAGTACTAAAACACACATCTTTTGTGTTTCTGTTTCATAAAATTTATTCTCCATCCTTTGTTGTTCTAAGTATAACTCTGAAACTACATCATAGATTTTTTCTCTTGAATTTCTCAGAAATATATAAAAAATATATTACAGAAGCATATTTATATGAGTACTAAAGAAGAGATTAAAGCATAGATTCATGTAAAATACTTCAGCACTTTTGTTTCTCTTCATGGCTCAAGGTAAGAACATTTCAATACTAAATATAAAAATGAAGTATTCATACCATTTACAAACAAGAAATCAGGATTGTAATGTGGAGTAAATATTAACATTTTAAAATATATTTTTGTATGTATATCAAAATCTTCCCTAGTAATTTTTTTCTACAAGGATGTTTTCTTACTAACATAGAAATTATATGACAATATACCTTTCCAATTACACTGTCTTGGCATAAAATTTTAAATATTCTATGGCAAAATAAAAACACTTTAAAATCCATTTGTTATATTTAAGCATTTATTAAAAATATTATTTTGCCAAAAATCAATAATAATTTTCTCTTTATAATGTAGATTTTTTTTATTATATGACATTGGTTAACAAAATCCAGTAAGTTTCAGGTGTACAATTGAACAGTAAAGCATATATATATATATATATGCATGTATGTTCACTACCCATAGTTAGATCTCCGTCATCGTATATTTGACTACTTTTACTCCATCTACCTCCCCCCTCACCCTGACCCTCTGGTAACCACTAGTCGATCGTCTATGTCCATGAGTCTCTGTTTGTTTGTCTTGTTTATTTGTTGCTTTTAGGTTTGTATCCCACATATAAGTTATATCATGTGGTTTTCAACTCTTTCTGTCTGGCTTATTTTGTTTAGCATGATTATCTCAAGGTCCATCCACATTATTGCAAATGGCAGTACTTTATCTCTTCTTATGACTAAGTAATATTCCATTGTATATATGTACATATATGTACTGCTTCTTTAGCCAATTATCTATTGTAGGACACTTCAGTTGTTTCCATATCCTGGCTACCATAAATCATGCTGCTATGAACATTGATGTGCAAATATCTTTTTGGATATATGTTTTAAATTCTTTGGGGTAAATACCCAGTAGAGAGATTGCTGGATCATATGGTAAATCAATTCTTGTTTTTTTGAGGAACCTATGTACTGTTTTCCATAGTGGCTATACCAGTTTGCAGTCCCACCAGCAGTGTCTAGGGGTTCCTTTTTCTCTGCATCCTCTCTAACACTTATTACTTGTCCTGTTGATTGCAGCTATCCTAACAGGTGTGAGATTGTAAAGCATTATGTAGATTTAATGCAATCACCATCAAAATCTCATAGGCATTTTCTTAAAGAAATAGAAGAAAAAAATCATCAGATTTATATAGGAGCACAAAATACTCTGAATCACCAAAGCCATCTTTAGAAAAAAGAACAATCCTGGAAGCATCACTTTTTCCAACTTCAAATTATACTACAAAGCAGCAATAATAAAAATGGCATGGTATTGGCAGAAAAACAGACAAATGAACCAGTGGAAAAGATCGAGAGTGCAGAAGTAAATCCATGTTTATATGGGCAAATAATCTTTGACAAAAGAGATAAAAACATACAGTGAAAAAAGAAAAGCCTCTTCAATAAATGGTACTGGGAAAACTAGAAAGCCACTTGCAAAGAAACGAAAACTAGACTATTGTCTATCACCACACACAAATATTAAATTAAAATGGATTAAAGACCTAAATATAAAACATTAAACAACAAATTGCATAGGAGAAAACATAAGAACTAAATTCATGGACCTTGGAATAAAAAGGATTTTATGAATTTGATCTCAAAAGCAAGGGAAGTAAAAGCAAAAATAAATTAATGAAACTGCAATCAAAGTAAAAAGCTTCTGCACGCAAAAGAAACCATCAATAAGGTAAAGAGACAACCATCTAAAGAGAAAAATATATTTTCAAGCAATGCCTCCACTAAGGGCCTAATATCCAAGAAATACAAAGAACTCATACAACTCAATTAAAAAATGGGCAGAGGACCTGAACAGATACTTCTCTCAAGAAGATATACAAATGGCAACAAACATATGAAAGGATGCTCAACATCACTAGCTATTAAGGAAATGCAAATCAAAACTATAATGTAGATATTTAAATCAAATTAACTTATGCTGCCTACGTCACATAATAGCATATCTGTTTATGTAGGCAGATTATATATATATCAAAATGACCATCAGACTTTCATGCGTAGGCCTTACTATTTAATAGTTCATTTTTATATATCTTACATCACAGGAATCTATTTAAGTGGCATCCTCTGTGGCATCCTCTATGGTTGTACATTAGAAGATAAATACTTTAAACGTCTGTCTGTATTTCCTACTAAATGAGACTTAGTAATTTTAGTCATTTATTCCAAATTTAGAATGATACTTTGCCTAACTTATCAGATCATTTTCATTTAAGTATAAAATATTGATGAAAATATTTTGGGGAACAATTGGACCATGCCAACAAAGAATTTTTCTGTTACATTATTTTGTAAATGCATTAAAAAATAATTATTTGTTTTAAAAGTCTACATTCATAGTAATGTATGTTTAATTACTACATAGTAATTAAAAGATGTGATTTTGGAATTTTAAAATACACAAAAAGAAAAGCAGGGCAAAAGATCTCAAGTGACACCTCACCAAAAAAGATATATAGATGATATATAAGCATATTAAAAGTTACATGTGACAAAAAAAGAAAAAATTCTGAGATGTTCTAAATTAAATTACAGCAGACCAAGGGTGAAAAGAAGAGATGAGAGAGATTAATCAGTAAACAACTGCAGGGCAAAATGAAGAGAAGGCTGCTTCTATTCCTAAATGTATATTGAAAGTTTAAATTACTTTCAGGTAGCTATTTTCATGATTTTTCAGAGAAAATCACCCAGCAGCTAACCGCTGGATTCCACTGCACTTGTTGATGCATAAACTTTTTATACTATTGCCCACAGCCAATCCAAAATATTAAATACTTTTTTCTAAGGACTATGCAGTTATTTCAGAGGTGCCTCTGCTTCACCTGCTCCACCTTCTTTATCAGTAACCCTCATAAATTCTTTTAAAACAACTTACATCTTTCTTCCTCAAATATGATATACAAAAGCCCATCAACTCCAAAATTGAGGGTATGTTTTCTTCATCTAGTCTTGCATCTGGTCCTTTAGACTGCATGTCCCATAACCTGGTTTTTTTCTGAGTAGCATATGGCTCAATATGCTATTAAGGAATCAAAAGCATTAATATTTCTTAATAATAAAATAATATTAAAGAACATTATTAATAAATTACAGATTAAAACAATGAGATACCAGCACACATCTTAGAATGGCTAAAATTTAATGCTGGTGATATGTGGAGCAAGAATAACCCTTATTCATCTTGATGAGAATAAAAATGGTATAGTCACTTTTGAAGTAACTATTAAAGTTGCTTGCAGAGCTGGACCTGGTTTTACAACTTGATCCATCAATCATGATCCTAGGTATTTACCCACATGAACTGAAACCTATTTTCACTCAAAATCTTGTACATGGATGCTTACAGGAGCTTTACTCATAATTTTCAAAACTTGGAAGCAATCAAGATGCCCTTCAATAAATTAATGGATAAACAAACAATAGCACATCTAGACAATGTACTAATATTGAGCAATAAAAAGAAAGGAACTCTTAAGCCACACAAAACATGAAAAAGCCTTAAATGAATAATGATAAGTGAAAGAAGTTTGAAGATTCTACATGCAATATGATTCCAACTATATGACCTAAAAAAAGGCAAAACTATAGAGAATATCAGTGGTTGCCAGGGGTTGGACCATGGGAAAATTTTAGATCAGAAAAATTATTTTGTATAATAATGTAATTGTAGATACATGACATTATACATTTGTCAAACCCATAGGAATGTAAAAATTAAGAATAAACCCTAATAACAACTGTTGACTTTAGTTAATGACAATGTATCAGTATCAGTTCATCTATTTTAACAAACATACCACTCCAGTTAAAGATGTTAATAATAGAAAGAGACTTGGTGGATGAAGGATAGAGGTGGGCCAAGGGGTGGGAGAGAGTAACTTTTTGTACATTCTGTTCAATTTTTATTCAAACCTAATACTGTTCTAAGAAATAAGGTCTATTAAAAATTAAAAGCAAATTTAAAAACACAATGATCATGTTTTGATTGAGAAAAAAGTATATTTTTATATATAGGATAAGACTATAAGAAATGTCAACAAACATTTCCTCTGGGTTGTAGGCTTTTGGGGACCTTTAGTATGTATGTATGTATGTATGTATGTTTGTATGTATCCATGCATGTATGCATGTATTTATTTATAAATATTTGTGTTTTATTATATACTGTAAATATTAATTTTATAATTAAAATGAGACATATAGCTAAAATAATGTATAGTGTTTTGTGTATATCTACATATCAAATATTCTAAAACAAAAAATTTATGTTTATTCCTAGAAAAAAATTATTTTCTATGTTACAATTATGTGTCAGTTACTGTGCCAATATAATAAATATAAACATTAATAATAGCTCATTAAAAAAAGCTCCCAATGTCCATTTGGAATAAGACCTATTAACTCACCTTAACACAGTATCATAGAAGACTGTGGGGGACATGGCTGAGATGCTGAGTAGAATGGATAAGATATGGTTATTTTATTCTAGACTGGCATAAAGGAGTCTTTTGATATGTGCTTTTTGGAGAGTGTGATTCAAAATATTCTAGATGAAGAACCTACAAAAACCATGGAGAACAAAAGTAGGTACCCTTTACAGGAATGGTAAGAAGTTTAATGTGATTAGACTGGCAAGCAGAATCTCTTTCTTAAAAATGCAGATTCTTGGACACCATCTAAAAACAAGTCAAATTTTTGTAGCTAGGTCTTGGAAATCTGCATTCTAATGAGATCTACAGGAATTCATTTAGTACACAAGTATCAGGGAACCACCTAACTTTTAAGCAAAGAGCACTGTGATTCTGTCTAGATATATTATTATTATTATTAAAATACTTAAACAAGGAGGCCATTAGACTGAGGTGGCTCTAATGCCTTGTTAGCCTAGTCAAAATCTGAGCCACAGTCACTGCACTCTAAGTCCAATAAAGTGAAACTGAAGAACAACCAATCCAAAACAGCCACCTAGGCTTTCCCAAATAAGGCAACTGCTTAAGCTAAAAGCAAACAAATAATTTTCTTGTTTTGCTTCCTTGCTTATCTATAGAAACCTCTCCTCTAGACCCTAACTTATAATGAACCTGAAAAGTTGAATGTGACTCAGTTTATCATAAATAGTAGAGGTAGCCATCAGTAAGTCAGCAGATTCAGACAGCGAGGTCAGAAAACACTGTTAATAAAATATATACCACCAGATGCAGTTTACTATTGCATGTATAATGAGTAGGGAAATATACTCAGCCTTTAAGTACTCTCTGAAGTGCTTTCAAGAGCTTGGGTAAACTTATATTTTATGCAAATCAAAAGTGTCTAGGTAAAGCACATCTTAATTTTCACAAATATTAAAGCAAAAGTCAAACTGAAGAAGAGCACAAGGTCTCTAGAGGGGGAAAGAGGGAGGAATATTAATATCTTCCTGGTAATGATTTTCGGTACAAATGACCTTATAGAGTTCTTGATATTCTGTGGTTTTTGAGAAAAGGAGTGGCCAAAGTATAATGCACACAAAGGTAAAAATCATGTTGAAGAAGCTGAATAGTTTGCTTATTTCCCTAAAGAGAATTCAGCTGCATTTGTTTGGTGAGTAAACACAGATACTTTTTTGCAAGTGACTGCTTCTTTCTAAATTTACAAGGTTTCCCAAGGGCCTTTATGTGAGAATAGATAGATTCATTTTAAAAACCTCTTACAAAAGTTTAAAAAGGACTATCTGACAAAATACAGAACCGAATGTACATGTGTATCTAGCACTATATCTGTTTTGAAAAGCAAAAGATTATTGAATGTAAAAACTGCATAGGTTTTCATTAGTATAATTAATCTAATTCACAGATTCATATACACATTTGTCCATTCATCCATATATTCATTCATCTACCTCTCCAAATTTTATTAAATACCTATTATTATCAGGGTCTTTGGAAATCTAAAATCCAGAGACAGAAGTGCTTAAATTATTCCAGTATATATTACACAAAACCTATTTGAAATGTGGTGTGACAATTCTCATTTTGTTATATAACTTGAATTTGCTTCCAAACTAAACCATTTATACCAGGATTTTTATAGCATGGGCACAAAATGGGTTCCTGATGTACTAATTCATTTTGCAAAACTATTTGATGGCAATGCTGGACTGTTTGGTTTTCTGGTATATTCTGAATTATACCTGAGGGAAAAATGTAAATGAATGGTTAATATGTAATTTAAGGGAAAAGGAGAGAAATCTGAGATACTTTCCTTGTACAAATTTAAAACATCAGTAAATTTATAAAAGTTATCCAGGGTCTAAGTCTAGTTCTAAACCACCCATGGAATTCTCATAACTTTTTCCAAAATCTAAGGTCAGAAAAGCAATTTGAAAGTCAGATACGTCTTGACTCACATTTCCTAACTGATTCAATTTTTAAAGTGTTTTTTTTTCCAGTTTTTTTTGAAATTGTGCCAGAGAGTTAGCACAGGTTTATTAATCATAGGTAATAAAGTGTTTATTTACCGACGATATTATTTTGGCATGTCAATTGGCAAAGATCCCATATGATGGTGATGTTGGTGATAATGATGCTATACCTGGTACATATTAGAAACTTAATATTTATTTTAAGAACTTGTATATGAATGATAATCATTAACATTTTCATGGAGTACTACAAAGCATGTTATCATATTACCTGATTTGATTCACAAATAATAATATGAGAATTATCAATTCTTCTTCTGTGATGAGATGATTAAGATATTTGCCCAATGACCCACAGCTAATTAATAATTGAAAGCAAGGTATTCTGGTTCCACTTCTTTGCCTTTTACTTATTTAATTCTTTGCTAAAATAGTTTCTGTATTTTTCATTATTTCAATATGTATACTAAGATAAGTTTATAGAAGCTTTATCATTGGGCTTTGGTGACTCATCTCTACCAATTCTGACAAAGTTCTCCTCATTAGATTACCTGAGCTTTTCCCAAAATGTACTTTCCCTTTTGAAACTAGTCAATTAAGGCACATTCACATTTCTTTCCCAAGAGGTTTCATTTTAGTGTTTTAATTGACAAGTATTAAGTACTTTTAATTGACAAGTATTAAGTAGTTTTAATTGATAAGTACTACTCTTGATAAGCCTTTTCTTCTTTTTTTCTGAAACCGTTGTTTAATGCCAACCAGTTATTTAAATAGAAGATTTTTATTGCACTAAAAAAGAGCAGAAGGGAATAGCTCAATGCATTTGGGGATATTAGGAAACAGTGATTAAATCTATCTTCATCTACAGAAAACCAAATATCCCTCCCTGACCCATATAATATACTTGGTAAATATGTCACTGACAGATGTACTTAAAAAAAAAAATCTTCACTCAATCACAGAAAGAAACATGGTGGTTTTCTTAAAACACCAGTCAGCAAAGTGAAAATTTAATTGGTACTCTAAGTCAAAGACTAGATATGCCAAAAAATTAGAAGAATATACCATACTTACTATTTAAATTGTATTCTAAGAAGTATCATTTGCTATCACTAGGGACCTTGTTAAAATGCAGACTCTCAAGTCTCACAATGAAATCTCTTCAATTAGAATCTGTATTTTAACAAGATTCTCCATGCCATTTTTATGCACATTAACAATTGAGAAATAATGGCCTAGATTCTAGATCCTGGGGAGAAACCTCAGAGAGTATCAGCAGGTAATTCATTCTTTGCAATACAGAGTTTGAAATCAGTTATTCAATGAATTAGTCAATTTTTTCATTCCTTCAATAAATATATATTTTCATTCCTATTTATGTTATAATAAAAATATTTGTTATGTTTCAAAAGAGAAAATAAACTATAAACTATAAAGCTAGATAACTAGTAGCCACCTAGAGAACTTAAGACAGATTGTTAGGCCTCAGCCACACTTACTCTGTACCCCCAGAACTTGTAATTTAGCAGGTCAAGGTTACTGTCCATGAATTTGCATGTCTATCCAGCTTACCAGTAATCCATATTCTACCTATCCAATGGCAATGCTTTGTATATAAAGAATATAGAGTGTAAAAGTAGTCATCCCTACAAAAGTACATATTGAGTTGACCTGAAGCTAGGAAAGTAACTAGAAGGTAATGAGTAGCAGAGAGATTTAACAAGTGTGAGAACTCTGAGTTAAAAGAGACAAGGAAAAGAAAAGGTGAAAGGAAATAAGAAAACCACTGAGAAAAGGAATAAACATGGAGAGTAAGTAAAAGAGATTCTAAAAAGTGAAATAAGGGCTCTGAAAAGCTCCTGGATATACAAGGAGATTTGGAAAGCCACACATATGCAAAGGGTAGACTGAACACTCAGAAAAGACTTGAAAGATCAAACCTTTCGGCTCTAGCTATAATTTAATTTCAACACAAGCAGGAGGATAAAAGGCTGAGGCTGAGTAGAAAATGATCTGCAAAGCATTGAAGGAGTGTCCCCAAACAGAGCTAATTGGCAATGACAAAAAAAAATTTTGTTTTTTTAATTTTTTTTCTTGAATCCAGAAGTTTAAGAAAATCTGTGAAATCAATAACTGACTAGAAGATAAATTAACTAAGATTTCTGAGACCATACAATACAAATGAAATGTAGAGACCAAAAAGAAGTGATTTAACAAGTTGAGAGAGACAGAAACTCAACCATAAAGAGATTTTATCTATTAGAATGATTTTGGCTTTTAGCATAAGGGCTTATAGAAAACTCTAGTGTTCTAAGCATAAAAATTAAATATGCAACAGCAACAAAAGTAATTATGTGGTATGCAACAAACAAGAAACTATTAATCTTTCACAGGAAAAGAAAATCAAACATTGAGGTTACAGAAAAGGTATTATAAAAAGACTTTAAATCAACTATCTTAAATACACTCAACAGCAAAAGGTAACTGCAAAAAAATGTAATAGTGTATGCAAAATAGGAATGCCAGAAGAAGAGGAGAGAGAAATGAACAGAAAGATATTTAAATATATAATAATTAAAACTTCTTGACTTTGATGAAAGTCTGACCTTATATATCCAATAAGCTTAATGAACTCTAAGGAGTATAAAGTCAAAGAGATTCAAATCAAGTTATTTTATAGCCAAAATGGCAAAAGACAAAAACAAGAAGAGAAATTTGAAAGCAGTGAAAAGTGAAGGAACTTATCATGTACAAGGCATCCTGACTAAGACGAGAACAGCCAATTTCTAATAAAAAATCAGTGATTGGCAGAATAAAGGAAGTGTATGATCCATCTACATGTTATCTTCAAGAGATTTATTTTATTTGTTATTATTTATTATTGTTTATGCCTACAGTACCTGGTCTTCTTAGGTGGTCTTCTATCTAAGTACCAAGCAGGCCCAACCCTGCTTAGCTTCCCAGATCAGACATTGGGCTTGTGCAGGGTGGCATGGCCAGAGACCATGGACTCTGGCTCCACTGGGCATGAACCCAGGACCTTCTGTGTGTAAAGCAAATATGCTAATTACTACACTATAGAACAACTTTCTCAAGAGATTTATTTTAGATCCAAAGACACAAATTTAAAAGTGAAGGGATGAAAAATGCATTTCATAAAAATAGAGTCCAAAAGAAAGCTAGGATGCCTATAATATCAGGTACAATAGTATGTGGGTCAATTATTGTTACAAGAGTCAAAGAAGAATATTACATATTGGGAAAGGGTCAATCAACTGCAAAATATCTAAAACAAAAATGTATAGAATTGAGTAAAAAAATAGATAATTCAACAATAATAGTTGGAAAATTCAATAACCCCTTTTTAAATAATAGACAGAAAAACTAGACAGAGAAATAGCAAAGAAATAAAGATTTGTGCAACTCTATAAACCAAGTAGAACTAACAGACACATAAAAAACACTCTACCCAACATAAAAGAATGTTCTTATCAGGTGCATGTGGAACTTTCCCCAGAATTGACTATATGTTAGACCATATAAATATAATAAAATTAAATAAGTAGAAATCATATAATGTATTTCCTCTGACTATGGTGAAGAATAAAACTAGAAATTCATAAAAAAGAAAAATTAAAAATGTATAAATATATGGAAATTAAATGACCACTTTAAACTAATGGGTAAAAAAAATCACAAGATATTAGAAAATATGAGATGAATGGAAAAGAAATAAACAACATACCAAATAATATAAATATGTTAAAATGAAAGCCATGCTCAGAGGGAAATTTATAGCTGTATGTACCTAAATTATAAAAGAAGATCTCAAATTAATAACCTAATTTTACATGTTAAGAAGCCAGAAAATTAAAGAGTAAACTATACCCATTGCCAGGAGAAGAAAATTAATGATAAAAATTAAAGTGGAGCCAAATGAAATAGAGACTAGAAAAAAACAATAGAGAATATAAATGAAAGCAAAAGTTGGTTCTTTGAAAAAGATCAATGTAATTGAAAAATCTTTATCTAGGTTTACTAAGAAAAAAACTCAAATTACTAAAATTATAGATAAAAATGGGTATATTATCACCAAACTGTTGTACAAAAAAAAAAATTATAAAGGAATATTTTGAACATGTGTATACCAAACAAGTAGATAACCTATATGAAATGGACAAATTTTTAGACACATGCAAATTATCCAGCTTTGAATCAAGAAAAAAATAGCAAATAGAAAAAAGACCTAAAACAAGTAAAGAAAAGGACTTAGTAACAAAAACCCTTCAAATAAAATAAATCCCTGGACCAGATGAATTAACTGGGGGAATTCTAACAAGCATTTAAAGTAGACTTAATATGAATTATTACCAAACTTTTTCAAAAAAGAAGAGGATGGTGCACTTCCTAAGTCATTCTATGAAGCCAGACAATAATATCACAACAAAAGAAAACTATAGATTCATATATCTTATACAAATAGATTTAAAAAATTATCAACAGAATATAATTAAGACAAATCCAGCAGCATATTAAAATATTTATAAATCATAATCAAGTGGGATTTATTACAGAATGCAAGGATGGGTCAACGCAAGAAAATAAATGTATATATTACATTAATTGAATAATAGATAAAACTCACATGATTATCTCAAGTGGTACAGAAAGTATTTGACAGAATTTAAACTGTTCCCTGATTAAAAAAAAATAACTAGTAATATCATCCTGATTAAGGGCTTTAAAAAAACACACAGCTAATATCATTCTTAATGTTAAAAGATTGAAAGCTTTCCCTTAAAATAGTTAACAAGATATCAATGACTGTTTTTCCACTTCTATTAAACATTTTATTGAAAGTCTTAGGCAAAGGAACTAGGCATCATAAGAAATGTCAATCCTTTTGATAAATAAATGGATAAAGAAAATTTGGTACATATGTACAACTGAATGTTACTCAGCCATAAAAAAAAATGAATTGTTTCATCTGCAAAGACATAAATAAACCTAGAGGGTATTCTGCTAAGTGAAAAGAATAAGACAGAGAACGACAAATATACAATTTTACCATAAATAAATAAATAAATAAATAAATAAATAAATAAATAAATAAATAAAAAGAATGAGCAAAAGAGAAACAAACTCAAAGATACAGAGAACAAATTGATAGTCACCAGACGGGAGTTTGAGGGGAAGGAGGGAAAAAAGTGAAGGAGATTAAGAATTACAAATTGACAATTCTAAAAACAGTCACAGGGATGTAAATTACAATCTGAGAACACAGTTAATAATATTCTAATAACTATGTTTGGTGTCAGACGGGTACTAGACTTACTAGATCACTCTATTAGGTAGATAAATGCCTAATCACAAAGCTGTTCAACTGAAACTAATATAATATTGTATGTCAACTCTAACTGAAAAATAAATTAAAAAAACATCAATCTAAATTGTAAAGGAAGAAATAAAATTTTGTTTATTTATAGATGGCAGATAGCATAATCTTACACATAGAAAGTCCTAAAGAATTTGCACCGATAGAGCTAATAAAAAAATTCTTTGAATTTACAGGATGTAATAAAAACACAAAAATTAGTTATATTTTTATACATTAGCAATAAAAATTGAAAAGCAAATTAAGCAGATATACCTCCATCAGGCAGAAAATCAGTAAGAACATAGTAGGACTCACAACACCATCAATCCACTGAGTTAATTGTCATCTATGGACTGATTCATAGACAACAGCAGAATACACATTTTTCTTGAACTCACATGGAATAGTTGCCAATATAAGCCATGTTCTAAGCCATAAAAACAAACACCTTAACAATTTTCAAAGCATAGAAAGTATACAATGTCTACTCACATACCATAATGGGATTAAACCAGAAATCAATATAACAGAAAAATTTCAAAATATGTAGAAATTAAAAAACACACTTCTAAGTAACACATGGGTCAAAGAAGAAATTACAGACAATCTTAAAAATATTTTAAGCTAAATGAAACAAACAATATACTTAGAAAAATTATACAATGCAACAAAAGCACTGCTTAGAGAATAATTTATAGCATTGAATGCATATATTAGAAAAGAAGAAAGACTAAATTAATAATATAAATTTTCACCTTAAGAAACTAGAAAAGGAAGAGCAAATTAAACTTAAAGGAGCAGAACAAAAAAAATAGAGCAAAATATCAGTGCAACTGAAAGCATGATCAATAATTTCTTTAAAATAAAATAAAATGCTTATTATTTGAAAAGATAAATAAAATTTAAAAATCTCTAGCCTATCTAAAAACAAACAAACAATCAAACAAATAAATAATTAAGAGAGATAACACAAAAACTAATATGAAATAGAAAACATCACTAAGATCCCATGGAAATTAAAATAATGATAAAGGACTACTATAAAGAAACTCTATGCCACAAATTCAATAACCTAGATGAAATAAAGCAATTCTTTTAAAAAAACAGTTTTCAGAACTCAGAGGAGAAGGAATAAACACTATAAGTAGGATTTTATTAATTAAACTGAACCAATAATTACTAACCTTCTAAAACAGTAAGTGCTAGGCCCATATGTGTTCAATAGTGAATTCTACCTAACATTTAAAGAAGAAATTACACTAATACTTTACAATCTCTTTCAGAGGATAAAAGCATAGGGAATATTTCTTAGTTTGTTCTATGAGATCAGCATTACCCTAATACAAGAACCAGACAAAGACATTATAAGAACTATAGACTAATATCGTTCATGAACATAGATGCAAAAAATTTTCAACAAATTACTAGCAAATGGAATTCAACAATTTGTAAAAAGAATTATACACTATAACCAAAACTCTGGTATGCAATTCTGTTCCAACATTTAAAAAACAATTCATGTAATCCATCACATCATGTGATCACACCAGTAGATATAGAAAAAGTACTTGACAAAATCCATATCCTATTCATGTTAAAACTTAGCAGTTCAGGAATAGAGGGGGACTTCCTCAACTTGAATTTAAAAATCTACAAAAAATCTATAGTTAACATCATATTTGGTGGTAAGAAATTCAAAGGTTTTAAATTAAGTACAGCTATAAGACAAAGATGTTCTTTCTTGCCACAGCTTTTCTATATTCTATTAGAAGTCCTAGCTAATATAATAACACAAGAAAAAATAAAATATATATAGATTGAGTAGGAAAAAATAAAACTGTCTCTGTTTTCAGATAATATAATTGTCTATGTAGAAAATTTAACATTATCAAAAATAAAACAAAACAAAACAAAACAAATCAAAACAAAAAACAAAAAAAACCCTTGGAACTAGGAAGCAATCATAGCAAGTTTGCAGGATACAAGGTTAACATATGAAAGCCAATCACTTATCTGTATACAGCAATGAATGAATAGAATTTTAAATTTTAAACAATACCATTCACCTTTGCACTCCCCAAAACAAAATACTTTGTTAGAAATTTAACAATATATGTATAATATCTATATGAGGAATACTACAAACTTTTGATGAATAAAATAAATAAATGAATAAATTTTTCATGTTCATGGATAGGAAGGTTCAATATTGTCAAGATGTCTGTTATTCCCAATTTGATTTACAGATTCAATGCAAACTCAATCAAAATCCTAGAACGTTATTTTGTACTTATTGACAAACTGATTCTAAAGTTTATATGGAGAGGTAAAAGAATGAGAACAGCCAAAGACAATATTAAAGGAGAACAATTCCATTTATAATAGTATCAAAAATTAAAATGCTTAGGAATAAATTTAACTAAAGAGTTGCAGGATTCATACTAAAAACTACAAAACATTATAACAAGAAGTTTAAAAAGGCTTAAATAAATGACAAGACAACATGTATTCATGGATTGGTGACTTAAAATTGTTAAGATACCAATACTTCTCAAAGTGACATGAAGATTCAAATAAAACCCTTGTCAAAACTCAAATGATCTATTTGCTATTTATCTAGTTTAAAACTTACTACAAAGTTATCATGATCAAACCTGTGTAGTACAGTCTTAAGAATGAATATATAGATTAATGGAATGGAATTTAAATTTCAGAAATAAACTATATATCTATGGTCTATTGATTTTGATAAAGGTACCGAGACTATTCATGGTGGAAAAAACAGCATCTTCCACAAATGCTTGGACAAATGGATATTCATCATTCAAAGAAATAAATTTGGATTCTCACTTCAAATTGTATATAAAAATTAACAGAATGAACAAAGATCTAAATATAAGAGGTAAACCTACAAAACTTTTAGAGGAAAACAGCATTCTTTATAGTCTTGAATTTGACAGTGGTTTACTAGATAGAACAAAAAAAAGCATGAACAACAAAATGAAAAATAAAGAATTCTTAGAACTGAACATGTGGAGTTTGAGATTTCAAGGCTGATACTTTCATAAAACAAATTCATGTAAAAAGTAATCGGTGGGACATACAGAATTGTAGCTGAGGCAGACCTGGACTAAAGATATTGTTTAGGAAATTATTAATTGAAGGATAACAGAAGATGGAAGAGTAAATGAGATCATCAAGGAAGTATATAGAGAACTAAACACTTCATCATTTTAGTGTCAGAGAAGAATAAATGACAGCATTATGTAAGTGAATAGATCCACAGTAAGAGGAAAACCAGGAGCTTAAGTTTGATTTTAAGGAGAGAGAATGATTCATTGAAAGAGAGCAGTCAAAAGTTTGACTGCTGATTAGAACTCAAATATGGCCTAAGAACTGTTATATCATTTGGATTTAGCAATATAGAATCATTATTGATCTACTTTGGAAAGAAAGCAGGGATTGGAAACCTGATTGAAATGGTTTTGCAGAACATGTTGAGTTTAGAGAATAAAATGGAGATAGTAGTAGTGTTCAACTCAACTGAGAACTTCAGCTAAGAAAAACAGATGAGATTAAAGTTGTAATGAGGTAAATGTGGTTTCAATGGAAGACTTTTCTTGCTTTCTTTTGAATGAAGATAATTAAATACATTTTTAAAATAATTAAGTTGAAGACCTCCATCGAGGGAAGTTGCCATAAAATGAATGTTTTTTTAGATGCTGAAAGTAAAGACAGAGGAGTTACATAAAATATACCTTAAGGACTAATTAATAAGATCACAGCAGTCTTAGAACTTACCGTTTCAGTGACATAAAGCTATTCTTATGGGCATACGTATGTATTATTTCATAATTATATAAAAGGAAGATTAGAATAATTTTATTTAACTAAATAAAAAATAACAAATCCATCAAATATATACTTTTTATTTCTCCTTAGAATGAACCATTGGTTCATTCAGTAAATAATTTATAAAAAGTATATATTTAATATTTATAATTTATTGCCGATTCAATCACTAATAACTATATTAGCATCTACTTGCATTTACTTTATGGAAATCGGAAACTATGTTTATTGGCTTTTTAAGCAAATCACTTTATGCTCAGAGACATCATTCAAAACCCTCTCAGTGAAACCCAAAATGTAGCAATACTTATAAAACATATTATTGTTTATGTATTTAATAAATATTTTGCCTTTTTGATGCTAACCTGGAAATTATAATACTAAACATGATCTTCTATGTATTCTAGGTATTATGAATGAAAGGAAAAAATAACTCAAAACATAAAAATGAAGTAACTATATTTCTTAAGATATAGTTTGTGTACATAATTAAAAATAAAAACAATCATGAGATTAATTTAACATATGACACTATCTGTTAGAAATACAGAAGCAGATGATTAGCATACGTTATTTACTTCCTCAAGGGTTACATTTCCTAGTGTGATGTGATATATTTGCATTAGCAAATATTTAAAATACCTTTTATAAATATTAAAACATTTAACCCACTAAATTAAAAAAAAATTCTACAGTAGATAATGTCATTTTTTACCACCAGATGAAATTAAAGAGGAAATAGTTTTCATACTATCAAAAAAAGTAACTAGTATAAGTATTTTTAAGATAAAATATTTTGGATAAAGAAATAAACTGGTTTCTATAAAACTATAGAAGCTTCTTTAGATGTTAGTACAGAGCATAGGCTGTAAAATGCAGTGGCTGAGAGCTCAGATTTTGTTTTCAGACAGACCTGAGCTCAGAGTTATGACTCTACACAATAAATTCTTTAGCAATAATATTACTCCTTAAATTGCTTTCCTCTTCTATAAATGGGGTCAGTAATAATACCTACAGTATATTTTCCTTTGAGTATAATACAGATAAAATATTTGATGTAGTGCATAGGAAATTTTTAATTGTACTTTTTACTACTTTGTTAAATACTTAGCTTTTGGCAAAAATTATATACTTTTTGTTATACTAAACAAACTTGTTGAAAAAATTGAGAAAGAAAATCATTGATTACAACAATTTTCTCTACAGAATGTCCTATAAGCAGAAAGATAAAAAGTAAAAATGATCTAATTCAGTTATTTGTGCTGACACAACCAATGGTACGAATGATCATTAAATTGGCTTTCTTTAGACCTCCTTACCTTCATACATTTTCAATTAACCCATAAGTATTTACAAATTTACCAGAAACTTAGATTATAATTTCTCCTCTGTCTTTTTACCTATTTTTTAAATTCTAAATTAATAATTTACACTGCTATATTCCTCATTCTAAAAGTTAAATATCTACACTGCAATTCTTTTGCATAAAACTTGTGAAAATTTTCCCCATCATTTCTGTGATGCAGAAGAAGTGTTTAGCAAGACAAGATCAGTTTGGGGACCTGATTTTCTGCCAAGCCTCACACCTTCCATTGCATCGAGCATGCTTTTAAAGCTAGACACACTAAATTATTAGTTGTTCTCAAAGTGTTTTGCCTTTCTTTTTTTAAAAAAACAAAACTCTCTGTCTTTACATATGTCTCAGGGATTGGTGTAAAAATAGACTAAGAATAAATAAAATTAATTTTGGAATGATAGTAGGAGATTTGTAATAAGGCAAATATAAACAATGATAAAAATTATAAATATATCTGATAAAATATTTCTCAATAAATGAAAAATTAACCAAATAATGAATGGCCAATAGGTACATGTGAAGATGCTCCACATTATTAGTAATTAAAAATTAAAACCAAAATGAGATACTATTTCATCCCCACTAGAATTACTATAATCCAAACTACAATAACAAGTGTTGGTGAAGATGTAGAGAAACTAGAACCCTCAAACTTTGCTGTTTGGCACATAAGATAGTAGAAGCATTTTAGAAAATTGGCAATTTCTGAGAAAGTTAAAAATAAATTTACCATCTGACCAAATATTTCACGCCCTAAAAGAATGAAAAGCTTTTTCCATGCAAATACCTGTATGTGGATGTTCATAGCAACATTCTTAATAATAAACGAAAAGTGGGAGAAGATGTAGTAGAAAGAAAACAGATGTACATCGGTCAGGGAATGGTTAAACAAAGGTGGCATATTCATAAAATGGAGTACTATTCATCAATGAAGAGAGAAAAAAAGCACTGATACATGTTATCACACAGGACCTCCAAATTACTACACTCAGTGCAGATATACAGGACTACATACAGTATGAATATTTTATTTGATTGATCCAGATAAAACACATCTATAAAGACAGAAAATTTATTAATATGTGCCTGGGGCTGGGAAGCAGAGTGACCACAAGGGAATCTCAGGTTTCTTTTTGGGATGACAGAAATATTCTAAAATTAGGTTATACTGATGGTTACACAATTCTGTAATTCCCTAAAAGCTGTTGAATTGTATTCTTAAAATGACTAATTATTGTATAAAACCATACATCAATAAAGTTGTTAAAATTTAAGCCATTTTATATCGCTTAGAATATGTAATTTGGAAATTTTTCTTATGTGCTTGAGAAGGTGTAATTATTAATTTTTGATTGCATTGTTAATGGTGCTGTTCAATCACATATTTTGACAATACATCTTTCCTTTTGCTTTATAATTCTCTCGAATGTTGCTTTATTTTGAAGCTTATTAAATATACTTAAATGTTTTAAATATTTCCCTTCTGAATTAAACTTTTATTTATGTTTTACCAAATGAGTTTTTTCATAAACTTTGCTTGAGAAAAATATTTTTACTTCAGATGTAATTAAGGTAATGTTTACTCTTGACATTACAGCCTCTCTCCCCGCTTTTATTAGCAGTGTTTTATGGTCCAAAATATGGTCTATTAGAGTAAATGTTCCACGTGCAATTCAAATGAATGTGTATTTTATTGTTAATGGGTAGAGTATTCTACAAATGTCGATTAAGTAAAGTTGATTTTGTTATTCAAGTCTCCTATATACTTAACTATATTCACTAATTTTCATCTCAACTCAATATTGTTAAATTAACATCATATTCAGAGGAGACTTGCCTATATCAAAAAATAAATCTGAATTTATTATGACCAAAAATTCTTAAATTTTTAAAGGTTTTACACCATATGGATATGTGTATAATACTATAAATTGCAACTAAAGTCATTGATATATTGATTCATGTTAGAAAAATGTATAAAACTATATTCATATTTTGAAAAGTTTCAATTTGAAGATACATTTCATGTCTATTTAGATAACAAGTAAGTTTTTCCTTTTTTTGAGCTTTAAATTCAGCTTATTTATATGCAGTGTGATATCTATGATATTGGTGTGAGAAAACATAATTTACACCGCCATTTTTTGTTTTTGATTATTAAATATTTGGCAGCCATTACTTGATTTCAAGAAAATCTGCAATTGAAATTAACAGTACAGAATATCTTAAAAAAAAAAAACTTCCATATTCAATCAGAGTGAATTGGCAAGAATACAAGATTATTAAATTCATTGCCTTCTATTTCTTCTGCAAGTTCCATAAACTGTTAATGATTCATAGCATCTGTTATACAGACTGAAAAATTTTCACAACTGTATTCATGACTATTTTAAGTCTGCTTCAGAAACCAAGCATAAATATTGTCAATATGTATAATACAGTGTAATAATGCAATAAGGAAAACATCAGTCCCTTCATTTAACATTCCAATAATTATTTATGTTTTTGAACTAATACATAACTGGAGCACCATCTGTTAAAAGTAATCCTCTTATATCTAGCTCAAATTCTTCAACAGAAATAAAAGACTGGAATATAATTCTACCACAAATTTAAAATTTTAGACTATAAAATAACAATTTCTTTTGAGTTGAAAGTTCTTTGATACAAATTTTTTTCATAAGTATTAATTGCACAGTGTCTATTACATTACCTAGCTCTTCTAAAGCAGAAGAAAGTACTCATATTATTTTCAATTTTAAAGACTTTTACCTTTAGGGCTTTTTACAAAGGACTTGTATTCTACATATAAGTATTCAGTGGCAAAACTAAAGATCGATCACTTACTTGTGAAATATCTTTTCAGTATTTTCTCATAATGTTATAACAAAATTTTAACAACTAAAATAATAGTTTTGCTATCTAAAAATTGTCTTTTTCTTGCAAGAATATTAGATATGTTATACCTGACTGGAAGAGGAGTCTTGTCACACTGAATTTATAGCCATGTTGATATTGGACTTCCCATGTTTTAGAAAGGTGGTAAATAAATGTTTGTTGTTTAAGCCATCCAATGTATAATATTCTGTTATAGTGACCCAAACAGACTAAGACATTTCCTATCTATTTTACTTCTAGAAATCATAGGTCTGTATGAGTCACACAATTCTAATTGCTGCTTTGACTCTGCTGTCTAGCGTGATAACCACAACCACTTTACTTTTGCAGTACAGTATAGTTGCTTGGCCCCTGCCACCCTGAAATATAATTACTCCCACTGCATTTAAGTTTTCCAATTCAGTGACTGTGGTTCTCACTGTGAGGTGTGGCCTACAGAAAAAAGTAATCACAGAGCCCTGTAGGATTTTGAGTATCCACTCATAAATTGCTCACAGTAATGGTTAGAGGGATGTCTTCTGGACCCTCTCAAAATGACAAATCCACTCTAACATTCAATCTCCTAAACTTTTGAATTATTTCTTTTACATTAAACCAAGGCAGAGCCAGTATTTCTAATTAGCTCACTATGGGCCACCTTTTGGTCTATGTTTCAGCTACCCACCGATCAAACTGTTAGATCCCTTCCTGAGTCTCTAAGCTGTGACATTAAATGCAGAATCTCTGCTATGCGTGCCTATATCAATAAATTCAAACTAATACAGTTCTATGTTTCTTCTACCATTATTTCATCTATTAACATGTATTAACATTTAACATGTATTTCCACACATATTGCCTGGATTTCTGTCTGTAAAAAAGAAAATTCAAGTAGTTATTTTGGAGTGTAACATCTCCTCATGGAAATAGAGTAGAAATAGAGTAGAAATTTCAGCTCCTTAATAAATGTTAAAATATTGAGGTCAAAAAAGAACAACAAAAAAAGAGATGTGCCAGGAAGTCCAGGACAGCATGGTGCCAAAGTCAAAGGAAATATAATTACTTACTAACAAGTATTTGAGTTAGTCTTCCATTTGTGAGTTCTACCATTTTCTTAAAGGAGTTTGTCATTTTTAACAAAGTATTTCAATGTAATGATGTCATCAACTCTATGAATGAACAATTCATTCACAATTTGCAATAGCTAAATTCATTGAATGAAAATGTAGACTGTTGAGTTGAGGTTTTTACTACTACTACTATTATTATTATTATTATTATTATTATTATTATTATTATTATATTTTAAATAGAAAAATACTTTAGCATTTTGAATAAAATCCAGCTTCTTCCTATATATCATTGTGTAGAACCCCAGAACTGAAAAAGTCTGCATTACATGCACAAAAATAGTAAATACTACAATCTCCTTTGCAAAACAGCTCTTCTTTATCTGTTAGAGTGAAACTAGGTCTATTTCAGGAGGCATAAAAACATTTTTAGAACAGTATTTCTGCTAATAGTACACATCCCACATTGCCCATTAGGACTTTTGCAGAGAATAATCTGAGATGAAAAAAGGGTGAGCCATGCCTTTATTATTTTGTTTCTTATTTGTGCCTTACTTCTGAAATGCTTTGGAACCTTTAACTTCTTCCCTAATACCTATTGGGAACACCCCACAGGATTAGAATTTGAGATTAAGGAGACAGCTCTTATAGATATGAATAAACAATAAAAGAGTTTTTTCTTTTTTCCAGAATTCTACAGAAGCAGATTTTTTTTATCATTTGGGATTTGCAGCTGTAATATATTGGCTCCACAACTAATAGTGCAATTCAGTAGATCAATCTTACTGCAGATATGGTAGAGTGTGGTCATTTATAATAACTGATTAGCTGCTCCTGCCATTTGGATATAAGACAGCAATAAGTACTCAGTGATTGAAATGGAAAATGGACATCCATCTAAAGTAAAATCAAGCAGTTTATTAATTGATGTCCTTTTAAACTCATAAATGTTTTGTAATTCCTAGGTTTTAGGGAAGTTTTAAAAAGCTGGTCTAAAATGCCACAGGCACATTAGCAGAAACATTTAAAGCTGTTAGAAGCTTCCAGTGGATTGTATTATTTATTATGTGTAGGCTCTAGAGACTATGAGCAGCTGAAAGAATGGCAGTGCCAACAGCTGAAAATGAAGATTCTCTAAATAAAGAGCCAGTTGCCATTTAGCCTGATGTGCAAAGAACTGAAAATATAGTGGAACTCCTGTGAAAACAAAAATTAATTCTACTACCCTTGTGTAACTGAAAGTAGAAATATTTGTATGTTATTTCATTAAAGGGTATCATTAAAAATAGATCCTTCTGTCTCCCATAAAAGGACTGTGATGAATAAATAAGGAACTGAATAAATATGAAAGCACATTTCAGATTACAGAAAGTTCTGCAAAATGTATGTTTTTATTATCATTATTAATATAATCATATAAAATAAATGCCATCATATTTATTTGGTATAGATGAATTTTACAAAGTTTTGCAAGTTTCTAGACTTTTCAAAGATGAAAAACTGATTTTAGTGTACAGAAGTCCTTACTTGACTCTTAAGAATGAAGAAGTATATTAGTTGACATATGGCACAAAGAAATATGGTTCTCATCTTTTAATTAGTTTAACATTCTTTGTCTATGCATACATGTAAAAAGTGGGAAATATCAGTTGTTAACCTGCACTGACATTTTCTACAAAATGATTGCATTTAGTGAACCAAAGAGAAAATTTTTTTAATCTTAATTTTCACACACCTTAGCACAATTACATATAGGCAATTCCCCCAGAGACCAGTTCTGTTCAGGCCTATAGGTTTTTCTGCTTATCTGACTTAATCTGAAAAATTTAGATTGTATTCTTTTAGGAAACACTGTGATTTTGATAGTTCCCAGATGTACTCCCTTGCCTATACTTGGAGCACTGATACATTCATGTAAATGGGTAAATTTTTATAATTTTCCAGGGAAATCAGTTCTTTCCTTCTGGCAGAGGTATGGTTCTCCAGACATTCAGTCTGTATTTTGAGTGTAGGTGCATTTTCATTAATGGAGGGATCTTATATAGTCCAAATTAGTGTTACTGACATTAAATCCCCTATTCCTCTGCTCTGCCTCCTACCTCGAGTACTATTGTTGGGGGTATTGTTCCTTGACTAAAATTCTATAATCTTCTTGAGAATAACTGGAAAATATTTTTTCTAGACTTATGAAAAATAGTCATACTTCATAGATATAAACTGCCAATTTTTATCATGTAAATTAATAAATAACATGAAGACTATTTTATTCTCTCTGTAGTGACTTCCACTTAGAGAACAATTTATAGCTCATTGGTGCAGATTATACTTGGAATTTCATAGCACTGTCTTATATATTGATATCACTCCTATTTCCATTTGTTTTTGCATCTTCTTTTCTACCTTTTAAAAATATTATCTTATTTCTTGTAAGCTACAATAAAAGCCTTTTCAAAAAAAATAGAAGTAAATGTTTCAATATAAACAAGTAAAAGTGTAACATAAAGAAAACCATCCAAAGTCCTGAGGGAGATAAAGCAAGACAAAGATTCATATAGGATATGGCCAAATGTAGAGAAAATAAAATTTGTGCCTGGTCTTAAACATTTATTCAGCACCTTATGAGTAATAATCTTTTTGCCCTAATAAAAACTATAATAGTGATATAATATAGATGGGGAAAGAAGACATATATGCACATTGAGAATATATCACCAAACATCAGATCAAAGACATAAGGTTTTAACTAGGCTAATATAAGTTATTCTGAAAAGACAAATTGATATAATGGATTTTTTAAAAAAAATGAAAAGACAGTGTCTGATTTCCTTTTTATTTGATCAACTATTTTGAAATTTATTTGTCATATATAATATACCAAGTATTTTGGAGAGCATACTGGGGGCAGCAATAACCAAAAGACATATAATTCATGTTCTCTTGGAGTTTGAAGAGCAGAGGAAGAGAGAGAAAGTGAGACAGAGAGACAGAGAGTGAAATAAAAAAAAACAACAACACAAATTTATTATAGTGCAATAAATATAAATGGAGTAGCTTTAAGTGCCAATTACTAAGTGCAGATTCTGGAGATACAATAATGAACAAGATAGACAATATCCTGTCCATTTCAATGGGATAAGTAGAAAATACATAAGTTGGATGGGAAAAATATGTACAATACAGAAATTAAATCAAAATTAGAAGATAGAGAATGGTAGAGGAGGATGTTCTATTTTAGAAATGATAATAGAAAATAATATATATTTTCTTTGCTGATTTAAAAATTTATTGAGCTTCGCCTATTCATTGGCTTTCTCTAGCACATTATATCACGAATGAATGAGTTCTAGTGCTGAACTGAGGTGGGAAGGAATTAAGAAATGAACTGTAATTGCTATAATTTTCATTTAAATTTTTTAAAATATTATAACTTAATTTATCGTCATGAAAATGGCATTTACAGATATGTAGTAGAGCTATTTATAGGGATTTATACCACAAAGCTAACAGAGATTAATCTTTATAAACCTATGAATCTGATAGTTATAAATAGCATCTAACACCTAGAAGGAACTCAACAAGAATTTTTTAAACAAATAAATTAAGGATGCAGAATTGACAATTCCATAACACTGCAAGTTTTAAATTGTTTTAAATGTCCCTCAGCAGAGCAGAATAGGATTATTTATAATATTTGCCTTAGGTCATATTATCATCATCGATCCAAGAAGAGTCTTTTTTGAGTCACTTTTATTCTATAAGTTGCCCAGCTAACTATAGTTTACAAAATCACACATACTATTTCAAAATAATTTTATGAGAAATATATATTATTTTTATCAACAAATATAATAAGACTTTAATATACTGAGTAACTGAATAAAGTTGCCCAGCTACTAATATACCTTCATCTCCTTCTAATGTCTGTGTTCTTTCTATTACATTACAAGGCCTTTCATAGTCCATCTCTAGGTTTCAAAAAGATTCTGGTAGGTGGCTGATGTGTATTGAATATTGCAACCAACACAGTTTTTAACCTTAGGTAGGTTGTCAGCAGAGGTTAAAAGCCAGAAAGTAAAAATGGTAACAGTTGAAGAAAACAAATATGAGCTGGGTTTAAAGACATATATGGCAAAAAAGTATAAGGAGGAGATAGAAGGATTGGAGAGGATATACAAATGGGAGATGTGGACTCCTAATAGAGACAAAACGGCAATGGGGTGACACTCTTATGAGAAACAGCACCTGAAAATCTAGAGCAGGCAGATCTTCTAGCCCAGTAATGCAGATGTGGCCTTCTGGAAGATAGTCAGGATTGAGTTAAGGTGAGGAGGTAAAAAGCACAAACAAGACAAACATCTGCAAGTTTTCTTTAAGATTTGTGAGTTTGGAAAACATCTAAACTCCTCAGGAATCTCAAAGTACTTTTTTAAAAAGTTGGCTTTAAGTAGATACTACCAAGCTGAATGGTTTCTGTGTGAAATCAATAAATTAAAGAAAAAAGTTCTAAGAATAAAAACTTGAATAATCTTGAACTCATGAACATACGTAACCAGCAGAAGAGCTTGCAAATTAGAAACTGACTTTGTTCTTTATGTGGAAAAAATATATAGTTGCTTAGACAGCTAGATGAAAGTGGGTATCAAATGAAGCCACTTTTAATGAAAATATT
Organism: Macroglossus sobrinus; assembly: GCA_004027375.1. Classification (NCBI taxonomy): domain Eukaryota; kingdom Metazoa; phylum Chordata; class Mammalia; order Chiroptera; family Pteropodidae; genus Macroglossus; species Macroglossus sobrinus. The sequence goes on along the minus strand of PVKZ01001211.1, from coordinate 124,576 downwards.
TCCTGAATAGGAATGGCAATGTTGGAGTTTTACCTTTACTTTGACTTCATTGCTTTCCTAGACGTTCTTATATGGTACATAAACTCCATAGTCAGAGAGTATCCTTTATTTTTTAAAATCTTTATATTGCTTTTGCATGTAATGCCTTTAGGGAGAAAAGAATGAGTTTTAATTCATTGAATAATCTCTAGATGTCAAATAGTATAGACATTATTTTATTCATATATTTTTGAAACTAATCAAACTTATTCATGATGTATGGTGGTGATTACATGACATAACATGTATAAAGTGATTAATTAAATGTCTGGTTCATATAACTTAATTATGTATTTTTTAAATAAAAAGTCATTTAATATTATGCATCATAGCACAGATTCTGGAAACTGGTGGCCCAGGTTCAAATCCTTGTTCTATCACAGACTATCTCTGAGTGACCCTGGGCACAATAAAAAACCTCAAAGGGTAGTTCTTACATCTATAAAGTGGAATAAAATTTAATTCTATTTCAACAGACAATATTAAAACTATTAAATGAGTTATTATATAGAGATCACTTAAACCAATGTTTAGTAGAAATTAAGTATAAAATAAATGTCAACTATTATTGTAAGCATACCATTAAAGAAGATAATCGTAATTGTAGACATAAACAGTGATTATTAATTTTTGTACATTATTGCATGCCTTCTGCTAAGATGAGAAACTTTAGAAATCCTTCCCTAGGACAAAGAAAAATAGAAATTATATTTATAAGTACATTCACATAAAAATGTTTATGTAATTAAGAATTCATGAACACTTTGAAGCCCATCTGTAGATCTGAGATTATGAAACCCAAGTTTAAATGCATTTTGCATAAATTGCTTTATACTTGATACATTAAAAAAGACAAGTACATGTTTTACTTACACTATATATTGTGAATATTGTGGAAAATATTTGTTTAGTGTAGTAAGACATGTTTATTTGGGGGCAAATTAAATATAACATAATCTTGAAAGGTTTGCAATTGATGCCATTTAATATATATATATATATATATATATATATATATATATATATGCATTTAAATATATATATATGCATATCTCAAAAGTTCTCAGTTGCTAAATTTTTACAACTTAGTTTTCCTGAGGAAAAGAACAGCATGGCTCAGCATGACAACAATAATAGACAAACTCCATTTCTCATAACATCCAAAACTGACCAAAGTAAGTAATATAAATATTGGGATTTTGCCAGCATCGAATATTTTATAATGGTGCACAAATCTCTATAAGAGTGCTTCTGTATTTATGTAGTAGAATTTTAACATCAATATTATATTGAAGAACATTCTTAGTCTCCTTTCCAGAGAGATTAGAATTAAATTTATTTAAATTTATTTTTAATGTTACTATCATGTGATCAAGAGCCATTTATTCAACATTATTTAAAACCTCAAGATATCATGATTTGGTTATATTTCAAAACATTCATTACAATTCCTACCTTGAACTGAACTATGTTTTTGAACATAGTGTGCGTTCTGTAGAAGATAGTAAAATTTTCCATTTGTTTTAAGTATTGGCACTTCCTTATAAACTAACACAATAAATAGAAAAACTAGTATTTTTTTGATAAATGAAAAACAAATATTTTCTGGTAAAAGAATGTAAGAGAAATCTTCATAGCACCTGAAAGTGAGAATGTCAGGGGAATATTGACTATGGATGTGCTGAAGTCCATGTCCTTGACATACTTTAATTTCTAATTAAAATTAAACTCTTGGGGCAGGTGAAATGATTCTAGGCTCAAGAAGCAAGTGAGGTTCTTTTTCTTGTGCTATCCAACACTCATTTCCCTCTTTCTCCATTTGGAAGCTCTTCTGTTAGTGTATCAGATATGTAATTCAATTCCCTAAATTCAAGTTTATTTAGTAAATTCAAATATACTGAAATGTAAATAAATTTGTTTATATAATAACATATAGTAAGATAATACTAAACTACCTTATAAATGAGTTACTATAATCATAACAGAACAAGAAGATTTTCAATAAGTGCTAGCTTATTATTATTATTATTGTATATAATGTATGCTGTAGAAGAAGATAATGGATGTCATAGTTTGAAAGCTCACTCCAATTAAGATATAACTTGCTATATTTCAAACTGATGATTGCTCTCAATATGCCATTTATTGATCTTTATTATATTCATACATATTATCTTAGATATATATGACCCTAAGAAATGAGGTAGAATCAAGAGCTAATAGTCTGATTAATATAAACTATCTTTAAGAAAGGAACATTGAAGAGAATAAAAATGTGATTAAAAAAAATTGACATATTAATCATTGGTGCTGTGTGAAAATGAAATAGGCTATTAGTGAAGCAATATGCAATGGGACCCTTGCCTGTACAGATAGGCAAGCAAAAGTTAGATAACAGGTTGTAAATAATGTTTTACAAAAAAATATTAGATTACCTCTGCGGTACTTCTAAATTTTTTTCCTGTTTTGTTTCTAAAAATTATTTAATATGTGAAGACATACAACATCAATCAGATCAATAAGTATTTATCAAGGGCCTCCTATGTGCTATGCACTAGGCAAGGCAATGAGAGTGAAATAATGAACCAAATGGATTGTTTCCCTGTCTTATGTGGCACTAAATCATAATAAAAAACTTAATTTGTTATGTGATCATATAAATTAAATTATTACAAAAGTGTAATGCATTAAAGGAGGTTTTGAGTATGACATTCCAGGGAGGACTATCTTATAAGCAGAAAGACATTAACCTTTTGAAGAGGATAAAATATGGAATTAGTGAGTTTTTCAACATAAAAAACTACCTGTGCAAAGTTGTGGAGTAAAAGAAATTATATGTTTTCTAAGAACTCAGGGCAGGGATGGAGGGTTCTCTAGCAAAGCTGAAATTAAGAGGTTAGGAAGAATAATATGAAAAGAGCCTAAAGAGACAAACTACTCTGATCATAAAGAATGGTAGGTCACATTACCAACTTTAGATTTTCTTCCAGAACTAAATTATTAAAGAACATCCTAAGAGAATGATGTATTAAGATGTGCATTTATGAAATAATCTTTATATCTGGATCCACATACATTTTATAGATTTAGAGAGTATATATTATTCATTAATATTATTAATGTATAAAAACATTTATTATCCAGATCAATCAAGAGTATGTCAAAAGTGAAAATAGGTTTAAGTAAAAGTTAGATCATGTACCAAAAGGATTCAAGGTTTTCAAATTGGAGAATGCACCTTAGTTTTAGAATAGGCCTCTTAGCTAATAAAATATTAAAATATTCTTATTAGGCCAACTCAGATGTGCAGAAACTTGAAAGAGTAGTATCACAAATTAGGAGACAACAAAACATTTGAAGGGACTTAAAAGAGGACAAAGTCAAGGGGAAAACACGTACCATTTTAATGGAAAACAGATCAAAAATAAAAATGGTGATGGAGATGGCTCACATAAATTGACAGTAAGTTTTTTCTGACACATCAAGAAAGACCATTCTCCATAGCACCCCTATCTCTCTCTCTCTCTCTCTCTCTCTCTCTCTGTCTCTCTCTCTCTCTCTCTCTCTCTCTCTCTCTCTCTCTCTTAAACAGGCACACACAACTGTAGTCCTGCAAATACTCTTTTGATATATTTATTCTGAGAAACTAAAGTCAAAGTCTGAGTCAGTAGTCAATAACTTAAGGTGATTTCTTGCATAATGACTATAAAGAAAGCCCACAAGATAAAAATAAGAAAATTCAAACAAATAATGTAGGTAATCAAATTCCCAAAGTTTTTTTTTGATGAATTATGACATTTTCATGTTAGAAATGAATTGGAGAGAGGAGAGAGGAGGAAAATAATGACATAGGTGATAGAGGTTCTGTTCATCCGTCTGGTGACCAAATCAAAGTTGTGATGGAAACAAGGAGCAGCAGGAAGGAAAAATAGCCTGGGATGAACAAGCCATATAATTAGGGAGAAATCTAAGAAAACACCCTGCAACGGCAAAAAGACGGGTTGAGACGCAGGGCTACTCAGTATCGAATGGCTAAAATGGAAGCAGTGGCAGCGGCAGATGCCTCTTGAAGGGACCACGTTCGTGAGCGGATTTTCATGTTAACTGCTCACTTTGAGCACCAGTGCCTATTTGGTGTGCAGGGGCCACAAGGGACTTACAAAGAGACATTGTCAGAGAGAGCTGAGATTAGACTCAATTGACACAGAAGTGCCGGCGGTATTTATTGTTCCCTGTTGAGCCATTCCCACTACCAGTGCACAGAACACAGCTCTGCCATAGCTATGATGTCATCAAACTGGATCATCAAGGTTGCTTAGCCCAAAGAATTCCCTGAAACCCCTCTTACCCCAACTTGTGTCACCAGGTATATCCTCAAAGTGTCAGGTACTCCTTGCTGAGCATCACATTGATGAATGCAGCTGGCCTCAGTTTTTGGTGTGGCCTTTTGGGCAACTATAAGCATAGCATCTCTGGATTGCTTGCTGAATTTTAACAGGTAGCCCCAGAAGAGTAGAGGCTTCAGCTCAGTTTGGCCTGCAGCTGAAGCCCTCTCAAGACTGTGCCACTAGACACCTACTTTACAAATCCACACTAATAAGACCGGGAGACTTAGGAGCTTTGCTTAGTACATAGGAATAGACATGGAAAGGCAGCCAAAATGGAAAGACAAAGAAGCAGAAACCATATGACAGAACAGAACAGAGATCCAGATATAATGGAGTCAAGTAATCTAACAAATGCAGAGTTCAAAATACTAGTTATAAAGATGCTCAATGAACTTTTGGGAAATTTAAAGAACTCCAACAAAGAGATAAAAATGGAAATGGAAATTATAAAAGGGAACCAGTCTGAAATGGATAACACATTATCTGAGATGAGACTTATATTAAATGGAATAAACAAAGGAATAAACAAAGTGAATAAAGAAGAGGATTAAATGCCCTATCTAGAAGACAGAAAAACCAATTAGGACACTCAATCAGAATGGAAAAAAAAAAGATGCTGACTATAAATAATTTAAGAAGCCTATGGGACACTATTAAGGCTCCAAATATTTGTCTGATCAGTGTAAGTGAAAAAATCAAGATGTTGAACAGTTGTTTGAAGAAATAATGATGAAAAACTTCCCTAACTTGGTAAAGGAAATTGATATAAAACCACAGGAAGCTCAGAGAATTCCAAAAATCAGGGATTCAAAAAGGCTCACATCAAGACACATCATAATTAAAATGCTAAAGGTTAAATAAAAAGAAAGAATATTAAAAGCAGCAAGAGAAAAATAAATAATTACTTATAAGAGAACACCCATAAGACTGGCAGCTAATTTCTTAAAATAAACTATGCAGGACAGAAAAACTTGGCACAAAATATTCAACAGTATGAACTCAGGGTATATAACCAAGAATAATTTTTTCAGTAAAGCTGTCGTCTAGAGTTGAAGGACAGATAAAGAGCTTTTCAGACAAAAATAAGGTAAAGGAATTTATCATCATCAAGTCAGTATTACAGGAAATGTTGGAGGGACGTCTTTAAGAAGAAAAAACATGTATCAAAAACAGAAATAAAGAATGGTAACAACTACATTCCTATCAAAAAGTACCTTAAATGGAAAGAAATTAAGTGCTCCAACCAAAAGATAGAGTGGCTGAAAGGATAAGAAAACAAGACCGTTACGTATAAAAAGGAAAGGGATAGAAAAGATATTGCTTTGCTGGACCTCGAAGGTGTTTAAGTCAGACAGAGAAAGATAAACACTATATGATTTCACTTATATGCAGAATCTAAAGAATAAAAGAACAAACTAATGAAAAACAGACTCACAAATATAGTGGACAATTTGGTGATGGACAGAGGGGAGGGAGGTTTGGGGCCTGGGAGAATGGAACAAAGGGTTAAAAAAGTACAAATTAGTAGCTGATAGATGGTCATGGTGATGGGGAGCAGGGCCTAGGGAATGCAATTAGCATTAATACGTTGGCTAGGTGGAGGGTCAAGGGAGAGAGAGAGCAAACTGGTGGATCATTTTACAAACTATATAGATTTCTAACCAATGTACTGTATACCTGAAACTAATTTAAATAAATAAATAAATAAATAAATAAATAAATAATCAGAGATAAGAGCTACAGTTTTTAAAATGACCTTGCCTTTTGTCTCTTCTTTAAAATCAGTTGTATTTGCCCCAATTATATTTAAATAAAAAATGTTACCATGACTTCAAAAACTGATCTCTGGTTTCTGTTTATCTATTGATTTTTTTTCTATAATAACGATACTCAAATTTGAAATAAAAATAATTTTATGTGTATTTCTACTAACCCCTAGACATCTTACACTCTGAAAACTGGCCATACAAGCCAAACAAAACTTGTTTTTCTTTCATTTTTTAATAGAATGACTTGTCTTTTTTTGTTGTTGTTATTTCTGGGAAAGAACTTGGGGAATAAGATTAATATCATATAAATGACCATAAATGAAATAAAGTAGCTACTTACAAATAAATATTAAAATGGTATCTGCACATTGAAAATAAAATATTAAAGAAAAAATTGCAATATGTTAGTCACCTTCTTGGTTCTTGTAGTAAGCAATTATTTTTTTTTTATAGCACTCTCCAAGTTTGTAAAATATAGTACAGTGTTTGGTTCATTAAACATTGGACAAAGATAAGTGCACAAAGAGCAATCATAGAACTTTATATTTTGAAAAAACATAATGTGTTCTATACATGTATTATATTATTTCTATTTAAAATTATATAAATCTCTGAAACCTGAAAATATTATTAATAACTAATTAGGTCAAAATTGTTTAGAGAAAGTGTTAAATAACCTAACAAAAAAAATGGATAAATGAAATGATGGACAAATCCCCCCCCCCAAAAAAAATACAAATAACCAATAGGCATGTGAAAAAAGGATAATTCAAATTTTAAAAAAAGTGAGACTAATTTACCTATTAAGTTAATGATATCATATATATATTATTGTGTGTATATAGAATAAAATATTTATATAAACATATATTCTAACAATAATATCCAGGGGTTTTGAATATATGACTATGTGGGAATATACATATATCCCTGGTGGAGGTATACATTGGTACAATGACTCTTGAGATCGATTTTTCCAGATATTTCAAAACCTTTAGAAATATGCCCAATTTTTTACCTAGAATTTTTATATCTAACAACAAATCCTAAATAAATAATATGGGTTTATGTAAAATTTAAAAGAATATTTATTGCAAGTCTTTGTCAAAAGAAAAATAAGACCCTACTTAAATATCTAGCAATCTCTTTAGACGTTATGGTGTTTCCATAGATTTCCTTTTTTTATGTAAACATTTTAAATGATGTTGTGGAACAATATTTAATGATTTGGTAAAATGTTCACAATGTAATGTTTTTAAAAGCATATTACAAACCAATATTACATTCATGAAAAGAGAAAAATGTGTATGCTAGGATATTAATAGCAATTATGCATATGTGAGAATTATACTTTTTATGTCTTTTGGGCTTCTATTTATCTTCTTAATTTTCTATAATGCCCTTGTGTTACTATGTAAGTTTTTAATAAGCTATGTTTATTATTATTTTCTTTTTCAGACTCAAAATATATTTTTAAGAAATCCCTAATTTTTTTTTTTTTCATATTTTTCAACTTAAAAATTATTATAGATTCACAGGAGGTTGCAAATAAATATGAAGGGAGGTCCCCTGAATCATTCTCTTAGCCTCTGCTGATATTAACATCTTTAGAGTTATAGTACAATATCCGAAACAGAAAGTTGATATTGGTACAGGTTACTGTGGTTTAGATTTCATCATCTACATATGCTGATGAAATCTAAACCACAGTAACCATCTATGTGTGTATTTGTGTGTAGTCCTATGTAATTTTATCACATGTAGCTTTGTGTAACTAAAACCACTATCAAGATATATGACTGTATCATCACTGTAATTCTCCTTCATGCTACCCTTTTAAAACCATGCAACTCTTCTGCCCCAATCTCTGGCAATTATTAATCAGCATCTACCTCTATACTTATGTTATTTCATAAATGTCATATAAATAGAATCATACAGTGTATACCCTTTTGAGATTGGCATTTTTCATTCAATGTAAGTTACCTGATGTTCATCCAAGCTGTTGCATGCAAGTATCGATAATTCATTCTGTTTTGTTGATAAATAGTATTTCATGGTATGAATATATCACAGTTTGTTCTACCGTTCACCAGAGAAGGACAGGTAAGCATGTTCCAGTTTAAGGCTATTACAAATAAAACTGCTTTGAACATGTGCATATAAGTTTCTACATGACACAGAGTTTTCATTTCTTTGAGATGAATATTTAACAATTGCTAAGTCTTATGCCAAACCTATGTGCCCTGGTGATTATGTCATTCAACATTGCACCAGTAAAGTATGATTGATAATTTTTTCAATTTTTAAAAAGAACACAGTTGGAGGACCAAAATATCTGACTTCAAAACTTGCTATATACAGTGATCAAGACAATATGGTAGGAGCTTAAGAATTAATAAATGAAAGAATAGAGAGTTCAGAAATTAATTAGCCCTTACAGTTTTGGTGAATTGGTTTTCAATAAAGATGCCAAGATATTCAATAGTCTGTACTAACTAATTCTGAGACAACCAAATAGCTGAATTAAAACAAACAAACAATAACAACAAAAACACCTCACTTCTTTGTCTCATACCATATATAAAATACTCAAAGTAGATTATAGACATAAATGTAGAAATTAAAACTATAAAACTTAACAACAAAAATAAATAAATGGAAATCTCTATGATCTTGAGTTAGGCAAAGAGTTCCTAAAATAAAACATTAGTAATTTTAAAAATGAAAACTTGGACATCCTTAGAATTATAAACTTTTTATTTTAAAACAGACCATTTAAAATGAAAACACATCCCACAGGTTAGGAGAATGTATTCGTAAGTAATAATCTCATATCCAAAATATTTAAAGGAAACCTAAAACACAATAATAAGACAACTTAAATTAAAAAAAAATGAACAAAACATTTGAATAGACATTTCACCAAAGAAGACATATATATTGTAGATAAACACATGAAAAGACACTCTATATCATACTTTGTGAGTAAGAAAATGCAAATTAAACCACAATAAGATAATAACAAGTAAAAAATTTATAATAAAAACACAGTCAATACCAAGTACTAACAAGAATGTGAAGAAATTAGAGCCTTCATGCATCACCAGGAAAAATTTAAAATTGTATGGTTACTTTGAAAAACATTTCCTCAGTTACTTAAAAAGTTTAACATAAAACTATTAAACAACCTAACAATTTCAGTCTGAGGATCTTATCCAAGAAAAGTGAAAACATCTGTTCGTACAAAGACTTGTACGTAAATATTCTTAGCAGCAACATTTATGATAGCCCAAATCTGGAAACAATCCAAGTCTATCAGCTGGTGAATGCATAAACAAAACATGTAATATACAATAGAGTACACTTGAGCAAAAAGGATGAAATAGTGAAATATGTATGAACATCACGAACACTATGCTAGATGCAAAATATTTCATATTATATGATTCCAGTTATATAAAATATCCAAAAAGGCAGATTAATTATATTATTTTTAAAAACTAGAAAGCACATAAGGATTGCCTGGAGCTGAGGTAGAAATAATAAATTATTTCAAATGTGTTCAAAAGAACTTTTTAGAGTGATGAAAGTATTAAAAAATGGGATGGTAATGATGATAGCAGAACCTTAAGTAAAATTACCAATTTGGACATTTATATTGGCTAAATTTTATGGTTAGTAAATTATACCTCATCCAAGATATTCTTTTACTTAAAAAATGGTTAAATACTATTTTATGTGAGGAATTATCAGTAGGAGAAAATGAGCATTAAGTGGTTGGATATGAGGCTAAAGAGGAAAGCAAGAGAAAGATTTTTTTTTTTAATGTCAAAGTAATTTTCTTTTTAAAATTCTGGATGCTATAGGAGATGATGCAAAAATTAAAGATCAGTGAATAACATGAACAGGTTTGTGCTACTGAAAGCCCTTTTAGTGATATAGAGTTTAGACTAGACTTGGTTTACGGAACCCAATGAAGAAATCATTGCAGAATCAAAGGTAAAAATGAGAGTCTGACTTAAGGAGAAAATGTGATACATTCAAAAGCAGCAGTATCAGACTTGGACAAAAAATTCAATATCAAAGAATGAAGAGCAACATATACAAAAATTATCATTTGCTTAGGAAACTAAGAAGGTGAGTAGCACTGAGTACAGAGTTATTACTTGGATAGAGACATTTAAAGGAAATGGAGCTGCCTGCACAACATTCAAAAATGAAAAGTTTTCTAGGTAGTTGGATAAATGAATGAATCTGGAGCTCGCCACATAGTTGGGAGCCAGAGATTAAGGTAGCATCAATTTATATGTAAAAGCTACATTTCTCTAAGGAGAGCTGGGGGGCGGGGGTGGAAATAGAATGAGAACACAGGGCTAAGGAAAGAACCCTGGGCTACAGAGAAAAGTGGAAATAAATGGCTAGAGAGTGATGTCCCGAAACCAACAGCCTTGAGAGCTACAAAGATTTGAATAATATATCAGAGAAGAATCTTCTGGATATGGGAATATGTCAAGTACTTATTTCTAGAGCAGTTTGCTTAGAAGTAATTTTTGAGATTTGGAAAGGTATTTATGACTTACCCAGAACTTTATTTATAAAATAAAATGAAATCTGAGGCCTGGAGATCTCACAGGAACCCAGAAAAATAATTTTGAAGCTACTTGCTTTCAACTTTTGTCTCACAAAATTATATGCTTTTTCTGTTTTAAATAAAACATTTATGTATACTTATATAAGTAAAATGAATACTCTCTGTGGAGAGAAAAATTTAAAAAACAATAAAAAATTGCAAATGAAACAAAAGATTTGACACAATCTTTTTCCTCACCCCAGAATAAGTACTATTAAAACAATATTATGTACTTTGGATGCTTTTAAGCCTCTGTAATAGAAATATATATTTTAATATGTGAGGGCTTTTTTTATATGATACTCTACAACTAGTGTTTTTTTTTTTTCTGAAGAGTATGCATTATTCCCATACATTTAAAATAACCCTACTTTTTTCACTGCTACATAGAATTCACAGTTAACATTATATATTTTAGTGTTGTAATTAACAAATATTGTATGTATTGCTCAAATCTATTGTAGCCTCTTATTTTGCAATATTTGCTTCATTTGTTTTGAGAAGTAAAACATTTACCACTGAGACCACTTGTAAAACTCTTCTGGATACCACTCTCCTTCACAGGTAACCATTCTCCAAATTTCCTATTTAATGTCAAGGCATACTTTTGTTCTATTATTATATACCTAGATATTTAAATAATTCTGCATATATATAATTATTCTTTCTGTTTATGTACTTGACATATGTGGTCACATAAAATAGGCTCATTCAGAAACAGATTTTTTTTTTTTGGTCAATGTTAAACATTTGTCCTTGGAATTTATTCATGTTGATGCCAAAGCTCCTGTTTCTGTATTTTAATAATAACTTTTAAATGTATGGCTATAGCATTATTTATTGTTCTATTGCTATATATTTACATTGATTTAAATTTTCCATGACAATAAAAATGCTGTTATGAATCCTCTTGAGACATTCTCCTTAAGCATATCTGTGATTTTTATGTGGTATAAAAGCAAAATTGCTCAGAGTGAATCATTTTGCATTTACTATGTAACAAACCATAATAATGGGGTTACTTTCTTCTCTTGAGTTTTAAAAATTTATTTTATAATTTGGATATAAGTTCTGTATCAGATATATGTCTTGTAAACATTTTCTCCCACTTTATGGCTTGTCTTTTTAATCTCTTACTAGTGTCTTTTGCAGAGCAAAAGTTTCAATTTTAATCAGGTCCTACTTATTTTTTTTTCTTTCATGATATGCTTTTGATGTTATATATAAAAAGCCATTACTGAACCCAAGGACACCAATTATTTTTTCCAAATTATCCACTAGAAGTTTGATAGATTTACATTTTACATTTAAGTCTATGATTCATTTAAAGTCAATTTTTTGAAAGGTGTAAGTTCTGTGTCTAGATTCACTCAAACACTCGTGGAGGTCTAATTATTTCTGCACCATTTGTTGGAAAAACCATTGTTTCCCCCATTGAATAGGCTTTACTCCCTTGTTAAAAATCAGTTGACTACATTTGTATCGGTCTGTTTCTAAGCTCTCTATCCTGTTCCATTGATTTGTCTACTCTTTGCCAATACTACACTGTCTTGAGTAATATAGTTATTAACCATGTTTTGAGGTCAGGTAGTATCAGTCCTTCAACTTTATTTTTCTTCTCAAATATTATTTTAGCTAATGTGACTCTTTTACTTCTCTATTTAAACTTTAGAACTAGTTATTCAATATTCACAAAAATTTTTATTCAAAGTACATTAAGTCTATAGGTCAGCTTGAGAAGAACTGGTATCATAATAAGACTGAATCTTACTATCCACAAACATAAATTTTTCCACAATTTATTTAGATCATCTTTGTTTCTTTTTTCCTCCAATGTTCTGTAGTATTCTTCATATAGATCTTATGCATATTTTGATAGATTTAAAATAAAGTACACCTTTTTTATCTAGATTACTAAATGGTGTTTTTATTAATTTAAAATTCCAATTTTTCATTGCTGATATAAAGGAAAACAATTAACTTTTTATAACTGTATCCTGCAAGCTTACTAAAATCACTAATTAGTTCCAGAAGTTTTTGTTGTTAATTCTAAGATTTTCTACATAGACAATAATCTTATCTGCAAACAAACATTCTATTTTTTTCTTTCCTATTATATCTTTATTTTCTATTTTTTGTTTTATTATACTAACTAGGATTTACACTATGTTGTTAAAAAGAAGTAGTGAGAGAGGACATCTTCACCTTGTTCCCAGTCTTAGAAGGAAAGCATTTAGTTTCTCATCATTAAGTATATTATCTGCAGCTTTGTCATAGTCTTTATCAGATTGAGAAAATTCTCTATTTTTAGTTTGCTGAGAGTTTTTAATGCGAATAGGTGTTGGGTTTTGTCAAATACTCTTTATGCATTTATTGATATCATTTTTACTTCTTCAGCCTATTGATGTCATAGATTACATCAACTGATTTTTAAACATTGATCCAACCTGGGATATATCTCAGGTGCTATATAAATGGGTGCTATATAAATGTTCTTACACATTGTTGGATTTGATTGTTATTTTGTTGAGGATGTTTGAACTATTATAATAGATATTGGCCTATAGTTTCTTCTCTTGTAACATCTTTGTCTGGTTTTTGTATTAACAGAACACTGGCCTCATAGAACAAATTTAGAAAGTATTCTTATTTCATTTTCTGGAAGAGATTTGTAGAGAATTAGTATCACATCTTCTTAAATTACTGGTAGAATTTATCAGTGAAACCAGTGTGGTCTGATGCTTTCTGTTTTAGAAAGTTATTAGTTATTGATTGGCCTATTCAGGTTATCTGTTTCTCCATGTGTGAGACTGGCAGATTCTGTATTTTAAGGAATTAATCAGTTTCACCTAAATTTCTAAATGTATGGACATAGAGTTTTTTGTAATATAGAGTATCACTTCTAAATATACTAGTATTTTACATATAACATTAACTCTAAGGTTTTTTTTTTTTTTACTTTTTAAATTGTAGGAAATACACATTACAGAAAAATGTACAAAATATAAGTATGGAGCAAAATTAATTATCACAACTTTGATGAGATTATGACACAAAATTTATATGTTATAATAATTATAATCTATAATTTATCTGTAGTTGAAAGACTTTGGGATTGTATCAAGTTTGGGCTATTTGGACTAATGCTGTTCTAAGCTTTTTCACATATGTCTCTTGATACACAAGTAGACATATATATATATTTTTTGTATACAAGTAGGAGTCAAATTTAAATAGGTTTACATATAGTGTAATGTAGGAGTCAAATTTCTGTTAATATGTGTATATCCAGTTGACTCAATATCCATTTAAAATATTAATTTCCCATTTTGAACATATTATCCTTATCATAAACAAGTGGCTGTAAATATATGATGCATTTTATGGACACAGTACTCTCTCCTTTGTTCTCTTTATCATTATGCCAACGCCATATTTTCTTAAATATTATATCTATAAAATATATGATGATATTAAATAAAGTAGACCTTTTCATCTTGTTCTTTTTAATAAAGTCTTGGATATTATTGACCCTCCAGATTTCCATGTAAAATTGGGATTAGCCCTTCAAACTCCAACGACAACAACAAAACCCTGTTGTTTTTATTGAAATACTTTGAACTTCTAAATTGATTTGGGGCCAATGGACTTTATTACAGCATTGCATCATGCAGTCCATGAATATAGTTTTATTTCTTATCTTTAATGTCCTCCAAATATGTTTCATTTTACACAGAGTTCTTTAATATTATTTTTAGGCTTACTATTTAAAATTATTTTTGAGGCTATTTTAAATGATTTTTAAAGAGACTGTAACTGTTGCTGATATTTAGAAATATAACCAATTTTGTCTATTTTTTCCAAATGTGTAATTATTTAATACTTTTTATAATATTTATTTATGATTTTTAGTTCCCTCAGGTTCTATAGTGATAGTATTTTTTTTTCTTTTCTTAAAACTTTTCACAGAGGCTTATTAATTGTATTAGTCTTTTCAAAACACAACTTTTACTTTAGTAATTTTTATGTTTTAGATTTCCTCAGTTTTATTAATTTTTACACTTATGTCTTTATGATTTCATTTATTCTACTTTTTAAAATTCTATCTATTGACTTTTTTATATAACTACTTGGGCTGCAAGTAAATATTACTAATTTTTAGGTAATTCTTTACTTATATATACATGGATCTTTTCTCTCTAAGCACAGATTTAGCATTATTCCACACAATTTGATATGTGGAATTTTAGTTATCATTCAATTCAAAATATTTTTTTAATTTATAATGTGATCTCTTTTTCACCCGTGAGTTATTTAAAATTATGCTTTCTAAACTTTAACATATAGGAATATCCTACTTATCTATTTGAAATTTAGTTTCCAGCTTTATTTCACTGTGGTCAGAGCACATACTAATATTTTATCCACTGAAACTTCTTCAGAATTGCTTGATATCCTAGCATATGGTTCACTTTTTGAAATGATTTAGGTGCACTTGAAAATGTGAAAATGGGTCCATCGATTTAGGTGTAGTATTCTATATTTGTTAAGAATTTTAATTTAGGTAATCAGATTGTTTCTTATTTTTTAAAAAAGTGTTTTATAGAAAAAAAGTAGAACAAAATAAAGCAAAAGAAAACACTGTGACTCCCCAACTCTATTTGAAGTCTAGCTATTCCCTTTGCCTAGAATGCCTTCTTCTACCCACATTTATCAAAATTCTCCTAGTCTTTTCAGGCCTATCTCATATGTCATCTTTTCTAGAAGATTTGTTTGTTTGTTCCCCTCGTTGGAAGGATTCTTTTCATTTTCTAAAACATGTAGTGCTTAATTGCAATCTTTATCTAATATTGCAAACATTTATGTGTGTATTTTATTCAGCTATTAGATTATAGCTTCCTGGAAGTCTGGAGTGAAAAGAATTTATGTTTAATTTTCAAAATCCTTGCTTTGACTTTGTCTCAAAAAGCTTTTTATGGTTGAGTGAATGAATAAAATAACAAAGACTCAAGGTCTAAATGGAGATCAATAAGTTTACTTATAAGTTTTAGTCGATTTTTATAGCCTAATCTTTTCTCTCTTTTTATCTTGAATAATTATTATCTTTATCATTTAGAAAGTGGACTTGGTCTTCAAATTTCTCACTTGCCTTAATAAAATTATAGTTGTATAATTCACAGCCTGAAGCTATTAAATTTTTCCAAAATCACAGTATTTAACAAAGAATTGCTATCAAAATGAACTAGAGAATGTTGAAAAGGTCACACAGATTTATCACATAAACATTGTATATAAAAGCTCTAACTGCATTTTGTTAATGAATATAAAGTATTTATTAATAAATTTAAAGACATACTATGAAAAGAAAATGAAATGATGATGATATTTGTGAATGCAATGGAGACTAGCAGAGCAGAGGAATAGAGCCTTATATACATAATTATAGAAGTTTGCACCTGAGATTCTGATTTAAGAAATACTTTAAATTAAAAAGCCTCACTATCTACAATTAGGTAAAGCCAATCCTTTAAAAATAGGATATGTAATAAAAATGCTAACATTAAAATGTGCCCTTTTCAAACTTTTTACATCATTAGGAAATACTAAGTAAAAATTGTTCTTCATGCAAATAAAGTTCACGTTAACTCAATAATTCATTTTATAATTAACTTACTGATGTGGTTAGGAATATTTAACTTTTTAATTTTATTATTTCTTCACATCTCCTAGAATTTGAATAGGTATGGTGAAATTTTGAATTCCACAAAACTTTTGGCTACAAGTTTTATAAAAAGTGTCTAGGATCCCAATTACATTATGGAACTCTTCTAGTACTGCACAATGCATATTCTGTCATTGATTCTTTGGTATAAAAGTACAATCTAGTGTGCTTTTCATCTGTGAAAAGCATAGCATAGCAGATGAAGCTATAGACAACTCTTATTTAACCTCACCTTACCAAAGCTCAACTCTGTTGGAGTTGAACAAAGAAAAAATTTAGTCAAAGTAGAGATGTTAAAGATTCAGTATCCCAAGTCTGATCATTCAAGTGAAAATGAGTGCAGTCAATAAAACAAAACAAAACGATGGGAAATTAATAGCTTTAGAAAGAATGAGCAGTGTGTGTGGACTGCCTGCTATTCTGGGAAACACTGAACCAAATGCATTAAATAGAAACTGCTGCTCCAAAAATACCTGAATTAACAAACAGAGAATAGGAAAATGTTACATAACTTAACTGCACTAATCATTGAAAAGAGTAAAAATAAAGCTTAATGTGTGTGCAGCCATGTGTATAAGATCACACACTAATATATTCAAATCAAAATTGATCTGTTTGCTTATATAGCTTGTAATTTTTATGTGCAAAAAGTATAAAATAAGAACATTAGATACTATATGCACTGACCAATGGTAAACAAAATGTTTAATTCATTTATTCAACCAGGAAATGCTAAAATTTATTTAATATTTACTATTTATCTGATATTACCCTTATTACTCTAATTACATATAAGAAGTTTAAAATACTGTATATATTTCAGCAAAAGACATACTATAATATTCTACTGTGTATACTTTCAATTCTTTCTTAAAAAAAAAATAATGGTCCTAGTTCTACATGCTTATCTATGCGTACTTCTTTGTTGTTGTTGTTGAATTGCAAACTAATGTGGTGTTTTGGGTTACTAAGTATAGAATCTGTAAGAAAGAAGTATACAAAAGTAATTACTATACTTCCTTTTAAAATATTTGCTTTCAAACTACTATTGAAATTTTCCTATCACAATCTGTGTAAATAACACACAAGGAATTTATTTTATAATCAAATGCTACAAAAATATTTTTCTAAAGATTACATTCCCCTCTTCGCTTTGTCTAAGAAGAAACACTGAGCTCAATCAGAGACTTAACAATCAAAATTACAATCATGCTAGACTTTTCTTCATATCAGTATTTTTTCTCCATATTAGTAATTTTTAGATTTTTAAATCTGTTAAAATTCACCTCATTTATTTTTTGAAGCAAGATAGGTAATATTTAGAAAACAAAAAAAAAATCAAAATACCATTTAACTTCTATAACTGAGGTGTGAAGTGGGTGTTGTAAGAGCCTAGAGAAAACAATGATACTATTTATTCTTCCAGATCGGAGGATTTGTGTATGTTGTAATGTAATTAGATAGGTAGGTAACTGGGCAACAGCTTTGAGAAAATAAAGGTAGAAAATGAAAAAGTTCTCAGAATGAATAAATGCTATCAATGTTATAAATGCTAAAAAAAAAAAAACTGTGTAAAAGCAATGGTCTGCCTTTAGGATGTTTCAAATGGAACAGTGAAGCAGATTTAGCCTACAGTTTCAGAACCAAATCCAAAAGTGAAATAATAAGTTATAAAAAAGCCAAATATATTTCATTTATTTTAATAATTAAGATTATATATAATTCATAAAAATTTTATTTATGATGTTATAACATCATTAATAATAATGAAGTTTTAACGATTTATTATTTCATCTCATACAAAATAAGTCTTCCATCTACATTTGTGTTCTTGATTATGCTATTATGGAAAACTTATGTATTTAAGACAACCAAAGTTTGTGACAGTTATTAGCTAATTAAAACTTTTAGATACAATGTAATTATAGTTGTTATTACTAATTAACAAAGTAGTTATTAAATACTTAAATGATGATTAAATGATTTATGTCATATCGGAACCCAAATAAAATATATTTGCTACAAATTTTAATTAGATGTAGTATTTATCATTCTTTCATATATACATTTGTAACACATAAGTAATGTGAGTAAAGGCTCTATTGTTCAAAATCCATACAGAAAGTAAACTCAAACCCCTTAAAATATTGCCATACATAGTGGATCCAGTGATTGATCCAGAAGAAAATGTTAAAACCTTATTAGTAAAGATAATTTTTGTAGTTTTCACTGTAATCTAAACGTATATTGACTGACACACAAAGTGATGACCAATGTTTGTATCAATAACCTTGATCTCAAAGAACCTTCTGAATCATCACAGCCATATCAAATTATTTTAGGATATCATGGTGTAGAAAATGAATATGAGACTTTAGTTGAAGGTTTGAGTTGACTCCACAACTGGCTATATATCCTGGAATAAGTGTTTATCCTCATAAATCTCACTTCTCCACTTATAAAACTAGAATAACATTTGGAGAGTAATAGAATAGCATTCTATTACTATTATTTTATTACTTTTACTTAAAAATGTATTATATACTAATTTTAATGAATAAACCAAATATAGTGAAAACCATTTATATTTAAAATATTTATATATTTAAAATATGCTAAAATATGTTCAAATATACTGAAAAACATAGTTATTATTTAATATAAGGTGCTAATAATAGTACAGATAAGTCCCTAAATCTCATGGCTTAACAAAATAGATTTTTTTTGCTCAAGTGAATTAAGTGTTCAATGATCAGCAGATGACTTACTTCAGAGGTAATATCTATGAACTCAGCATTCCTTCATATTATGGCTTTTCCGTCCTCTAAGGCTGTTGGGATGCAAAAAGAGCATGAAGACCATACACAGAAGCCCTGGAAGCAGAGCCTTTCAGTTCATCTTCCACTGAGTGGAAGATGGCCATGTGACCCTGCCTAATTGTAAGAAAAACTGAAAAACTGGAAAAATTTATCTAATAAAAGAAGAAGTAGAAAATAGTTTAGGGAAAATCTAGCAGATTATTAAATTATTAAATATCTAATAAATATATATTAGGCCTCTGCTAATAATAAATATTTAAGAAAAATAAAATGGCATACAGATAATCTCCATAGAATGAAATTAGTACCTATTGGTGTATAAATTTTGTTATAAAGCACACAGGAAGGAATCACTAAGCCCAAGTAGAAATTATTTCACTATGAATGAGGCAATCATTATAAGTGACTTTTAATGTTTTAAAAAAAAAAGAGAGATGTACAAATAACTAAAAATAGGAGAGGTAGAGGATTTTTTAGGAACATATGAAATTCAGAATCATTGGGTACTTTTGCATACAACCTTTGATACAAACTAATAATCAAATTTTAACAAGGTCAAGAAAAAGAAATAGATTACAAAGGTCCATACTTGCTCTCATAAGTTATTGTACTTTATACTGTGAATAATAGCACTCTATTAATGAATTTAAAGAAGACTGGGACATGATAATCTTGGAAAAAACATTATAGTAATCATCAGAGGTAATTGAAAGGAAGTGGACAAATTAAGAAGTCACCCTAATAATTGACTTGTTCGGTAATAAAGGCTTAAATTAAGTGACTAGCAGGAGAAGTGAAATTAAAAGTAGTATTGAAAATACAATGAAAAGTTAAAATCATCAGATTTAGTGATTAGTTGGAAGAAGAAATATGGGAAAATTTTTTAGACATAACTAAGTTGACTAGATTAACTTATCTAAAAGCACCTATCTTAACTAGTATGAACATGGGAAAGATCACTATGTATGTATTTAAATAATTTTCATTTTATGTTATTGACTCTTAATTTGGTTTATTATAAAATTTATATTACTTCTTACAAACTGTTTATTAAATCTTAGATTTATAAATAGAGCAATTGTTTTTCTGAAAATACAAAGGCATTTTTTAGTGAATATTTTGTTCTTTTGCCAGAAGTACATTTTTCAGATAAGTCAGATTTAACACTGAAATAACTGTGCATTTTGTAGTATCTAAACATAAACTTAATAGAAAATTTTCTTAAGAACTATTAGTTTCATTGCAGCTACATGTTTTATATCACTAGATAGATACCTGTTAGCCAGCTGAATATGTTATCTGACTACAACATTAATAAATACACAGTTTCTTTCTAAAGTTGTAGTCTAAAACAGCATTTTTTTGCATTTTTTTGTTATGCTAATTCCTTACAATATTTCATATTCTTTCTTTTTGTAACAATAAATCAGAGGCTAAGGAACAAGTTTAAATACTGTATAAGTAATTTTAGATAAAACATATATAACATCACATTTTATTTATCTAAAATGCTAATGGCCAAACTTTATAACATCTAAGCGAAAACTTAATATATTGCCTGAATGATAAATGATATTTAAAAATCCAAAATATTGAGTTATATCCATTCACTACCATGCCATCTCTGAATAAAGAAGCGACTGAATTTTCCCCATCTAAATCATGCCTCAGTCCTCAGGTGACTGCTGTAGTGTTTTTAAGTGGCTCCTGTCTAAGAATAATTGACTTGTATGTGAAATCTAAACAAAACCCAAATTCCTAGAAAAAATATATATATTTGTGGTTACCAGAGGGAGAAAATGGGGTGTAGAAGAATTAGATGAAGGTGTGGAGGAACTAGATAACAAAGTTTAATGAGAGTTTCTATTAAAAGACAGAGAAACTTTCAGTTATAAGATGAATAAGTACTGGCATAAAATGTACACAAGGATGACTATAGTTAACACTGCTGCATGTTATATTTGAAAATCGCCAAAAGGAAATCCTAAAAGTTCTCACCACAAGGGTAAAAAAATTTTTACCAACACATAAATAAATGAATAAATAATTATACCTTCCTGTATAGGAGCTTCTCTTTCCCCACCAACAGAATCAAGTACAAATCATACTCGTAGCAGTATAGATTAAATAAGAGCAAGGATCCGGGGTCAGCCAGACCTGGGTTCCAATCCTAGCTTCATCACTAAGATTATTTGGGTAAAATAATCACCCTGAGCTTCAAATTTTTCATCTATAATAATAAAGATAGTGACCCTCATTCATAGGGTTATCGAAAGCACTACCTGAGGTAGATTATGTAAAGTACTGAGAAAAATGCCCGAAAAACAGCAGTCAATCATCATAGTTATTTTTATCACAGATAATGGCTATGACAAATTAATATATTGAGTCCTTGTAAAACCACATCTAGGCTTATGATAATAAAAACATGTCTGTTTCATATTGGAGAATACTGAGAATTTGATTTTAGTTAAGAGGACATATATCTAACTCACTCAAGAACATCAATTTATTAAAAAAAAATAAATAAAAGGTACAAAACAAAACCTTGCCTTTTGTATCCAATGACTACTCTTTTGGGACCTGACTCAAATGTTTTTTTAGCCTGCAGATTAAGTAACACACTCTTTGCATAGTATTTGAGAGTAGCATATAATTTTTACAGCCTGCATCTGATGGAGGCTACTACCAAAGTCTCTATTCTTCTAGAGACAAGGGCTACTCCTCTCATATTAAAAGAGTATTTTTACTGCTTCATGCTGTGGAAAGCAGTGATGGCAAATCCTGAGAGCTTTCATGCAATGGCCATTTTTTTTCTCAGCAAATTTCTCTTCTTGCCTTTCAGAAAGCACATTGTCTGTTGGAATATGGTTTTCATTTGTTTTTTCTACCCAACATGAACAGCTTCTACATCTCTTCTACCAAACGTAAGCCAGTTAGAATTCATAATGTCTAACAAGTGAATTTACCCCATATAGAGCTCTCTATCTAGATATGTTAACAATATTGTATCAGATCAAGTTACCATAAAAAATTTTAAATTCTTTGCCTGATCCAGTGATCACTCCTAGGCTGAGTTCTGCCAGCTGTGGAGTGGATTATATTCTGCAGCTCATTCTGCTAACAGGGAATTTCTGATGATTTTCTAATTTATAATTTTCTAGAGTAAATTTTTAATACATAATTTTAGATAATCAAAGTCTAGACATTATGCTTTCTTATCTAACCCCAATATCAATCTTTTAGGTGAGACCATAGGCAGCCCTTCAGTGTGTTGAGAGTTCCTGGATTTGTTAATTGTCTCTGGTCTCAATAGTCACCCATTCCACCTGTCCACCAAAAAGGAATAAAATTGTAACCCTAACTCTAACTGAATTTGTCTGCCCTTTATCATTAGAGATGATTTCTAAATTTAAGATCTATGTTTTAGAATAATGCAAATTCTACTTGATTGTCCTATATATTTATTTATATCACTGATAACAGTTTTCCCTCAGAAAGCTTCATCATCTATTAGTTTCATAGTAAGTAAGATTCATTTCTTTAAGTATTTAATAAATTTTGTCACTGTTAGGTGCAGACTTTGTTCTTTTATTACTCAGTTTAATTTCTTCCAGATAACACCATAACTATTCTGAATACTGTTCAATATCTGAAAAAAATAGTTATTTTGTCAGTACTTACAACTAAGGGAGTTATTAATATTCAGAGACATTTTTTTTTTTTGGTTTCTGGGATATTTTTAAAAGTGTTAATTCTCCATAAAGGAACTATTATATTTTTCATATTGTGAAACTGCTAAGATTCTCAGCATCTTAAAAGACACTGAAATCTGGAAATAAAAAGACATTTGAAGAGAAAAATGCTCATTACACTGCAACGTGGCCACTGAATACTCATTAAATATTGATGTTCAAAAAATTAAGCGGAATATACTTTCTTTCTGTACAAGAAATCTATAAAGTAGAACTCTGTTCATGCTTGAAACTAAAAGATATTTCAAAATTAAGTATAGGGCATTCCTCATAAAATATAAATTGGTGCCCTGGCTACCATAAAACATTATAGATTATAATTTTGATTGTGATACAATAAAAATCAAATGACTTTTATATAGAAATTGAAAAATTTGGCAAATATAGGGTTTATTCAAAGCTAGAAAACTTTAGTAATATTCTGATCACTTTAATTTTGTAATAATTATTTGAAGTTAGAATAAGCTTACCATTAAAGACTGATCTATAAAGATTCTATAAAATTCTATGTTAATAAATTTTATTCAATTGAATCTTAGCTACAGACAGTTAAAGTATACTTGCTTTTGTCATGATTTGTTTATCTCAGAGAAGGGTCATTGAAACTAACTAACTATTGAGTTAATGTTCATGGCCTCATTTTTTTCAGCAACATGGTAACTACTAAAATACATAGTGATTATATATAAAGTATAATCATAAATATCTATACACTATTGAGATTTATGTAACTATCAGTCTAATATAATGTATTCACATGAACTACAAGGAACTTTTGACATCAATTATTCCCAGCCTGGTATTCATGAGGAAAGAAAGGCATATAAATGACTTTGAATATTATATCTAATCTGTCTCCTTCAGACTTCAGTTCCAAAATGTTGCAACTTTATCAAACATGATAAATGGGTATCATTGTTGGGTGCAAGCTTCTACATGTGTTCCTTATATCATGTTTGTTAGTTGTGTTGCTCAAATCTTCTATATCTTTTCTAAATTTTATGTGTGTTCAGAGGAGATAGTACTGTTGGTAGTACTTAGGACATTTATTGTCCACCTTTGATTTGCCATTGGTTCCTACCCACTTTCCAAGACTTGTCATCCAGATATCTTCCCAGTTTTCTTTTTTGCTTGCAATTGAGATAATTTCTTTTGATTTCAAATGAGAATCAGTCTGATTTAGCTTTTGGAACCAAGAATATATGATAGACAAGAGAATTGAAGTAAAATGGAAGAAATGTGAGCTTAATTATCTGCTTTTAATGCTATCAGCAATAAAAATCTCATTATCATTAATGAATGGACAGCTGGCTGCCCATGACACTTAGTAATATAAGAGAAAATTAAATTATTTCCTGTGATCACCATGATTAAAGAGCTGATTGAAAGCAAATTTGGGGGATCCTTGCTGTTCCTATGATAGAACTGCATAATGGGCAAAAGTAATTCACAAGTGCCACATTGGGTGGTGGTTTCTAAAGAAATTTAACAATTTAAAGAAAATAATGACAAGGCCAAACCCATAAAGTGTGTTTTAACATAGACTGAATCAAGGGATACTATATAATTTAAAAATCTATTATTTCTAGCAGCATCAGTGATAAGGTAGACAAAAATTAACTTAAGATATCCTGTAGGTTGCCAAATTGCAATAGCAATTGAATTCACTGACTTTCCAGATCTTCTAAATGAAAATCAGTACATAGATTACAAAAGTGTGGGCTCTAGAATGTAAAATACAGATACATAAGAAATTTCAAAACTCATATTTCCCCCAAAACCTTAGCCCTCTCTGAATCTCCCCTGCCAGCTAAAGAAGCATCTTCCTCACCTGTGTGATAAAAATGTTGCTCCCTCCCTTTAATCCTTTATAGCACACTCAAGTGAGGTACATACATTTCAAGAGAGAGGCAATTCTTATACAACCTACTCATCAATAGTAGACTTAGAATATTTCTCCTCATACTACAGATAAATTATAAAGTCTGGGAGAGAAGCTTAAACACACACACACATACACACACACACACACACACAAGCAGAACTTCGAAGACCATATCAACATAATAGCATAAATGTGTGTAAGATATCAGAAAATAGATTGTGAAAGTGATTTTCTGAAGAAGAAAAATATTTTAGGTCAGGTTGAATATTTCAGTAGTCAACATGTTAATACTTAGCACATATTCTACATACAATATGCCATCTTGTGCAGTTCAGGTCAGTTCTAATGTTTTACTTGTATAGTTGATTTTTTTTTAAAAAGCTAAGTTTGCTGGTCAATCTTCTCTTTGAAATGTAAAAATACTTATACAAAACATGAAAATTTTCAAGAGATGAGATATCAGACACTGCTCTAAGGATCACAAGGAAGCTGAGACTATTTGCCCTTCAATAAGTCTTTGAGATACACAAAGGGGAGAGGAACATCAGCATCTCTGAAAAGTACTTCTGAGGCTACTCTCTTTAGGGTAGTCATGTTTATGAGAGATACTGCAGATAAAATCAGGATAAGTTAATATTAAGTGTCCTTGAACAAGCAATGTTTTTTTTAAGTCACAGAAATAATAACAAGGCAGGCTTAGTTAACACAACAGGGCACAAGGACAGTAAATTAGCCAAAATGATTTGATTCAATGGAAATAACCTTTTTATTGGATATTACTTGATCGTAGGCTACTCAGGAATGAATATATATCCTACTGACTTTCTATTCCCCCTTTTCCAGGCCTGAATAAATTTCTAGAACTATAGCCCCTTGAATGAAGCAAGAGTTGAGTATACTTTAGGAAAAACACTACAGCATCCACATATCTATATTTTTTATCTTTGTCTTAACCAAAGATACTTACAGCTATTTTTAACTTACTTATGTATTTAGATGCTTGCCAAGGAATATAAATACATAAGCATTTTTAAATCACTTATGTTTAGATGCCTGCCAAAGTTAACACTCTAATCTGAAGACCTACACACTATTGTTTACCAATGTGTATGGAACTTTATGGAGAGCAGGTGATCAACAGCTCCCTGATATGAATCTACATCACCATACCTCCAGTAGAACATTTAAATTATCCACTGTTTATGGAGTTTTTGAATATGTACTATATCAGCCATCATTAGTGCCTGAATTCGTCATCACATTGATTCTCTGATACTTGGAATGGTGGTTTCTATGGTAGAAAGGGCCATGTAGAAATCTTTGGTACTTCTCTTTTCTAACTCTTCTCTGGTTCATCAAAAGCTAAAACATGACTAAGAAGAAATTTAAAGAAATTAATTCCACCATCAAAGACTTAAAATGTACATGGGAAAGTAATGTTACCTATCGTTTCTCAGTTTAATCACCAATTTAGCTGATGTCAACAACATATGGCATGTAGCTGTTGACCTGGGAATTTTTTTTTTCTTATCTAAATAAATAGGAAACACCAGAAGTTGTTTTGTTTATCTTAGCAAGAATTACAAGATATTTACCATCTTGCTCCTAGGATATTCAGCTCTGCAGCTTTGTACCATATTGCAGACTGCAGGAAATTTGAGTGTCCTGCCAACCAGGGAAACTTATGCTGGTCTTCTAGACTGATGAGTTAATGCTAAAAGAAACTAAAAACTAAATAGTGTAGATTCCTTGGTAAGACATATCCATACCAAAGATGGGGGGTGGGGGCAAAGCCTTTAGAAATTGATGAGACATTTGAGTAATGAAAGAAGTAATGAGAATATATTATAGGCAATAGAACAAAATAAGAATCCATGAGTCCAAATAGATGTATATGATAAAGCAAGAATACCTCTTTCTTAGAGTACATTCCAAATTAATTAATAAGAAGAAATGATGGAATTAGAAAATTAATATTTGGCATTCATCCTGTTAATTGTTTCAGAAAAAAATCACCATAACTTAAAAGTAGTTGGCAAACAATATGATGAGAAACAAAATATTTGTAAGCTCTCTCCTTTAAATTCTTATTAATTACTATGGTAAATATAGAAGCCTGACCATCACACTTCAATCAAGTGATCAAATTAACAGCATATTCAATAAAAAAAGTTGACATCAAATGCCCCTATGATGATTTCTACCAAAAATGCAATGCACACCTAAAGTCTAATCATAATGAAAATCAGGCAAATGCAAATTAAGAAATAGTCTAGAAAATGAATACCCAGAACTCTCTAAAAATATTAAAGCTGAGAAAAACAGATTGAAAAACTAATCATATGACCCTGGATTAGATCCTAAAAAAAAAAACAAAAAAATGTTTTGCTTTGTTTTTTTGCTAAAAAGGATGATTAATGGGACTATTGGATACATTTTCACAGTTTATAGTTTTGATAACATGAATTCCCTGATTTTAATAATCTTACTTTGATTATGTAAGAAAATATTCTTGTTTATAAGCAATGCACCTGAAGTATTTAAAGGTAAAGGGATATCCTATTTGCAAATTTCCTTCAAACTTAAATGTGTGTGTGTGTGTGTGTGTGTGTGTGTGTGTGTGTGTGTGTGTATATATATATATATATATATATATATATAAATGTATATGTAAACTCATGTATGTATAAATGTATATATTTATACATTTGGCTTCATAATTGTGTATGTGTTTAGAGAGAGAAAAAAAGAAAGAGAAGGAAAAATAAAAAATTGTATGTAAAAATATTGATTCAGGGAATGGTGTAAAAGTTTAGGAAAATTTATTTTACTATATTTGCAACTTTTATATACAAGGTAAATTTCAAAAGCCAGTTGGATTGCAATTTTATGGAATGTTGAGGAATCCAATGGTTCTTTCTAAAGAGTTCACTTTTAAGAGAAAGATAATTTGCTGAACATTATCATTAACAAAGAAGCATATTTGTTTCTGATTGCTTGAAATTAAGAACACCAACTGATACAGCAATCTAGAGAGAACAACTAAAGACCAGATGAGACTAGAAAGAGTAAAGCAATGAAGAAATACTGCCAGTGATATCAAAACAGCAAAATAGTAGTCTCTTAGATATTTTTTTTTGCAGTTTAGAGAATGTGCAAAAATGGCCATTAGTTATATACAAGAATAATCTCAAATTGTTTATTGCCTTTTGCATAACTCTGAAATATTCATTTGGTATGTATTACGTACCCAATATGTATCAATCATTGCATTAAGTCTTAACACACTCATGAACAAAGGATACATACTTCCTACTATAAATATATGGTCTCATGAGGAACAATAACAATACACAAATAATTATAAAAATAATTAGTATTGGTATGATAAGTACAATGGAAATAAGTAGAAATATAGAGGACAGTGAGAGAGTTTAGTAGAAAAACCTGTTATAGTTACAGGAGAGAAGATTTTAATGAGAAAGTGACATTGAGATTTGATAAATAAAAGCTAGTGTATCGACTTTTTTTGTTCTGATATATTATTCTATTTGATTATCTTTTTTCCAATACCATACTCATTAGATTACTAGGGTTTTAAAATAAGTCTTGAAATTAAGCAGCATAAACCTTTCAACTTTGTTCTTCTTTCAGAGTGGCTTAGTGGTTTTCAGATTTTGCATTTCTACATAAATTTTAGAAACAAATTTTTAATTCTTTCCATAAAGCCTCTTGAAATTTGTATTGTGATTACATTTAGATCACTTTGGAGAGCGAATATTTTATAAATATTCAGCTTTCCCAAAATAAAAATGGTACATTTCTCCATTTACTTATGTATTCTTTAATTTCTTTCAGTCATGTTTTATTGCTTTCAGTGTAAAGCTCTTGAACATTTTGTTAAATATATCCTTCAATAGATTTATATCGAAGACTGTATTAATGGTGATATTCTATAATTATTATTTTCTGATTGGCTACTATTTTTAGAAAAACAATCAATTAGACTGTTACTTCTGCTTAAGATATAGAAAATTTCAGAAACATTAATTCCATAACAATGAAGATAAACCACATAATCTACAATGTCATCATTTTTTAGGTTATCAAAGATTGAGGTTGCAAGGTAACTGAAAGCTGAAATTGAAAGTGTACAGAAACCTTTCTAAGAAGAGAAATATAAATTATATCACTTTTCACAAATAGTAGAAAAGAGCGGTTGTCATCCTAAAAGTAGGTAAGAAGAATACAAAATTTAATAAATTTTAAAGGCCAAATGTGGGCTACTTATGACAGTTTAGAACTCCAGAGAGCTCCAAATACAATGAGAATCTTTAAAAATTGACACCTAGAATCAGTGTTAGCATCAACCAGTCTTCAGGAAAAAAAAAAAAAAAAAAAAAAACTCTGAAGACTAGAAACAAAAACTGTTATTCCAAAGTGAAAACACTGTTACACTTTTTTGCGGTGTAGTAATACCTGATATTCAAATTAGCATGACAGTTTATTCTGGTAGAAAAACACCTTTAAAATTCTAATTAACCAAGAAAACAAATACTTCTCTGTATATCTTCTTCTAGTTTTTGTTATATCATTTAAAATATGTGTCTGGCCCCCAAAATACTTTCAGATTATTTTAGCTTCACAAGGAAATTATCTATACAATTAAATAATACATCTTCTTCTTTGACATTTTCAGTATTCCCCAAACTCACCTAACTTGGAAATGCTTCTACAGCAGAGGTATTGTTGGGATTTATCAGTTTTCTTCTGAGACATTAAAACTATCCATAAATAAATCTCAATTTGAAATAGACAATGAAAAAATATTTTGGAAATTCTACCTACACTTCAAAGGCTATTTAAAGTTTCCAGCTGGATTACAAACACTGGGATGAACTAGGTATGCCTGTTTAAAATCAAGGCATCTTAAGGCCAGAAGGGAAGGTTGTGCTTAGTCTAAAGGCTTACATTAATTATATAAAATATAATTGCAAACCTGTCCAATAATAATTGATCAATCACTAAACCATCTAGACATTCCAGCTCCTGTTTTTTAAAACAATTTTACAATATTAAGCTAATTGAGTTTGTAAAAGTCATCCTCCTATTAATTCTTGTTTTGTCTTTAAGAAACCTCAGGACATAACTCTCAGTTCTACCATAAAATATGACCAAAGCCATATTTACAAATAGTAGCTTTTAAATACTAATGAGAAAATTATGTATATTTGAACTTTAAAATATATAGAAAATAGGGAAGATAAACATTAAAATAATCTGTTGTTATGCCAATCAGTGATATCTACTGATATTTTAATAAATTAAAAATATTTATTTTTAGCCTTAACCTTTAGACGTGTTTTTATGAAATTTGAATTATACTGCATATTCTTATTTGTATCTTATAAATGTGATCTTTTTTATGTTGTTTAATATTAGTTTAATGGCTACATACATAGGTGTGTTTATGACTTTTAATTTTAACATTCTCATTGAATGTTTAATTATTTTAAATTTTTATGATTATAAATAATCTCATGTCTACCATGGTTATTTTTTTCCCAATCAATTTATTTTAGCTTAGACTTCTTTCATGTGTGCTTTGACTTTCATATTCTTTCTCTTTCATATTAGTACCTAGAATATTTCTGGTTATGTAACAAGAACATAAAATATGATGTATGATTAAATATTGATTTAGTCCAAGCCTTAATTCATTTAACTTAGTTCTCTCATAAGTTCTGCATTTTTAAAAGATTTCAGGTATCTTCAGCCTAAGTTAGTCAAGCAACTTGTCTAACTTATGTTTCAGTTCCAAAAGTCCTACCTAGAACATCTTAGTAATACTCTACCCAATCCTTTATATAGAGACCAGTCAATCCAAGACTGGCAATGATAAGATTACATTACTCAGTCCATAGAGGAAGTGTTCTTCTCTGTGAGGTACATAAAAGGATAAAAAATTGGCTACTCAAAACACATTGTTCCTGCCATCACTCCAAAGTGATGAAGTGGCCTTCCTGACAAATGTTCTTTGTAACATGTTTTACCACAGACGTAAAATATGGATAGAAATCTAATATAATCTCTTTAAAAAGAATAGAGGATAAACATAGAAAAGGGGAGAAATAACAGAAAATACAAGCACAGATGGTCCATAAAAGGAGAGAAGGGAAGAGGAGAAAGGTCAGTCTTGACAAGAAGCAAAATCACAGGCATCTGCTAAGTTTTTTTTTCTGTATTTTATAGAACAATAACTTTAAAATGCTATTAATTTTATTTCCAAGATACTAACTCATTGGCCACTTTTCTTCTTGTTTCTTTATGTCCAAAGACTCGTGCTTTCTTACTCTTCTCTTGCAGAAAACATTCAGAGAAAGGTGGTTAGGTTTAATTGTCTGCTCTCCAGATATTTCTGACTGGCTTTACCAGTCTCAAACACTTTCACTAAAGTCTCTTTGTATTTGGTGAGCTGTACAACACAATTTCTCTATATTCATTTCTTTAATAGTCTCCTATACCTCATTCACAAATAGAGTCTCAAAACTCTAAAATAATTTGGTCAAAAAAAATCCTGAGTTTTTACTATCTAAAAAATATTTCCCTTTGCTCCAGTCTGAAACCCCTAACTACTTAAATACTGTCACAATATTTTAATTAATCTTTCTATAAAAATGTTCTTCCTCTTCATTCCATTTTTAAAAAATTTAATAGTATTCCCATATACCCAATTTGTAAAAATTTAGAAAGACTGAGAAGACATATGAGAGGAACAATAGTAAAGCTGGGCTTTAAATGAATATTAGGAATTCATTTAGGAACAATGAAGACCATTGAGAGATAAGCATTCCTGACAGAGAAACTAGCACATGAAAGTCAACAGGAAGGAAAAATTGAGGTGGACTGTCCTTCCTCTCTTCTCATTTCTAAATTTTGTCAAGCTTAGCTACATTGAATGGTTTCTACAGTAGACTGTACCTTCCAAAGATAATTGTAACAATATCTATTCCAATCTACATGATTCCAATGTGCCTTGAAAATTATTCCAGGCAATATTAGGGCTCAGGTCTCTTTTCCCTTGAACTAGAAGAAACTTTTGTGTCTGTCCTAATAAAATACAGAGAAGTGGTATTTTACTACTACAGAGAATATAGCATAAAGATGTCATATATATCTGCCTTGCTCTCTTGAATCCCTGCTCTAAAAACCAAACTGTCTCATTGTGAGGAAACCCAAACAAGCCCACATGCAGATCAAAATGGAGGTGTTCTGACCAACAGCCAATCTTTTATCTCAGCTAATAACCGGCACCTAGACCAGATATGCAAGATCTATCCCTGAGCAAAATTAGAAGAAAAACTAACAGGTAAACTAACAGCAAAAGAAATTTTATTTTTATCCCTAAAGTGTCCAGGCTAATTTATGAATAAATACTTTCTCTATTTTGCTCCTTCCAACTCTGCAATAATTTAGAACTAAATCTCATTTCAATTATAATCCTGAAGGTTCTACTCTTCCCTGAGTCTACAAGGCTTCCTCTAGTTTATCTTTTCTCAGAGATTTTAGGAGTTTGAGTTTGTTCATATCAACATTTCTCCTACTCTTGCAGTTAAGATTATTGGAATTAGTTTTCTCTGCTCAGTAAATTCTCAAGCTCAAAGTATCATGGGATCAAAATCTAAGTGTTAGACTAAATAACTCTTTGGAAGCCTTGGGAGTAACCCTATAAGGGTGAAAGAGACAGAATCCATTGAGAAGTTGAGAAGTCTCTGGTCTCCCAAGCTACTAAGTATAGTATTACTCTGTTCACTTAAAATTGCCTTCTTCTCTCACATCTACCTACTAATGGTTAGCCAAGTCAAGTGCCACAGTCAACACAATTTTCTGGTTAACCTTGCATATTGTTTAAGTTCAGCCTGTCACTAAACATATTAACAGAAGCACTAAATGAACAAAGAAAGACTAACATTGAGTAGGCCTAGTGACTTTTCTTTTTTTTTTTTTTTTTACCAAAGTCACAAGTATTTCTCATTATGACAGATTTGTATAGATGGAGAATTCCGAGTATCAACTTTACCCTTCTCCAAATGCCTCTCTCTCATGTAAAGTCCCTGATTGTTATTTACATATTTACTTAGTAAGTTTGAATTTAAGAACAAATTCACATGTTCACCCTCAATAACTTGATGATTCCAAAGCTAGTTATCTACCTTAAATGTGTCACCTCAAATTTATACCTCTTCTTGCTAACATAATAAAAATGTTCAGATTCAGTAAGTAACAAGGCCAAATTATATGAATAATAATTAAAAAATGGTGTTATTAAAAGCAGGACTAGAATGGAAAACATGGAGACTTCCCAACAACACACACATTTTTCTGTCACTAAGATCATTAGGTATCCAAAATATGGCCTCAGACACATCTATTTGTCCTAACCTTATTCTACTCATGAACTGATTTTTATGAGTGAACACTGATAAAGACCTCACATACCATAGGCTACCTTGAACATAAAAATTTGTAAATGAAACTTCCATACTAATATCAATATAAACAATAAGCAGAAAAAAAAAGATAAACATAAGGGAAAGATGACAAAGCAGAATAAATTTTCTAGAATCATTAGTATGAACTCTCACGAGGATAGCTCTGATAATAGCACCCCTAAAGTCCCTGCTTCCTAAATATTCTGCTTTCTGCTTCAGTGCCTTCAAAGAAACACTCTTGAGAGGAAATCTAAACTCTGTTGTCATTACTCCTGCTTTAAATTTCCATTAAGATTTTTATCTGGCTGACAATTTCTAAATAGTCTCAATGCTCAATAGTCTCGATAGTCTTACTATTTCTTGATTACTTGCATTCTTTCTGAGAGAATATGCAAAAATCCCACAGGGTGAGGTTTTTAATATTCCATAAGCCCATATGAAACTTTAGGCTTAAATAGAAGCATTCGTTATACTGAAACAATCTGTAGTCAGATAAGAAATAAGTTAATCTTTAGGAAATTCTATAGATTTTACCAGAGCTTTTTTTTTTTTTTATCGAAGCAATAACAACAACAATAAAAATAACAGCTGCCTTTTATGCAACAGTTACATCTCCCCTCAGAGTGCACTTAAACTAATAGGCTGAGATGTTTCTTCAGCCCTGTTCTCACACACTGAACTGGTGGAAATTCCAAGTTTCCAAAAGAACTAGATGTTTTCGTAAGGAGTCAACTGTTACATTTGCAATCCTATCAAACTTTCTATCTCTTTATCTTCATACTAAAATAGAAAGTCCTGTAATTGGATCTAGACAATTGTTCATTTTAGATCTTCTCTCTAATACCTACTTTCCTCTAGGCAGAAGTGGCAAGCTATGATTAGAAACCCAAATCCACACATCCCCATTTTTACAAAGAAAATTTGATTAAATACTGACACACCCATTCACATACCTACTGTCTGTGGCTAATTTCTCAATACAGTGAGAGTTGAGCAGTTGTAACAATGA
The DNA here is from genome assembly GCA_004027375.1 of Macroglossus sobrinus. NCBI lineage: Eukaryota > Metazoa > Chordata > Mammalia > Chiroptera > Pteropodidae > Macroglossus > Macroglossus sobrinus. The sequence goes on along the minus strand of PVKZ01001211.1, from coordinate 90,065 downwards.
CCTTATATATGGTCTGCAAACCTAAAATATTTACTATTGGGCCTTTAAAGTTTATTAATCCTTGCTGTACAGTCTTTCTAAACAATTTAAAATATTTTGGCTCCCTAGCAGCTTGGTTCTTCTCCCTGTACAGGTTAACTTTTTTTTTTTTTTTTTTTTTTTTTTGCTCATCAGAGCTCCAGCAACCTTGCACTTGTTGACCTCTGAATTCAACCCTTTGCCATGAACAGGACTTCTTATAATCTCATGAGACTTCTGTGATATTATAATTATAGATTTGGTCACTCAGATAACCAAAAAATATTTCTCATTTATATTTGGTCTTCATTTATAGTTTTGGGCTCATAGCTTCCAAAATCCTTGGAATTTCTATATCAAAAGAGCATTTGGGGCATCTTTCATCATAACACCCGACCTCTTGGACCTCTTGTCCTCAGTTCATTCAGAGACATAAAAGTAAAATGGGTGCCTTGTTATTCATAACAAGCCTGGCTCTACCACAACTAGGTTTATGTTAATGAGGTGACTTTTGGAAAGCATTTAAGAATGCAGGCTGGTTGCCAAGGGAACCAATCATGAATACAGGGTTGCAAATTGCAGTCTCACCCCAATTTCTGAGGTGAAGAGAAGGGCTAGAGATTGAATCAATCACCAATGTTCAATAAGTTAGTCAATCTTGCCTATGTAATAAATCCTACATAAAAACCCCAAATGAAGAGGTTTGGAGAATTGGAATGCTTTCATGCGCCCATCCCAAGCCCCAAGCTCCACAAGCAAAGAAGTTCCCTTGATCAGGACCTCACCCTATGTATCTCTTCACCTGGCTGTTTATTTGTATTTTTCAATGTTCTTTGTAAAAAATTGGTAATCTATTGAGTGAATGCATTTCTTGAGCTCTGTGATCTGTTCTAGCAAATTAATTGAATCCAAGGAGGGGGTCACAGGTAACCTCTTATTTATAGCCAGTCAGTCAGAAGTACAGGTAACAACCTGGACTTGGAACTGGCGCTTTGAGTTGCAGGAGGTAATTGTAAACTCCAATTTATAGCTGGTTGATCGGAAAGGAGCATCTGAAGTATTGGAGGCATTCAGTATTGTGAAGTTGAGCTATTTACTTGTGGAATCTGAGGCTATCTGAGTAGTGTCAAGATTGAGCTGAAATGAATTGAATTCTCATATACTCAACCGTTGTCAGAGATTTGCTTGTCAGTATGAGGAAGGCTCCACACATAGACACGTTAGAATTGGGTTCAGGAATCCAGAAAGACATCTTTATTAAAGGAATCACAAATAATAACCATAATCAGTCTAAGATATATTTCTCAAATCCATTAGATCTCTGGTTTCATCATATTCTAAAAATGTTTGCATAGAAATGCTGGGATTTGATATCTTAATTCAAATTTCTCTGACATACTTTGAATATTATGCTTTTTAAAACAGGTTTGAAATATAAGTCTCTAGTCAAAAAAATTCACATATTTAAAGCAGACAATTCTAACAGACTTGCTGTTTGGAAAATGCAAATCAAAACCACAATAACATAGCACTTCACATCTGTAAGAATGGCTCTTATCAACAGGACAAATAATAACAAATGTTGGAAAGGTTGTGGGGAAAAAGGAACCCTTATACATTCCTTTTTGTGTATGGCTAACATTGCATTATGAGGATTTATCACATTTTTTTAACTTTTTTATCAGATGATAGATATTAGGTTGTTTCCCCTTATAAATAATGTGACTATGAACATTCTCCTAGAAGCTTTTATGTGGATGTTTTTATTTCTCTTATGTATATACCCAGAAGAAGAATTTCTAGGTTATATAGTAACCATGTATTTAACATTCTGAGGACCCGCCAAACTTTTTTCAAAGTTGTTGCACTATTTTACATTTTCACTAACGATGTAGATGTTTCCAATTTCTTCACATCCTCACCAATATTTACTGTCTTTTTCATTATAGCCATCATAATGAGTGTAAAGTGGAATCTCATAGTGGTTTTGATTTGCATTTCCTTCATAACTAATGGTGTTGAGTATCTTTTCCTGTGCTTATTGGCCATTTTTTTTTTTTCCTTTGGAGAAATATTTACTGAAATTATTTGCCTATTTTTTAGTTTAGTTATTTTCTTTTATGGGAGTAGTAAATTTCTTTGTATGGTATGGATTTATTATCAGGTATATTATATGCTAATATTTTCTCCCATTTAGTGAATTGTATTTCTACTTTCTTTATTATATCCTTTAATCTATAAAACTTTTAAATTTTTATAATTTTAATTTATGTATTTTTTTGGTTACTTGTGCTTTAGGTATCATTTCTAAGAAATCAATGCCTAACCTAAAGTGGTAAAATATACTTCTATATTTTCTTCAAGGAGTTTAATAGTTTGTATTCTTATATTTAAGTCTTTGATCCATTTTGTGGTAATTTTTTTGCATGAAGTGAATTCATATTTCTGTTTTATTTTTTTGTATATGGATATTTATTTGTGCCAGCAGCATTTCATAAAGACTACTTATTCCCAGTTGAATTATCTTAGCACCCTTGTTAAAAATAAATTGACCTAAAATGTGAAGCTTTATTTCTGGACACAATTCTATTCCACTGATCCACAGTATATCTGAGGTGGAGTCCTCCAACTTTGTTATTTTTCAAGATTGTTTTGGCTATTTTGCATCCCTCGCATTTCCATAAATTTTTTGGATTAGCTTATCAATCTCTGCAAAAGAGCCAGCTTGGGAATAATAGGTATTGTTGAACATTATCTATTAGATATTCTCTGTAAACTTAAGATAACCTGTTGACATAAATATTTTAGAGTAGAGAAACATGGGGGGGGGCTGGTTACTTTATGTAGAAAATATTAATTTTGAAAAGAAGTTCTGGGAAGGAAAATGCTAAAACCTCTGAATATTACAGAAAGATTATTGTTACCTAGAGTGCTAGAAGACAACTCTGACATCATTTCATTTTTCTAGAAAAATCTCATTTTACCTTATCACTTTCTCACAAAGACTTCCTCTTCTCTCTCCGTAGCATCTCATATTGTTACTTTACTACACTGTAATACAAATAATAGCATAGCTCCTACATCTAGTATCAGCCATTGTTCAAAATACTTTATTTAGACAATATACTTAATGCTTATATCCATCTTGATAGGTAAGTAATGATAGTTTTGTTATACAGATGAAGATATAGAGGATCAGTGGATAACAGTTTTGTATATTTAGAAAGTCTCAGAGGTGAAATTTAGATTCAAACCCATGTAACTAAAACTTAAGTTCTTAATTAGTATTTAAAATACCTCTCATAAAGTACCCAATTAATACGTATTTTGGGAATCAATTAATTAATAAAAACTACATCAGTTTGCAGCAGTGCCAATAATTTTTACTATTATTCTAAGCTTTCTGAGTAACCATGAAACAGAAATTATAAATCTACAACTTTCATGTAGTTAGAGACCTATAGTGGCCTGTCTATTATTTCAGAGAAGCACCTAGAAAGCTTTAGCATAGTAAAATAATATTATGTCTTGGATGTGCTTCAAAATAATCTAAAGGAAATGAAATAGAGGAATGATAATGATGAAACAAGATACATTAAAAATTGTTGAAGATAGTTATTGTTATATTGGGTTCATTATACTATTTTATCTGCCTTTGAAAACCATAATAATGTCCATGATTAAAGTTTTTCTTTAAGCAGCAATTTTAAAAACTTTAATTTCAAATGCAATTGGTCAAATAATATTTTTTTACAGAATTAAGAGCTCTGAGGAAGAATAAGATAAAATAATACAAGGTAAATACATAGGTAACAACATGATTTCTCTGAGAAATATTTAAAACTAATGGTCCCAACATTCCAGGTCATTTGGAAATTTCCAGTTTTCTCTCTTCTTCTTGTCCAGGTCATAGTTGCAACTAGGCTACCTAGCCAGTACATACATGCCTCAGCCATTTCCTAGATCCTGAATTATTTGCCTCTGTTGTTCTTACAACCTGCTCATAAACCTATCCTATTACAATCACTTTATTGATCAGTCTGAACTTGTGGAGTTCAAGCTTTAATTTTTTCCCAATACTTCTATTATTCATGCTCTGTCAAGCTCTACTTTCTTTGAACTATTGGAATGGCCATAAGAACATTTCTTATGCATTTTCAATTATAGGGGACATAATACATCAAGAATTCTAGATGCTGTGCTCTGAGATCTATTGTCTTTATTCTGAGGCCACACTTCCCACAGGATGCTTACAAGTAAATGTCTGAGTATAGGAGAGATATTAAAGCAATTCTATTTCTGGAAGCCACAGACTCCTCTGATAGGCAGCTTTGGTTAATGAGCCCCTAAACACTTTGCTTAAACTTTCCTAGATTGTGTAGCTGTTTATGACATTTGCACCTAAACTTCCTTCTCTCTCTCCTTCGCTGGGAGTCAGTACTGCATTGTAATCTGATGCCTAACCCTCCCAGACTTCCAGGCTTCTGCCTCATTTTCTCTCAAAGGTGCTTTCTTAATAAAAATCTCTGCTTATTTAGTCACCTTGGCACCTGCTTCTTTGAGAACTGCTAATAATATAACTACATTTTGTGCAGATTCCCTAATTCCACCATCTTTCATTGTAAGTTATTTAGATTTGTTTAACACTTCAGTCTTGTGTGGTATTTAACGTTTATCTCTTTTCTTCCCCCTGATTTCTACCAAAGAAGCCAGGATAGTGAGGGGTTGTATTTCTTTGTTCTCACACTGCTTCCAGAACTCCATTTTAACTGTTGCCCTTTCATTAAATACTAACTATAGCTCAATGCTCTCTTTGTTGTAAATGTGGATTCAATATACGGTGAATTCCTGGAGGGACTTTGGAGCTTTCTCTAACCTCATCCCCATGCTATACAGTCTTCTGATAAAGGGGATCTGATTCCAGCTTAATTTTCTTCCACTCTCTGCCACAATTCCAGCCTCTGTTGTAGAACCTTTTACACAAAAAGCAGCCTTTTTTAGGTGGAGTGCTTACAGGGCAGCTCAAACTCATCTCCTTCTTAGTGTCCAATTGACACACAAAATTTCACACATGCTTACCACATCATTACGGGTGGAAGGCTGATTACTGCATAACTACCCTTTCTCTCCTCCTCAGCCCCTTTCTTCACCCTGTTCTTTTCCAATAACCTTATTTCTCTATTCAAAAAGAAAAAAATATAGATGTCAGATCAGCAAATCACTTTGTAAGAATACTTCTCAAAGGGAAATAAAATGTCAGGATCCTTTCTCCCTCAGAAATCTCTCACCTCTGTAAATTATTCTCTCAGAACCACATTCACGGTGCTTGTGGGTGGGGGACATGTTCCACCTCTTCAACAAGAAAGGGTAGCACAAGCCTTGTCACTCTTTTCTAAGCTCTTAAATAGGACTTCAAAGGAATTTGTTGAAATATTTACCCTCCCTGTGATGGTTTTGTGTAAATGGAATAGAGTAAAAGAGGTGGACAATTTGAGAAGCAGAGCTTATTTGACCATGATTAAGTTCTGAGAAGATGCTGGGCACCAATTATTTGGGTTTTCTTTAGAATATGGAGAGTATTCAAAACTTCTTTGTCATCAGTTTGAAGTCCCAAAAGTCAATTCCAAGGAATTGAAAAGTTTTATAAAATATTCTGCAACACTAATTTGCTCCCCTATAAAGTCCAGATTCAACCCTCTTTGATACTTGACCCTCTTTAATACTGCTGGCACTCAATACTATTATCTCTGGCTTTTGATTCTACTGCAAAGCACTTCACTGGAGTCCTCTTTAATGATATATTTTCTGGATCTGCCATTCCTCTAGTTTAACTCAGAAAATGGCTGGAAAAAAATGTAGATATTTGCCTGCATAAACACACTTCTTTTTATTTTTTAAATAAGATTTAAGTGATTATTATTTTATCATCTTCTACCCATCTCATTTGTCTTGTAATTCTTAAATATGACAGCAAAATGATTTCCAAAATCAGACATCTTTGCCTCATTACACCCATAAAATATATAAAAAGATCAATTTCAGTATCTTATCTAATAGTTTTTCTGTTATGAATTATTCTGTGTGTTATAGCTACTGCTTTGGGATTATTTTCTTTGTGAAGAAGACGTCTGTCAAGTTTTATGATTCTAATACTAAAGAGGGCTTCTTCCCTATTTCTTAAGTACTATTTCTTAATTATCAACATGTTCTGAAAGATTGCCATGTCTGCTAAGTCTGGCATGGTTGTTTCAAGAACTCAACTCTCACATAATGGACAAAGCAGCAGGTTTAGCTACACCTCACTCCTTATCAAAATCTACTATCTACGTTTTCAGGGATTACTGATTTCCCTTATATTTCATCTGGGCCTAAATAAATCTCTCATATGTCTGGTCTACCTCAGATCAGTATTATTTCTATTTGCATAATTATTTAGAAACAATAGAATTCAAAAACCTATAAGTTTACTTGTACTCTATCAGATCTGAATTTCTAATCTGTGTATAAAATAATAATATAGAAAAATTGGAAGTCTTAAAAAGTAAATGAGGGCATGGACTTTCCAGTGCTGCTAAGGAACACCAATCTTGACATTTATCAGTCACTGAATTTCTATAATTCTTCCTATGTCATGAAATTTTCTTCTAATTAAGCCTACAAGTAAGTACCCTACATAAGCATAATTTATACATGAGGCTATTGGAATGACATTTTTACCAGTAAAAAGATAGTAGTAGTCACAACTCAGAACAAAAGAGGAAGAAATTTTATAGCTACGAATTCAATACTGATGCTCCTGATTTTATTAACATTTTTAAATAGAAACATTTGTCCTTTAGTCCAAAATTGTATCCCAATAGAAATCTTGATTAATTTTTATTTTCCAGATTTATGTTTTGACTGTTATTTTTCTTTTTAATTTAGTCTTGACAGGAAATATTTAGAGTCTTATTCACAATGAATTCTAAAATTTCCACTAAGACATAGCCTAATAGAAATTTTCAACTAAGAAAATATTTTTACCATAGGTTGTGTCCTTTTTTTTCACATGCTCTGATATGACCTGCAAGATCATGTTGGCTGTCTTACCTATTTATCCCTGTGACACAGCTCGTTCCAGATCAGCATTTTTCCTTTCAGACACATTCAATGTCAAAAACCAAGAGATGACTTTATTGGGAGTTGTAGTATTTCTTAGTCACTAACATATCTATTTCTCTCCACAGGCATCCTTTATTAAATTCTCCTAAATTATTGCCTCCCACAGTTTAATTTTTATCAAAAAATTCCAGATCAGGTAAACCAAAATCATAAAATTACCTTAAAAACAAATTTATCAGAGATAAAGGAAAACAGTGGGAGAGAGGGAGAAAGAGCTAAGAGAAAGATAAAGGACATATAGGGCCACTAAGAGATAGTCACACTGATGAAGAGAACTACAGGGACAGACTAGAGAATGAGAAGCTAATACAAAAAGAAAAACACCCTCCTTCAGTATTCTAGAAACAATGGATAATATAGTGCATCCAGTACAGTAGTCTCACTTTGGTGACTATACACATGTTACTTGACTTCTTGAGTTTCATCATTCTCTCTGTCTGTAACCATGTTTATATGAGTGTTGGGAACCAAGGGCAAGATTATCAGTTCAATATTTCCGGAATAAGCTGCTTTCCACTTACTGTGAGAAAGTTTCACCTTTCCACAGGCTTAAGATATACTGACCACAATTTCTACTTGCTTAATAGGCTCAACTTTAATATGGTATTTAAAATATTTTTTCTAACATTATTTTAGGAATTATGTGTACTAATGTGGTACAGTGCAATTTTCTTAATAATTTATTTCTGACAAGAGAACTTAATTTTCAGTGAAGAGCATCATCTTATTCTTGGAAATAGTTTATGAATTTCATATTTCAATTACTCATGAGGAAATCCTTTGTAATCTCTCCCTAATATCTCTGTCCTCTTTATAAAGTATAATAAAAAATGAATATAGCTACATCTACTGAGCCCATGTTGAGTACCAGGCACTCTAAGCAGTTTTCAAGCTTGTCATTCAATTTGCAAAGTCATTTTATGAAGGAGACAATATTCACTCAATTTTAGAGATTGCAAAACTAAGACCCAGAGGTTTAAAAACTTGTTATTAAATTATAACTATTTAGAGTTTGAAAAACTTTCCATGTTTTTCTCTAATTATCTATTTTGTTTTTATATATATATATATATATATATATATATATATATATATATATATATATATCTTTACTTTTAAAAAAAATTTCTATAAGTTTGTCTTTTATTTCTTAGGAAATTTCAAAAAGTTCACCTAATCATAAACATATTTTCCAAATCTTTAGCCTACTTCACATCTATTAGCCTACTTTTGTTCATATGTTAGCTAAAAAATTCTAAAGTTTAGTGAAATACATATGTACATTTATCATGTCCAGATTGTAAAGATTTCACTTAAAATGTTATTCCCTAAATGAATGTACTCATCTTCAGACCTCAAAATCACTAATAGCCACAACACACGGCACTGAATATTCACATAAACAATGGACAGGGCCATCTGCCAAATGTGAAAATAGAGTAGGTTAGAAGACAAAGGCTATAAAGAAGTCTCTTGTCACCCAACACCAAAGAGGAATGAAATTGAGAGTTCTTATGACTTTAATTAAATTTACTTTTAAATCCTAGTTCTAAAAGTCATCTCTCTCTGTGCCCCACCCCCTGCCACACACACACCCCTACATACCTCAGAGACCTAGCCTTTCCCCTGGATAATCAATAACCCCTGAGATAGCAAAAGAGAGTAGCCCAAACCTGACTAATGGTCACACTGTCAGAACTTCTGGTAAGCTAAAGATAACATCTTGACCTAAGCTACGTTTCAGTTCCTGAACCCTAAGGTGGAATGACTTCCTAGGTACTTTCCCATGAGATTGGACAGCAGGACACTGGAGGTTTGGCTCTAATAGTGCTAGGTGGACGGAATTTTTTTCTATAACAAACTGGAATCTGGCTATTCTCCATACCCTTTCTGTCCTTACTCCACTTCAAATTCTGACATTCCTGATTAATCTCACTTGATAACATCACCAACACACTTTTACCATGATTATACAGCCATTTGGAATTACCATACAAGCAGGTTTTCAGATAATGTCGTTTCATTTCATGTTCTTTCATTATAACGTCGAAGAACTGCTATAGGAACTTAGCTCTTGTTATATCAATTAGCCTAAAGTAAAGTTAGTTTTCTCGTATGTCATTTCACTGCATTTCCAAGAACCTATAGATGACAATAAGTGAAGACTTACTGAATAACTATCATTAACTGAACAGGAAAGTAATCAGAAATCTGAAAAAATATAAAACCAAGAGAAGTAGATGAATGAAAGATATATAAATATTGAGAATAGCTCTTTTTCTAAAAGAAAAAAAAAATAAAAATGTGATCTCATTTCCCTACTCCTTGTAGGAAGAAATAGGCAGTGGTAAAGAACACAGCTCAATTGCAGCAGAGAAGAAATCTTCTGTTTATTATCAGAAAATATATTCATGTGGAGAACTCTGTTCCCCTTACTAAGGCTTCCACACAACTCATATCCTCCTACAAACAACATTTTGTCATTTCTTATTAGGTACACCTTTTAAATGATGTCTATTAGAAAAGTCCATTACTATAAGTTTGTTAATATTTTATAACACGATGGAAAAGTTTACATTCATCATTCAATATAATGTGACATGCTGGAGTAAGCTGAAAGAAGTAGTCACGCATAGATTCTACTCTCTGTACTTCCCTATCTCTTGCTTGTATTACAAGTAAACATTGTCTGCCAAGTCTAGGATATAGAACTCTAGCAGAGGGCTAAGCTTGCATCCCTGTTAACAAATGGATCTGCACATCTGTGTGATGGACCATGGGTGGATTTCCTGGTTCCCATACTTATAAGTGTTTGTCTTTTTTCCACAATGTTCCTCAGATGCATAGGGTTCAAAATTGTTATTAATATTTGCTTGGAATATCTGAAGTTTGAATGCTCAGAGAACTTTCTCTCCAACAAAACTTGATTAAATTTATTTGGAGTTTTTCTCTGGAATAAAGCACATTAATAAAATATGTATTAATTGTAAAACATCTTGTTCACAATGCAGAGCTTAAGACCAAAAGATAAGTTCATTAGTCTTCTGTAGAAGACAATAATAAAGAAAACATCTCAAAAGGGGAGTGAGAAAGCTACCTATACATCACAGAAAAATTCCTGCACACTGGTCTCTAGGAAACATGCCATTAACTCCTCCATATAATAGATTCCTACCTTTATCCTTAATCTCTGGATCATTCTCTCTGAATAATTACTGGGTAACTATTGAGCAAGGGAAAACCTGAGTAAGAATTCAGCATATTGAAACATGCTATTTCAAAATCACCAAAATTAGAAAAAAAAATGGAAAGAAACTAAGAGAAAGTAATAAATAAGTTAGCATTACTGTTCAGAGGCACTATTGTTGCCATAGCTTCTTCTTGGAATCTCATTTTGGATAGACTCCACAGGTTATTCCTACTGAAACATAACCCATTTATATATATTTCATGAAAATTTTGCATTATTTTAAAAGTCCACTTTCTCTTTACTGGAATTTCATGCCAGCTCACCATATCTAATATTTCTAGGACTTCTGTAGCAGAGTCACTGAAGTTGATTAAAATGCATGAATAAGCCAGTTTTTCTGTATGCCATGGTGTTAAAACACACTCAGATGGACTTAGGAGTTGAAAATCTCCTAGCTACCTTACCCAATGGGGCTCTCCAGAGACAAAATATGTGTATGTAGAGTGGGGAGACACAAAGAAACACAGAGAGAGAGATAAAGTTTATGTTGGGAGAAGTGTCAGTTCTAGCCTTCTCTACTCAGCCTGTGCACATTCAAATATGGAAATTTTTCAGGATAATTTTTTTAAAATACATTTTAAGTTATCTTTTTTCAGGATATCCTGTTACTTATTTTTAAATTAATTTTGTTATGATCAGAAATCATACTCTGTAATTTTAGTCTTTTATCATTTTAAGATATTTATGCTTGAGCATATTATTTATCTTAAAGAACATTCCATTTGCATTTGAAAACACATATATTCTGACTTTGTGTTTACTATATTGTGTTGGTAGATAGTGTTATTTAAACCTTTCATGGTTTATTTTTTTTAATCTTTCTCCTTTAACTTATTTGTCACTTATGTTTAAAAAGTGCCCACATCTCATTCTACTAGTGGCATATAGTAGTCTTGCTTTTTATCTAGTTAGACAATTTTGTCTTTTAACATGATTCATAATTTTAAATTAATAAATTAGTTAATTTAATTAATTTTTCAATTAATAATCTTAGTTAATTTTTGTTTGTTCTACCTGTGTTTTGTTCCTTTTTCCCTCTTTGTCAAACTTTCTTTTTTCACTGAGTACTTTAAAATAAAAATAATTCATTTTTCTCTCCATCATTGTCCTTTAAGCTATATCTGTCTATAAATGTTTAGTGGTCACCATAGGCATTAAAACATTCCTTTTGAACTTATAGGAGTCCACTCTGAAGTAATATCATATCACTTCAAATAAATGTAATAAAAACTTACAACGTATTTCCATTGACCCCTAAGCTATTCTTTATATTATTGTCATATTTTTACTTCCATATATTTTATAAACTTTACAATATTTCATTAACCCATTTGCTTTAAACATTTAATTAAAAAATAATTATTAAAAGAAAACATAATTATTTATATTTGCACAAATTTTACATTTTCTGCACTCCTCATTCTTGCTATTAGGTCCTAGTGTGTTAACCTTTTTTATTTTAGCCTGAAGAATTCCTTTTAGATCTCTTATAGTGCAAGTCTACTAGATACAAATTCACTTAGGTTTCATTCATTTAAAATAACTTTTGCTATGTAATGACAGAAAGAAATCTCACTATGGGAGGTAAACACACAAGTGTAAATATATATATGCCTTACTGCTAAAGTGTACAGCCTAAACTTATTAAATTTTGTTAATCAATGTCACCATAAAAAATAAATAAGTAAAATAAAGTAATTATTTGCTTTTATTTGTGAAAGATATTTTCATTGTATAAGGAATTTTAAGTTGACTTTTTTCTTTTATCATTTTAAGATGTCATTCCATTGTTTTCTATCTTGCCTTGTTTCTGATGTTTTTTTTTTTTTAATTTCTCACTGTTTTTCACCTTATATAATGTGTCTTTGACTAGTGGGGCTTTTTGTTTGTTTTGTTGTATTATTTTCTCTTTATTCTTGGTTTTCAAAAGTTTGGTTATGAAGGGTCTTTAATCTGATTTGTATGTGCCAAATTCTTGAATCAGAGGGTTGATGATTTTCTTCAAAATTGGAGAAAATATTTTTTATTTTGTTTTATTCTCTCTCACACTTCTAATTCTGAACTCTAGTTGTATATATGTTAGGCAGCTTGCTGTTATCTCCCAAGCCAGCTACTTTGTTAAATTCTCTCAAATATTTCTCTCTCCCTACTGCAGTTTTGATGACTTCTATTGATCCTTCTTTAGTTTCCAAATTGTTCTCAAGTTCATCTGATGCATATTTTTATATCTGATATTGTCTTAATTATAGAATCTGTACTTCATTTCATTTTAGTTTTCATTTCTCCATATAATATTCCTCACTGTTTACTTAAATGTTTCCCTATAATTTATTTAACACAGTTAAAATATTAGTTATAAAGGTTCTTAAATGTTAGCTCTAATAACTGATTATCTCTGGATAGTCTTCTAATAATTATGTTTTCTGTTGATTTGGGGTGTAGGTTTTGCTATACAAATATGTGTGTGTATATATTATTCTAGATTCTTAGATTATTCTAGATTTTATTGCTGCAAAACTATAGAGAGAAATATAATATGTGTGTGTATGTGTATATACACATTTGGACTAGATTTAATTAGGCTAAATTCACCTGTGATTATGCCAAACCAAAAACTCATGTGACTGTGCTTTTTATTGATCTTGAAATTAATTGAACATGGATGGGGCTACCATTTTATAAAATTTTAAATTATGCTTAGATTTAACCCAGGAATAGTCCCAGAATCCAAGTACCATGAAAAAGCTCAAGAATACATTATTTCTCTTCATTTTTGGGCGCTGCTCTCTGTATAGAAGTCAGAGTAAGGATGTCATGAGAATTACTAGGCCTAGTCATTTACATTTGCATTTGGGGATCTTCAGGCTTGTATGCTAACCATCAAAGTTATGTCACTAATGCTCAGCTAATACTGTCTTGTCACTCTTAATTTTCTTCTGTTGCAAGCCCATTCCTCCCCTCTGCTCATTTTCAGAAACAGTACTGTGACGCTGCTTTTCTATGGAGGTTTTTGCAGGTTTTTTTTTTTTAATCAAGTTTATCACAGCTTTCTTGGAGTCACTATTCTTTATTAGCCCTATAGAAAAATCTTTGTGTTTTAGTTTTAGTTTTTTTTTTTTTAATTTTAATCAAGGGAATAAGTTTACTGTGAGTGCTTTAACACCTACCCTAAAGTAGAAGTTCTCTACCTACATTTTTCAATATTTATTTTAAACACTTTTTATTCTTCCATAGTCATTTTGTCAATTTTAGCTTCTTCCTAAGTTTTATCACCAAAGCTTTCTGATGCTCAAAATTACCTACCATACAACTAATACAGAAACCCAATAAACAAATTTAATGACAATGTTTTAAGTTCTGAATAAGAATTTCTCATGTTTTATCACCACTAATTTAAAACATTATTTCATACATTCTAACTAGTCTTAGGCATATCTGCAATTCTCTGGGTTTCTTTGAGTTAGAAATGCCCTTAGCTTCTACTCATATATATTTAGGAATTCTAGCATTTAATGGATATTCTCTATCAAATCTCTATGATTTTTTTTATATTCTTTTTGGAATGCAGTCTTTCAGAGAATAGCCTATCTATGGTCAAAGAATTCTGTGACCATATCAGGACAAACATATTAGCCTGAATAAGAATATCTGATGATATGGAAAATCTTGGTGTGGAAGTATTTATCTGGTAAGAGTATTCATGTGGCCCCCTTTCACTGAAGACTGGAATCCAGTCACTAAGGCTATGAGTGACTTTTCTAACCAGACCACAGACATCATCTTTCTGCCCTTACTCTTACTCCATGAATGCTCTTATTAATCAAATCTTACTGGTGACCTTTATACTCAGATTCAGCTTATATATGCTAACAGTGGAGTAAAAATGTATCTATATTATACAAGGTTTTATGAGAAAAAAGTAAACAATAAGAATGAGATAGGGAGGAATATACAGTCTTAAATCTTGATAATCTTCATTTTATGAAACTTTTACCAATATACTGAACAAACACTAAATACTAATGACACTATATGGACATTTACACATGACAGGCTTTTTCTCCTGACTTGCAGTTTTTCTGCTCTGAGCATTTCATTCATTCCACTCCTTGGGGTTTTCATTAGCAGATTTTTTTTTAATAATTCAAACTGAGATATTGACTTTTTCCAAATCTAAACAGTGTTTTTAATTCATTTCTAATGTCCCTTGTCCTTGTTCAGTGACATGTCAGGCATCTCATCATATTCATCCTTACTAGCAGATGTTGGCAATGATACCTCATGACACTAACTTCTCCAAGAAACCAATAGTCCTTTTCATATATACTTGTCAAAGCGTGGGTTTGAAGATTTTCTGACCACCAGCTTTCCTCAGAGTCTTACAATGGAGAAGAACTATTATTCCATTATTATTAAGCATTCATAAAAATTGGAAATGACACACTAGCTGCTTCATACTTGCCTTCATCCCTATGTCAGGCACTTCTTGAACAATTTCACATTACCTAAAAATGCATGAGCAGCAAAATAAAAAGAAAAAGAACATAAGATCCAGAGGAGAAAGAGAAGAAAGAATGGAAGCAAAAAAGTTAACTAAAGACATATCAGTACTAAGAATAGTGGATTTCTAATAGTGCCCCAATCTATAATCATATATTCAAATACAGATGGTCTAAAAATAAATTCTCGATCACATTCTTTTTATACAAATGATGAAATTTCCAGAAGAAGCTCTAGACTGTTAGAGGGAAAAAACACTCCAAATATACAAATGACAACTTACAAAGAATAAGCAAACAAGAAATAATTATGAAAGAGATATAAATAGAAGTAGAATGAAACAGAAAGAAATTAAGTTTATAACCATGAAGTCAATTATTATTCTTGATATTTGAAATTTTTGCAATAGTACTTTCCATTACCCCAAATCTTTTATTCTCATGATACATTAAAGATATTCACAAACATGAGAGTTATTACTTACACTTGCAATTTATCTGTTCTAAGTCACCCTATATGCTACATGACTTGGTATATATTTTCAGTATTAAAGAGGAGATTTTATTTCATTGCTATTAACCTCTGCATTGTTCTCTTTGTTTAAAGCTGTTTTAAAAAAAAATGCTGCAAAGATAGCCCATAGTAATAGTTATGCTATTCACTCCTAGTTCAATTATCAGTGAGTCTTTGTTATTGAAGACTGGAAGACTAACCATATACACATCAAAGCACGATGGACATCATTTCTTTCAATATTTTCCTAAAGGACACTAAGTATAGCAACTTTGGAAATCTGAGTGACAATTAAAAACTTTATTTTTCATAAATAATTTCTTAGGACCATCCTACAGCAAGATTTCAGGATTCTAAGATGAGAAGTTCTTTTGTTTTGCTTTTGCTGAGAAGGGAGTCAATCTAATCTCTAATACCTCTAATTCCATCTATAAATAATCTTTGTTTTCCAAATATTTTTGACTCATTTAATATTTCAAAAGTTCATCTATTTGCAGAACAGGCCATCAAATCAGTAGTAATGAGAAAGAAAAGGAGAAAGGGAGAGGAAGAGAGAAGGAAGGGAAGTGGGAGGAAGAAGAGAGAAATGGAGAGAAAATATACATATTAGAAAGGAATGGCCAGCTGGAATTTCTTTTAGCATTTCATCTAGTGCAAGTCTGATAGGTACAAATTTACTTAGATGTTATTTATCTAAAATAACTTCATTTGCATTTGTTTGTGAAATATATTTTCACTGGATAAAGAATTTTAAGTTGACACATTTTCTACAGTGGTAACTAGCTAACATGTGGCTTTGTGCATGAATAATCTCTTCTTCATCCTTGCTTGCAGATAACCCTCAAGAGAAGGGTCTCAGCTCATGTTATTCAATGCAGGCATATAGCTTTATCCTGTGATTTTCTTTACTGCAAAGGATTAAAAAAATTCCTACTTTTTCTTCTACTTATTCGATGATGTTAAGTGATATGAAAAAAATAAAGCAGTGAATGGAGATAGGAATACATAGGTGCAGGGATAGACTATAATTTTTAAAAGTATAATTGTAGAAGACCTTATTAAAGAGCAAACATTTTAACAAATTGCTGATAGAGATAAGAAAGTGAACAGTGAGGCTATCTAAAAAAAAATTATTATTTCAGGCAGAGAAAATGATTTTGTTCTCTTCAGACCTTTAAATTAATCTTTATACTTTTTATCTTAAATTTAAACATGTTTTTGTTTTTGAAATACAAGATAAATTATAGCAAATATTTTATAGTATACAATGAGACATGACTGTTACTAGAATCACAATAAATGTTTATTTATCTGAGGATTTTATCTATTTTACTTTGAACAATATGGTATTCTAAAAAGTACTCTACTTAACATTTGAAATAATGTTTCTCAGCCTCTATTGATACAAGTGGGGGTTGGGCCTATGCATTTGTAGTATGTTCAGCAGCTTCCTTGACCTCTACCCACTAGATGCCAGTAGCACACACTTATACATACATATTTATAACAACAAAAAATGTCTCCAGATTTTGCCAAGTGTTCCCTGGAGGGCAATATCACCCTCACCACCACCACCGTTAACAATTACTGATTTAAAAGAGCCATGGTCAACAGCCTCACAACTTCTATAGATAAGAATTCAGTATATTCCAACAAAAGACAAGCTTCTCCATTAAAAAATAGTGTATAAACAGGCACAATCAATAATCTCCGTGGTTTATAGTGGCTTGAAAGTGATTAAGTGATGCTTCCCCAAAATTAATACTGTTGCTCACACATTATCCCCTTGACACTAAGAGGATTTTACACCCTAGGCAAGTCAATATTATAATATTTGGGATAGATGAGGTGGAATGGGGATTGTGCCTTCATGGTTTCAAGTACAAAAAAGGGCTAGTGTGGATGCAGACAAGTTCTAAGGAAGTTTTATACAAGCAGTTTAATGAAAATGGAGAATCTGGAAATGGATTCTCTAAAACTATTCATGTTGCATAACCTACTTTTATTCTCTGATCTATTTTCCAATAGCTTTATTTCCTCCACAGGTACTTCTTCAAGTCATTTAAAAACTCTCCTTCCTATTACAATATCATCTAGACAAGCAAACCCTTGATTCAGACTAGATTATAAAAGCTTTTTACAGATTGATCCATTATAGCCCACAGACTGTTTACACATGTTCCCTGGACTCTGAACTGTCTTCAACTTCATGCTAGCCTCAGACAGACCCAGAACTGAACCTTTGCAAAAGTATTTCTTCTTAACTTTAGAGTACATTAAAAAATATTGTCCCTTCAGTTTGTATCAAACATTTCTAAAATCTCTGATCTCTCTCAAATTTACTCACAAATTTGTTTTCCTTCTACCAGATCTTAAAATTGCATCTCTGGCATCCACTTCAATTTGGCACCTTCTGTTTCTTTTAACCTCACAAAAAAGGTACCCAACATATAGACAACATAGAGTGATCAAATATCCTATTGTCCATGATGTGCTAATGCTAGAGAATAGGTTGTGTAAAGTACCACAGCCCAGACAACTGAGGAATTATCTCAGTCTTCATACTCCACTCCCCACCTTCCAGCACCATTGTCACTTTCTCAACATAAGGACCTGTCCAGTATAGTTGACTCTCGAACAACACAGGGGTTAAGGGTGCTGACCCTAGCTAGCACAGTCAATCCATGTATAACTTAAGTCATTGGCTCTCTGCATACATGGATTCCCAACAGATTAAAAATATAGTTCCCAACATTTGTGATTTTATATTTAATTTATACTCAGTAGATAAAATGTTAAACATACTAAGGCAAGACAATGAAAAGTAAGAGGAGAGAGAAGAAAAGAAGAAAGAAAAACTCTGGAAATTCTAAACCTCAGAGGAAGAATGGTCAAAATCAGACACAGAGTAACAGAGGCCACCATCATATCTTCTGCATTTCCAATTATATCAGATATTTTCTATTAAATAGAAAAGATGTAGCAAGTGTGTGTGTGTGTGTGTGTGTGTGTGCATATATGTGTACATATACTTAAAATATAGGTTATAGATTAAACTGGTAAGAATTACAAAAGTGGAGAGACACAAGAATATAAAGACCTTTGTATACCACTCTAAGAAAATTGTATACTATTGGGGAAGAGAATTGAACAATAGTGAGAAGGAAACAATTTTATTGTTCCTTTTT
Organism: Macroglossus sobrinus; assembly: GCA_004027375.1. Lineage (NCBI taxonomy): Eukaryota > Metazoa > Chordata > Mammalia > Chiroptera > Pteropodidae > Macroglossus > Macroglossus sobrinus. The sequence continues at coordinate 71,435 of PVKZ01001211.1, read as the reverse complement.
TTCATTCAATTCTTTTTCAGTGCATCTAATACTTGTTCAAACAATGAAAAATTAAACTCAAAATACTATGTTACGCTTGAATTTACACTCTGTTTTCTAAAAGCATATATCATTTTTCACAAACCCTTAAGTACTGAGAGCCTACCAAATTAATAGCTGTATATTATATAGCAGGTAATTAAATGGATAATTGTACCCTTAATATGGGCATAATATCCTCATTGTTAACTGCTTTTGGTCATATAAACCAAATAATCTGCTTACAATTGCTACAGTAACAAACAGTGTACTTGAATTGTTATCTCCTGTATTATGCTTATTTTCAGTCAGGAAGAGTCTCAAAGCTCTCTAGATAACTACCTTAAGTCCAGGTTTTTAAAGTTAGGCACAGATGAAACATTTTTATTATCCCTTTAACCACACTTAGATAATGTTCTCTTCTAAATGCCTATCCAAAATCTTGCTACAATTTAAACTTTTTCTTACTCTGTCTCTTCTGGAGATAGAAAAAAATTATCACTTTTATAAAACTCCTCAAATAGTCACAGTGAGCTAACATCTGTCTCTGAATTGATCTACACAAACTCATTGAATCTGTCCTCATAAGATGTAGTTGTTATCCCTTTAATTACTTTGGTCTTGCTTTGTAGGCCCTTTCTTATTTATTCAAATCTTTCACAAAAATCAATTATCAGAATTGCAAAGCTAAGTTCACTGTTGTACTAATATAGGACTAGAATCAAATTCTGTTGATATTTCAAATGTCGAGATGATTTTAAATGATTTTGTGCTGGGCATATATTATATAATTCCAACTCTATGATGGAATCAATCTATTTTTTATACAATAAACATCTAGTGAAAGTTTACTGTGTGTCAAACAGAATAAAGTTTCATTAAAGAGACTGAAATGAAGTTATCTACAGTGTGAAAAGAGTTTTAATACAGGATTATACATGATGCCATAATCAGAGAAAGGTCAAAATATTTCATTTTGTCATAGGTCAAAGAGAGAAGAGTAAAGATATTCTTAGAGAAAATATCACTTAGGTTAATTCTTAAAATAAAATGTTATCTAAATAGATGAGGAAAAAAGACATTCAAAACAAAAGACATGTAAAATATAAAAAGATACATTTGAGTAATTATAAATAAAACCAATGTGAATGGGACTGGATAAATCTTGGAATGTATGGCTGGAAAGGAAGCAGGGGACTTACATCATGTATTACTAAATGAAATCAATACAAATAGAGATATGCAACATTATAAAATTATTTATGTACTAGACTCAACAGAATAAACTGTTTCTGACTCAAGTGACAGACAGGCTAACTAACTGTGTTTTTTAAAACTACTTTGTTGAAATATGATTTATATACAGAAAGGTGTACGTATTTAGTGTGTACAACATTATGAATTTGAAAATAGGTATACACCTGTGAAACTATCGCTACAGTCTGTGCCATAAACATCTCAATCACTTACTTTCAAAATATCCTCCCACCTTCTTTATTCTATTTTTTCTGTAATAAGAGTAGACTTCTAGTGCTTATATATTTTATACCAAACTTACACACACACACACACACACACACACACACACACACACACACACACACACACATATATATATATATTAAATTTTATTATTAGTTTTAAGTATACAGTGCATTGGTTAGACATTTATATAGCTTATAAAAGAATCCCCCTAACTGCTCTTTCTCTCCTCTGGCTCTCCATCTAGCCATTATATTAATGTTAACTGCATTCCCTATGCTGTGCTCCCCACCTTCATGACTATCTATCAACTATTATTTTGTACTTAAGTCATTCTCCCAGTCCCCCAAACCTCCTCCCCTCTGGCCTTCACAAGATCATCCTCTATATTTGCGAGTCTAATGTGTTCTTGTGTCTCCATCCCCTTCCACTCTGCTCCTGGCAACCACCAGTTTACCCTCTGCTTCTATAAGTTTGACTATTTTAGATTACTCATATAAGTGGCATCATTGGTGCAGCTACTGTGGAAAATAGTAGAGTTCCTCAAAAAAATTAAAAAATAAAACTACCATATGCTCTAGCAATCCCTCAGGACATATCCAAAAGAACTGAAATCAAGATCTCAAAGAGATATCTTCATTTGAATGTTTATTGCAGCATTAATCATAATAGTCAAGATTTGGAAACAACCTATATACCCAATGAATAGATAAAGAAAATGTGGTATATACATACAATGGAATATTATTCAGCCTTAAAAAAAAAAGATGATTTTTCCAATTGTGACAATATGGGTGGACCATTATACTAAGTGAAATAAGCCAGACACAGAAGGACAAATTTGTGTATGGTTATAAAACAGGTTAATATCAAAGCTGAAATTTGGATGTATATCTAGTTTAAAGCATGCTTTATTGCTTGTAGCATGCTACCTCTAATCCTAATTGGATATGGAGTAAAGTATCTCACTCACATTATTATATACACACTACTTTTAGATTTATCATTATTTAAGACTACTTTATTTATTTTTATTACATTTATTGGGGTGACATTGGCTAATAAAGTTATGTAGGTTTCAGTTATTTAGGTACAATTCATCTGTATGTTGCACTGTGTATTCACCACCTCAAATTAAATCTGTCACCATATATTTAACCCTCTTTACACCTCCCCCTTCTCTCTAATAACCACTAAATTGCGTCTATAAGTTTTTGTCTTGTTCATTTGTTGCTTTCAGTTTTATATCCTACAAATGAGTGAAATCACATGGTTCTCATCTTTTTCCTCAATTTTAAGAGACTATACTAAATTAATAAGCACATTTTTTTTTTATTGGTACTAGAACAGAAACATTACTCTGAAATAAATGCATTCTCTAAACAACCATTTGTCAGAAAGTTATCAGAAATGACAGAGAGAAAATCATTTTTGCAACTTTGGAAGATCAAAAATTTTTAATGGTTCAAAAATGTATGCTAATAAACTCTTTATTGTTGATTTTTTTAGAAAAACCACTAAATTGAAAATGCATTTAAAAATACAGTTCCTTTGTCATATTATTTGGCAACTAATAATTGCCATGGCTTGAACTGTTCATACAAAAAATGATGAGTGATAAATTATTGGGGAAGCATTAAATTTACTAATAAAGAGTAGCTTTGTGTGTGTAAGTTTCGCTGTAATGGATACAAATGGGTGCTAATCCTCAAGTGTTTATGAAACCTTCTCTGCTGCCAGAATTCTAAAATTATCTGGATTTCTCTCTCTCTAATGTGACTTAGATAAATATTAATTTGCTTAATCAATCATGCAGTTCTGTTCTCAGTGATTGAATCTCAGAAAACCATGTGACCTAGATGGATTCATTCATGCTTAAAAAAACAAATTAAAATTTTTAAAATACTCCTTGCATTCATGTCTTTGGACTTTAATGCATCAAGATATAATATTTAGGGTGCCATTTCATGAGTGTGAACAAGCTCAGCAATATCTTAAAGATAATAGAAAAATGTGAAGACAATTCTGGGATTTGATGACATGTTGAACCACTTAAATGCCTAATCTCAGATGCATCTATCTTTGGACTTATTGTAGCAAAAATGTCCTCTTTGACAAAAGAACATGTATTTCATATAAATGCAGTGCATTTGATTCTACACACTTCTGCTTTCTCAAAAAAAAAAAAAAGACAGGGAGAAAGATGTGGGAGGGGAGTGAAATAATTTAACAGAGTTGGGAATTATACCTGTCATTTCTTTTCATTAGCTATGGCTTGGAACGAGCATGAGATGAAGGATATGAAACCATTTTTTTTCCATTGGGTCTCAGTGTCTACATGTCAGTCTTATTGTGGATCGCTAGCCCCTGAGTGTGACTTTAAGATTTGATGCATATTTTTTAACTTCATGGTCCTTAAATGTAAGTCGACCACTTTATTTGATGCTCCTGAAATAAAACAGTCATTTTTTTTTTCCAACACTGGAGGACAGTCTAGCTGTCCTGAACATAGTGAAGAATGGCATTCTCCTCTCCTATGTTGGAAAGATCTCTGAATGATGTGAGTTGATTTGACAATGCAATCCTTTGTTAGCTTATCTTCAAGTCTTTTCATTGTGTTCAGAGGGTTGTGGACAGCAGTAAAGTCATAATTATTACTAAATTCTTTGAGCACCACTACATGACAGGCACAATACTAAGTGCTATAATTATCCCATTTAAGTTTCAAGGTCATCTTAGGAGGTATAAGTACTAACCCAGTCTAACAGATGAGTTGCCAGCTAAATTGAAGAATCTAAGGTTCAAAAAGATATGCCAGTTTGCTGGGGATTTGTATAATTTCTAAGTTGTTAGCTATAAGAACCGTATAATTTATTTTTCTCAATAGTTAGAAATAAAAGTTTAAATAAGAAAGTCTACCATTGATTGGCTTGGAGATAACAGACTGTTTTCTGCTAGAGCAACTTTGTTGTATTTTGGTTTATAGGAATTAGGAAGATACTAATTGATTTCATGTCATCCTGAAGTAGGAAGACAAAAAGAGAAATATATTCTAATGTTGTGTTATTTTTATAATTGCCTTAAACCTATATTTCAGGGGTTGTTACACAAAATTATAATTAACCTACCCATTGCTATAAATACCAAATTATTAGGGAAAATAAAAGGTAAATGTGAAAAAAAAAGCAAATACAAATTTTGCATGTGTGCATGTATATCTACATACATGTGTAATAACTGTGTTAACATTTAAAATATTTTTATATTATTATAGGTACCAAATATATTTCCACTATAAAACAAAGTTTTATATGAAGTTCAACATAAAAAAGGACATTTTGCTTTCCCTAGGTTGTATCTATAAGTAACCAACATATTGACCACTTTTGGCAGATTTTTTTTTCTTTTAGGTGCCTCAAATGACACAATCAATCAAATTGACTATGCAATGATCTAGAATAGCCATTAAGAAACAACCTTGAGGTGAAATGCTTTAACCTTTATGTAACTTTAAAGATTGACTTCCCCAAGGATTAATTTCTGATCCTATACTTTACCTTTGGTAGAGAATCAATTCCTGATCCTATACTTTACCCAGGACTCTATCAATGTAAAATTTCATTGAGGTCTTTTACTTTTATAAGAGTTGTATGCAACTCCATTTATTGTTTTCTTTCAGTGGAAAAATATCTTACTTTGAATACCCTAGAAATCTATAAGAATTAATTCTGCTATAGCTCCATTTTCATTTTTTTTTTAATTTTGGGTACAATATATTCAATTACAGATTTTTTTTTTAAAGAGAGCTACATGGCAGCTCTCTCTTAGCTAATATATTTCATAGGATAACATTTGAAGCTAAAATAAATTAGAGTTTAGATTATAAACAAACGCATATTGCCTGTGTATAAGTTGGGCAAATTGGTTACTCAATCCTTTTTAGAAGTATAATAAATACATGATATCTACTATGTAAAGTATAAGCTGCTTACCAAAATATTATGAAGATATTAGAAGAAAAAATTAGAGACTAATATCCCTTATGAGGACAATCACAAAAATTATCAATAAATTAATAATTTTAACTTAACAATATACACAATGTATAGTATATCATGTCAATTGCATCTCATCAGAAATACAAGGTTAGTTTTATGTTTGAAATCAATCAAGGTAATCCATGGTATTAACAGAGTAAAAAAAATACACACACACACACACACACACACACACACACACACCTTAACAGATACATAAAACACATTTAATATGCAATGCTCATTTGTGATTAAAAAAATATTCTCAGCAAAATAAGATATAAGAATCTTCCAATCTGGTACTTGTGAGCAACAAAACACCAATGGCTAGTATATACTTAATGGTGAAATATCAGTTTCCCAAAGGTCAAAAAAAAGTCAAGGATATCAGTTATTTAATTCTAGTTAAAATTATACTAGAAGATAATTAAATATAAAAGGAATAGAGATTAAAAAGAAAAAAAGTAAAACTGTGCCTATCTATAAATAAAATTGTTATGTAGAAGAAAATACTATTTAAACTATAAAAAATATTCTAGTGATAATCAGGTAAACATGCAAAAAATCTATTGTTTTTAAATATATAACCTGAAACAAGTGGAAATGAAATAGAAGCAACATCATTTATTAAATTATCAAATGACATCAAATACCTAGGACTACATCTAACAAAAATTACTAAAAAATACAAAACCTTGCTAAGAGAAATTAGACTTAAAAAAAGATCTAATATGTTCATGTGTTGGAAAATTAAAAATTAGATCTTTCCAAACTGATCTATACTAGATTTAGTGTAATTCAGTCAAAATCATAGCATAATATTTTACAGTAACTGACAAGCTGATATTAAAACTTATTTAGTAATACAAAATATCAAATAGCCAAAGCAATCATGATAAACAAGAGCAAGTTTAGATAACTTAAACTACCTGATTTCAAGACATTCTATAAAGCTACAGTAGTCATACAGTGTGATATTAGTGTAAAAATAGATAAATTCAACAGATAATTGGTCAGATATTGATCACACATATGTTTTACTGATTTTCAACTAAGAATGAAAGTTAATTCAGTGGGTGAAGAAAAATATTTTGATACTTTCAAAATATATATGCATATGAGGAGGAGAAAAAGAACCCCAACCACTCATGACATAACACAAACATTAGATTGGGATAGGATAGGATTATAGACCTAAACATTAAAGCTTAAACCACAGCAATTCTAGAAGAAAACATTTAAAAAATATGTTTACAATATCAATGTTAAGTCATCCTTAGAAAGTTAAGAATTTATGAATATCATAGGATTTTAAAAGCTATGTACTCATGGGATATATGAAAAAATGATATATTATTTACCTATTATGGTAACAAACATTGTTAAGTACCTAATTCTATGCTAGTTGTCTGGAATATAGCAGTGAAGTGTGCAGACAAGATCTGTGCTTTCTTTGAACTGGATGTAAGGAAGGAGGGAGGGAGGAAGGAAGGAAGCATGGGAGAAGGAAGGGGAGAAGAGTAGGGGGAGAAAGAGAAAGAAATTAGGAAATAGTACAGATTTCTAAAAGCATCAATTGTAATAGATAAAAGAAAAAAGAAACAGTTTTGGTAACTCCCTAGAAACACTATAAGAGCTGGAATAAAAAAGGAAAAAAAGCAGATAATGATAAGTGACATCACCGAAATGGTGATATAGGAGACCTCATCCTTTGCCCCCTCACAGAGATCTAACAGACACATATCTACAAACAAAAATAGTTTGGGGAGAGCTCTGGAGTACAGTCAGTGGAACAAAAAATCTGCAAATAACCATATAAAAAAGAGAGACAGCTTCATTTTGCCTGTAACATCACAACCCCCAAGCAAGAATTGCTCAGTGCCAAGAGGAAACTCTTCAGCTAGAAAGAGTTCTCCTTGCTAGAAAAGAAAGATCAGGGTGAGCAACCAGCTTCCCCAGTCTTTTAGAGTATCACATGAAAGTTCCACTTCAGTTTCACCTCACTCAGACCAGCAAAGCTGAGACATGCAAAGATAGTAGAAAATAGGAAGAAAAGCAGGGGTTACCAATGTTAGCCACAGGGCAGGAGTGATGCAGTTCACAGTGACCTGCCCTGCACACAAACACAGCAGTTTTCACCACTGAGTAAACCAAAGGTCAGCAGAGCTTCCCCAGATCCTGCAGATTTCATCAGCTTTCACCCCACAGGTTTTGTGTTCACTGATATCAGCTACCTGAGTTCTTCTAACAACTTCCTCCACTCCCCTCCAGAGCCTTAGATCTGCACTGGTAGGCATTCTGAGCCTCTACAGCTACATAGGGCAAGATCCTAGACTTGCCTTAAGATTCTCAGAGTTGACCCCCAACACCTTGCAAATACTTGAGACTAGCTCCTCCAGCTGTGTACTTATACGCCAGTGGTCTGACACCTTATCTAGCCTCCACTGCTGTGTGCATGTGTGGGGAAAGACTGTACAACCATGACAGAGAACATGACAGAGAGCAGCTAGGGCCCCAGTAGCTGCTGTGGGCTCAGACAAGGCTCTGTCTTCTGTCACTAACCTGTACCACTGGACTCACCTGCACCTAGTCATTTTTACAGAAATTTTTTAAAAATTCTAAAATTGTTATGGAACCTCAAAGAACCTGAATACTAGAAACAATCCTGAGAAGAATGATCAAAGCTGAAGTTATCGTACTTTCTAATTGCAAACTATACTCTAAAGTGAGAGTAATCAAAACAGTATGGTACTGTCATAAAAACAGACATAGCAAACAGAAGAGAATTAACAGCCCAGAAATAACTGCACATATATAGTTAACTAATATTTCACTAGGTAGCCAAGAATACTTGATAAAAAAAGATAGTCTCTTTAATAACTAGTGTTTGAATAACTGGATAACCACGTGCAGAAAAATAAAATTGAACTCTTATTCTAACCGCTTATAAAAATGAACTCAAAATTAATTAAAGACTTAAACATTAGAACTGAAACCATAAAACTTCCAGAAGAAAACAAAGAAAATCTCCTCGACATTAATCTCACAATGATTTTTTGCTTTTGATATCAAAAGCACAAGCAACTAAAGCAATAATCAACCTGTGGGACTACATCAAGCTAAAAAGCATCTATATAGCAACATAAATAATCAACAAAAAGACAACCTACAGAATGGGAGAAAATATCTGTAAAATATATCTGATAAAGGAGTAATATCCAAAATTATATAAAGAACACATACAACTCAATAATAAAAAAAAAATGGGCAGAAGAACAGAATAGACATTCCTCCAGCACTCCCCCCCCTCCAAAAAAAATATACCTATGGCCAACAGGTACATGAAAAGATGCTCAGCATCACCAATCATCACAGAAATGCAAAAAAATACTACAATGAGATATCACCTCATATCTATTAGAATGGCTAAGTTAAGAAAAAGAGAGAGAGAGAGAGATAACAAGTGTCAGCAAGGATGTGCAGAAAAGTAAACCTTTGTGCACTGCTGTGGCAGCCATAATGGAAAACAATATAGAGATTTCTTTAAATATAAAATAAACTATCATATGATTCAGCAATCCCACTGATGAGTATATAGCCAATAAAAATTAAAACAAGATCTATACTCCTATGATGTCATCACTCCTAAAACAACAACTAGAGAGAGCATCCATGAATCCATAAAATTTACATTTAACTGGCTCTCTGGATCTGGTTGTAATTATATTTCCATTTTTCAAAGTTGACTCAAATCGTAAAAGTTCTTGAAGGTAAACTGGAAACTGATGTAAAAATATTAGATTTGTGTTAAAAATTTTTTTCTCTCAAATACCTAAATATCAGTCATATCTTTGGCAGCATATGTTGTCTAGATTGTCCTACAAATCATCGTGTATCAGTTTATCAAAGATTTTAAAATCATAAATAAAAGTGCCAGTTTTGTTAATTGATGTACATATATGTTTTTAAAAATATATTTATTTTGCAGAGTTCATTTATGACTCTGCAAAAGAGTACAATTTTACATCTTTTATTTTAAAAGTCACATTTTTACTGTTTTTCTCTGAAACATTAGTACTCCCTAAAGTTATCTTTTTTCCTTAAAGTAGCTGATTCAGTGTATAATTTTGTTTTCAATGTCACCTTTTTAAATAGGCAAAAACATTCCAGCCAGCTCTTTCATCTCTGACATTTTCCACTGAATCAGTTGTTACTAAAGCAACATACATCTTCCTTATCGTCAAATACAATTAGTCTGAGTTTTTATCTACCTATATCTTTCCATTCTTAGTGTATCATCTCAGCAAGTTGAATTCCATGTGACTTGAGAAGAAAGTTTATCATCCATGTTTCAGTCAAAATACAATATTTAAAACTGTCATAGAGTATATAACAATATATTTATTGTTTGTGGTATTTTCCCCTAATCTGGATATTGCAGCTCGGAATTATACCTGCAAATAGTAAGAAATCTTTGCATTCTAAGGGCTTCTAATTATTGGGACAAGCCATTTCATCAGAGGGTTTACAGAAACGTACTTTGTGGAGTCTAGAATGCCTTATGCATGAACACAATTGGAATAGGTGGGACTATTTCTCCTCCATATAGACAAGCCAAGGATGCTTTGAAGAAATCAAGAAACTGTTCTTCAATGGATGAATGAATAAACATACATATATAAAATATTATTTAGCTCTAAAAAAGAAGGAAATCCTGTGATTTGAAATAACATGAATGAAGCTGAAGCACATTATGCTAAGTAATATAAACAAGACACAGAAAGGGAAATCATACATGATATCACTTATATGTGGAATCTAAAATAGTCAAATTCATAGAATGAGAGAGTAGAATGGTGGCTGCCAGGGTTTAGTGGGAGGAAGAAATGGGGTGATATTGGTCAAAAGATAGAAATTTTTAGTTATGAAAAATGAATAAGTTTTAAAGACTTAAATACAGCATGTTGATAATAGTTAACATTATATACTTGACATTTGTGAAGATAGACCTTAAATTTTCTCAATATACACAAACAACAGAATGGTAACTATATAGAGGTGATGAATACGTTATTTAGCTTGATTGTTGTGATCCTTTCACAATGTATACATGTATTATAACATTGTATATCTTAAATATATACAATTATTATATGCCAAAGATACTACAATAAATCTATTTTTTAAAATTCATGTATTTGAACCACCTTTTTTCTACTAGGTTGAAAACTATTAACAATCTTTTCTGTAAATTTTCTTTACCTCTCAACCAATATAGTACCTATTTTGCTGGGGCATGGAGGATAGTGCACCTGGAAAAAGGTGAATCTTCTTGCACTTCTACAATTTGTCCTAGTTTACAAAAAAGCAACTGTACAAGTGTCCACCAAAGGGCTACAGGATCTTAGAAGCTCAAGTCTGAAAAAATGGAACCTCTCTAACAGAAGCTAAGGTAAATAAAGAAGGTAACATGACCAAGCAATAGCTCCCATTCCTGGAAAATGTATCAAAAAAGAGAGAAGGTGCTCAAGGTCCTCAGAAGAACACACTAATGTGCTCGATAAAAGAGATAACATTTGGCCACCTCATACACAGAGGGAGTGAGAACAACCAGAGAGGCTGTGACAGTTAATTTGCAGGAGAAGGCAACACTTTCCACTCAGATATAGACATCTCTTTTTTTTTCTCCCCATCATGGCTATTATAACATCAGAAAAGATTCTCTTCACATAGCTAGAATTAAGTCAAGCAGTTCTGAGAAGATGAGAAGATATAAGAGGTTTAAATCAAAATGATATTGAATTTTAAAAGTGAACAGGACTGATTTTCAGAAATAACTAGACTCATAATCTTTGAATAGACAAAAATTATGAAAAGTCATAATATCAAGAGGAGATATCTTTAAATATATATATTTATTTATTACTTTTCATTATGGTGACATTTGTTAACAAAATCCAGTAGGTTTCAGGTGTATTAAATACCCTTTTATTCAATGGAAAATAGGAGTATAATATAGCCTGGCTAGGCACAGTTATTATTAAAAAAAATTTATAGCATCAATGAACTGAAATTCACCAACGATTAAATTATATTTGCTACATGCTAACATATTTTGAAAATACAATGTACTATAATGAGTACATAATTTGGAATTCATATTCTAGCTATGCCACTAATAATGTATTATTAAGTACCTCGCTAATCTCCCAAAATCTTCTCCAATTTACAAGATTATTTTGGAGATTATGATAATGAACTAAAAAAAACTACCTTATAAACTGCAATACAATTTGGTAGAACTAATAGTAATACAGAAGAGATTTAGAAGCTATGTAATGTGTCTGATTCTATGGCATTAATCTTTTCCTCATTGTTTTGATGCCTTTCACCTCTGTTTTCACAACATTTAGAAAATTTCAGAACATCAAGTATAATGTGCACTTTGGTATGAGGTGTAGCCTACAAAAAGATGAAATATATGGGATAATCTGAGACAAAAGGTAAGAGAAGACTGAATAATGAAAATCAAGGTTATCTTATGTTTGTTGTTCACATTTGTTCATGTGTTTTACCCACATTTAGTCAATATCTACTATATGTCAGTAGACATATAACAGATATAACACATATTCATATAATGTGAATAAAACATGTATATGTAACATGTTTATATAAACATGTGTATATTCCTATTTCTGAATGTTTAGGAAATTAAGTTTTATAAAGATAAAAATAGTAGAAAAGAGTATAGAGAATGATAGGTCGTGAGTGTAAATCTGACTTTTTCTAAAAAGGTGGCCAGGAAAATGTTCTCGGAGGAAATTTTTAAGCACACACCTAAATGAGATGAGAATATCTGTGTCTAACTGGTAGAAGAGCTTCCCAGTCATAGTATTGGCAGAAAAGAAACTGTTCCTAGAAGACACTGGAAGGGTGCAAGAAATGGTTAGACAAGAGGTCGTGAAAAAAGGGTCAAGAAGCGGCCAGATTGAAAAGGCATAAAATGTGCTTGGAAACTAATAGATTAAAAAAGGAGTTTTATTGTTCAAAAATAACTGGCAAATTTATAGAGAAACTAATTCCCGTAAAATGTTTTAAGCTAATATTGTGCTAGCCTTGAAAGAGAAAGTTGTTTGTGACACAGAGTGGTAGAGATAAAAAATGTTGTCAGAATTCATTTTATATGTAGATACTAGTATTTGAATATGAATGGATAGAGTAATAAATTAAGGATAGCTCCAAGATTGTTGTATTTTAATGAGACAGATAACAGAGAGAAAGAGGAGATATGATCATAGTGTAATCCAAGATTCAAAGAATGTGTGTCTTCTATCCTTTTTGTACCTTATCCTAAACTTGTAAGCTAATCCAAAATCTTTGTTTTAGTTCTTACAGTGTATTTCATGTTGGTTTAATAAGTCAAATTTTTAAAGCATTTTGATTTGATCTTTGAGCATTTCTGTTCAATGACACTTGGGATAGTTTGCCTTGTAGTATACTTACAATCTACTATCATTTCAAGATAATTTTCCATATGATAGAGAAACAAAGAAATAAAGCAACAGTTGAAGGAATATGGGAATTTTAAAGAGGACTTTTAAGAGGAGAGATAATACAGATTTGTTTATTTTTGGCAATGACTCATTAAGTGGGGGCAGAATTATGATGCAATTTAGAGAGAAAAAATTATGTCCATACAAAAACCTGACCATAAATATTTATAGCAACTTGATTCATAATAATCCTAAACTGAAAGCAACATTAACATCTTTTGATGAGTGAATGGTTAAACAAATTTGGTTACATCCATACCTTGGAATATTACTCAGCAAAAAAAGGAACAGATTATTAATATACCTAACAATTTATTTGTATCAAGAGAATTTTACTCACACACAAAAAAAAGCAAATCCCAAAAAGTAACTTGCTGTATGATTCCATTATAAAACATTCTAGAAATAATAAATTATAGGAAGGGAAGACAGATTCATGATTTTTTTCAGAAACTATGGAGGAAGGAAAGGAGGCAGCTATTTTACATAAACGGGTGACATGGACCAATAAAATTGTTTTGTGCCTTCACTGTGATTATAGCCATATGAATCTCCACATGTGAAAAAATTGCATAGAACTAAATACACACACATATACACACAATTGAGTGCATGTAAATCTGCTGAAATTTGAATAAGATCAATGCATTCTATCAATATCTATTTCTTGGTTGAAATATTATAATACAGTTAAGTTAAAAATGATGTTACCATTGGTGGACATTGAATGAAGGATATATAGGATCTCTCTGTATTAATCCTTTTAACCTTTTGTGAATCTACATTTATTTCAAAATAAAAGTTAAATATATGTATGTGTATGTATGTATGTATGTGAGTGTGTATATGTATGTGTGTGTGTATATATATATATATATGTGTGTGTGTATATATATATATATATAATGTGTGTGTGTGTATATATTCTCTTAATAAAATGTTGAAAAATTGGAAGGCAAAGATTAGAGAGCACGAATATAGACAGTACCTAGATGGAACTTTGCCACAAAAGAGTCTTGAGAGGTGAGAGAGGATAGTTTCAGAGATTAGCTTTAGATGATAACATAAATAGCTTATATATCATGCTAGATTGGGAAACCAGGCATTAAAAAGCAATCAATGCATTTTAAAACATTACAAAACAATGGGAATGTAATATACTATTAAATGTAGAAAATAATTTGATAAAATTAAATGATTAAAACTTCCAGGGAGCTACCTCAACTACCTCAATTCTAACAAGTAGACCTATGGAATGTTAATTGCTAACAACCTGCTTAACGATAAAATATTGAGTGTTCTTCTTTAAGATTGGAGTGAAATAACAATAATTCAGTATCTTTTTTTTCTATTCATAATTGTACTGGAAGACCTAGCTTATAAATTAGGATTTGTATGTGTATGTGTGTGTGTGTGTACGTTACTATTATTCACTACTTTTATTTTTAATAAGAGAGAAAGAATACCTCTATTTGATTTATTATAGATATAATATACAAATACATCAATTTATGTTGTATCCTTTTTATGTTGTATCCTTTTCAATATTAAACAAAACCATACTTAATAGTAAAAAAACTGCAACTTTTATTATATTATTATCCACATTAATAATATAGTAAGTCATTGTGATCACTTTACTAGATACCTAGATCTGGATCTGCAACCACATATAAGCCAGCATCAAAAATATGCTATAAATATTTAACAGTCTTTCTCATCATTACAAAGCTAAAAGCCATCCTCCTAAATTCTTCTATTTTTCTTGGCAAACCAGAAAGAATAAAAGCAAATCAGAAAAGGCATTTTGGCCTCCATAAGTCTTCACAGATTAAGGCCAAGTTAACTCTGACCCCAGCTCTTATTTAAGATGATGATATCTAACCATCCCATGGGTATGTGCTATGGAAAGTTGACATATAGCAACTATAAAAGAGCCTCCTGGAATTCAGCCAAGTATGCTAAAGCCTAGAAGTGATGCTTATTATAAATGTTCATGGACAATCTCAAGGACTCATGATCAGTAGTAAATTTCAGCAACTCCTGATTAGTGGTCCAGATCTCAAGCAATGGAAGCAGACATCATATAAAGACATTCTGGAGAACAATAGAATAGATGGAATAATTCACATTTGGAGGTAAAAGGAATCCTTGAAATAGGCTATTTTTTAAGTTGAACACATAAAAAAGGAGCATATCTCTTGTTCAAGGTCAGAGACATAAAAAATAGCTGAAACAAGAATTAGATTTTCTCCTGCTAGTTCAAAATTCTGCCCTTGATAACATAGTGTCAGTAATCACCGTGCAAAAATCCATATGTAAGTGTATATAATCATCTCAGGAAATATTTGGCATCTTCTAATGGTAGTTGTGTCTTCATTCATGAGTTTTCTGTTTCATAAAATATTGAAGAGGGACCAGGTGTTGCATTCAGATGAAAGATTTGAGCAGAATCATATCATCACAGATCATCCAACCTGGAATGCAGTAAAATGGAGAACTAGTGCTGTTTTGAATGAGTAACTGGTGGAGGGAGCAGGACCATGTGGAATGGCAATTTTCATTTGAATGCAGCAATGAAATGTTTTGGCCTCCAGTTCAAACATGCTGGAACATATTCACATTATAGTTATCACTTCAGCTTGAAGGAAATTAGAACCCGTTCAATGAATGATTGATAAATTGACTGAAATTAATTTTTGAAATGTCAATAATCTAAAGAGACTAACATTAACATTGTATAGAACATATATTTTTTTTTCTATCCCTTTTCTCCTTCATTACATTTATAGGTTGAAGTGAACGGTTTCATATTATGACTTTTGTGGGCCTTGGGCACTTTTGCCTTCTTTGACCCCTTTGTCCATAAAAAATATAAAAATTATGTTTTTAAAGTACATTAGCACAAAACAAATATATCAATAATATATTAAAACAGTTTCTTTTACCTAAAAGTTTATTTTTTATAATGAAATTTTTAAAAATAAAAACATTCTAATGAGCCCCTAAAATTA
This sequence comes from Macroglossus sobrinus, assembly GCA_004027375.1. Lineage (NCBI taxonomy): Eukaryota > Metazoa > Chordata > Mammalia > Chiroptera > Pteropodidae > Macroglossus > Macroglossus sobrinus. Next base: position 55,328 of record PVKZ01001211.1, on the reverse strand, counting down.
TTGTGAGGCTGAAGCGATGTGTCTTCTGTTTATAGCTGATAAGCTCCTCCATAGCAGACAGACATCCGTCTTTAGGAGCTGAAGAAATCACTTGGATTTCACAAATCAGAAATGTCAGGAATTCCAGCACTTGCTCAGATATCTTGAAATTGTCATGGGTAGAAACATTTTGCATTTAAAAGCAATTTTTCATATAAAAACAGGTTCTTAACCACCTAACCATATTCAGAACTTAAAAATGACTTTAAAAAAAAAGTAGAGACCGGTCAAAGAGTTTCACTCTTTTTCTCTATAGTCACACTTTATTTTGAGCATGAAAGCAGTTTACATTGCAAAAATCAGATTTACCAATAACAAAATCAACAGTATTTTGTAATAAATATTATGTTAATGTATATTTTGAACACTTTCTTTTCTATAACAGGCTAATTTTATTTTATTGCATAGGATTCATGGAGGTGGGAAAGAAAAATTTTCTACATGTGAGGTTTTAGAAGAGAGTTAAACCAATTTTGCATCACCAGGCTGTCTGTCAACCATATACTTTCAGTGATTCTTGTGTACATGTCAGAATGAACAAGCAAAAATAATATCTTGATAGAATAAGACAAAGGAGAAATAGGGAAGAAAAAAATGGTGACTTGCTTTGTAGCCTATGATTGTTATGTTTATTTATGTGACTTTCTCAATTTTTAAAAAATAACTGCAACATAATTACCTCTGAAATCATTATTAAAAATTCACTACTTGAAAACTTCCAGATACTTACAGATATTCATATAAAGTATATATAAACATGTCCAAGCTGTTTTTCTTTTGTTTTTAGATTTAATATATCTGAGTATATACTTATACAACTAAAAGAGAAAATGCCAGTAAACTTCTCCTTTATTTTTTTGATTTTATATTATTTTTTATATTAAAATACTTTCATAGTTTTTGATAACATTTTCAATTGTACAGGGGGACATGATGTTGCATAAAATAATCTCTGGAGGTGTTTTGGCTTCTACTGTTATGGTAGTAGCTTTAAATTTCCCCAGTTGTCTGTCTCATAAAAAATTTAACTGGAATCAGGTGCAGTAATATGTTGAACTTCTGGTTGAATGACACACAGTGATTCAATCCAGAACTCAATCATAGTTAATTTATTAAATTGAAGAATGCTTTCAGTCTTTCAGATAAAGTTCATGACATAAATTCAGAGGACATGTACTCTAAATTTAGCTGTTTATTTGACCTTATCGTGTCTGTTTAAGACTACTTCTGGATTGGGTTATATGTGATAATCTCCCATTTTGGCAATATACAAAGGGAAAATAATAAAATTGAAGTAGGAAACTACAGAATAAAATAAATAAAAATGCATACCTCATGGAAGAAACAGTAGTTAATATCTCAATTCAAGAACTTCCATTCTGTTTTGTTTTTCTATCCTCATGCCTAATGTTACCAATGTTATTACTATGTAGCTCTTATAAAAAGGACATTTTTTGCTTCTCATTACATCATCAAATATTTTTCTGCAAATTTTTGAAATTTCAATATTGAGAAACATAACAAATTCCAATCCATACTTACAACATGAAAGTGTTTTTCACCATAATTACCATATAACATACTAGTGGGATATTGAATACTTTGGATGTTTACAGTATGTTCCACATGTGTAAAAGCAGAAATGATGAATATATATTTTTTAATTAGCAGTGAAATTTATATTTCTGATCTTCTTATGGAAAGGAAAAATGTGGATACCAAATTATTATTATTTTTTTTTTAGGCAAGGCAATTCTTGATTGACTTCAAAGATTGCAAGGACCTCAACAGTTTTCATGTTTTATGCCTATAGCACCTGGGCTTCCTAGGTGGTTTCCGATCCAAGTACTAACCAGGCCTGATCCTGCTTAGCTTCCTAGATCAGACAGGATTGGGCTTGTTCAGGATAGTATGGAAGTAGACTAGATACCTAATTTTTAGTGCTGATAATTCTCACTTGTACTAGGGGTGCTTTCCTTCTGATTTAGTATTCAATAATTTATTTTATTGTTTAATAAACTTGGATTTACCAGTAGCTGCTTTTTATCAATTGGTATCCATTCTATCCCTAAAGACTTTTTGTGTATTTTTGTTTGTTTTATATTTCCAGTTGTGTCTCTAAAAATATGGGGGAATTCATCATCAAAATTTGAAATCTTCAAAAGCTACAGGAAAGTTTGCTGTAATTTCATGGCAGCAGCAAAATACCCATTGAGTTTTTATTTATCCATTCATCATTTCTTCAGAAAACTGCTACAAGCATATCTTAGATTACTTTTTTCTGGTTTAAAAAGAGAAAGGTTTGAATACTCGAGATCAATTACTGGCCTTAAACTGAGGAACAACTTGAGTATTATCCTCCAGAGAAATATTGGTCTTGAATAGTTGACATAATTCTGAAAAAAAAAAAAAAAAGATTGTGTTTAGAGGTGTTTTTCGAGTGCATGGCTTTACATTTCTATTTGAGTTTTGATACTCTGATTTTGATTAGAATTGGTATGCACCATTTCTGTGCCTCAGATCTTCCTACTGGCCATTAGACCCAGTTGGATAATCCTAGATATTACAAAAAAACTTGGAGGCCATATGGTCCAATTCAGGAGCAAAATTAAAATAGTCTCCACTACATATTTAGCAAGTGATTACCCAGGCTCTGTTTGTATAATCAACATGACAGTATATACAATCCTATCTTAATGGTTAAAGATTAACACCTCAATGATAACAGCTAGATAGATGTTTAACTACTCACACCCTTCTCTTTACTACCACTGTGGGACACCCAAAAAAATGAATTGAAGGCTCTCAAACTATAGAGAAAGAAAAGCAGGGGAGGGGGAGAGCAGGGAATAAAAAGCCCCACTGCCTTCTCTCCCTAGAAAAACAAGAAAAGAGGTATTGCAGGATATAAACTTACCTAAATTAGTTTTGTGTGTGTGTGTGTGTGTGTGTGTGTGTGTTTGTGTTTGTGTGTTTTCAAATTATGAACAAGTCTTAGAAATGAAGTGAGTATTTGAAGTAATTTAAATGTCTTAATTAAAAAAGGCATGTATTACAGAAAATTAGTGGGAAAAAAAATAGTATTTAACATCAGTAGAAGAGGATTATTAGATGCCCTGGAACTGAATAGTTCAAAACATTAGAAAAGAGGATAGAAAGAGGATGTAGACACTCCTATAATCTGACCAATTAGCTTAAAGTTATAATGGGAATTGAATATAAGCATAAGTTTAGTATTAATTAGTATTTGTATATTCATGTGTGTATGTACATATATGTATATGATGTGTATGTCTCTTTATACTTAAAGAAAACCCTAAAATATTACATATTTCTTATTCATTGAAGTAATCCATTAATTTAAATGATTGTTGTATTTTTAAATTTCTGAAATAAATGTCCAATTTAGTTCTTTCTGATCTGAATAGTTTCCAATTGGCACTTCCACCAAAATTCTTGTATTCTAAATTCATTTACAGGTCAGTTATTCAGCATCTCATAAAAGCATGTCAATCTGATTACTGCTTGTGTCTTTCCTGGGATCCATTAAAGAATTAGGAAATTTATTAACTCCACAATAGTTCTCCACGTAGGTGAGAGAAACACCAATATGTACATTTCACTAGACTTCAAGGACCAGGGAAATCTAGAAGAGAACTGCCTAATGACTGTGCCTATGGAACAATTTCAGGACATTCTCCCAGAACAACAACAACAAAAAATATAACTAACCTGTTTCTGTTATTATTTTGAATCAGCTACAAGTTATCGAAATAAATCTAAAACTCAAGACTAAGATCCTTTAAATAATTGATATGTTGTTTATAGAGGAGAAAGATATGGAAGATTAAGGTTTTTAAGAATATACATTACAAACAAAAGATCAATAAAAAGTGATATTTATTAAGACTTTAAATACTTCACTCTATTTTCTTCTTGCTTGAATGTTTATATCTCAAATATAAGAATATATATTTGAGATATTTGCATGCAGAGAATAGTACAACATGAATAATTAGAACCTGTTTTGGGTTCTCACTGACTTCAGTCAGTTTTGTCTGTTATGAATCTTGATAGCCTTTTCTCCTAGGGTATCAGGCAATTATACACTTCACTAGGCAGTTGAATAATTTAGCACCTTTCTTTGTTATACTGAGTAATCATAAATGTAAAGAGAAAAAGGATCATAGTCCTCTAATTTATTCTCCTGCACAATGTAATTTTTAAAAAGCATATTGGGAAAATGGTGATCTAGTTTTTACTTAAATACTTTAGTGATAGGTAGTTCATTCCTAACAAAGCAACACAGTTCCTCACTGAATGTTTTTAACTTTCTAATGTTAGACTTGATGTCAGACTGAAGCATGTTTTCATGTTAAGTCCCCATCTAAGAATTTCAGAAGCTAGACATGATAACCATTCAGATGTCTAAAGGCAGCTATCGGTTTCCCTTCTACATTATATCTCTTTTCCAATTCTTTCAACAATTCTAGATGTGGTAGTTCCTAGCATCCCTATGTTTTATATTCTCCTCTAGATGAGCTCTAATTAGTTCCTTGTTTATAAAATATGCCTTCCTTCAAGAATAGAAACATTTCACAAGCTAGTAGTGGGTAGATAATTCTTGCACTGTTTAATAGAGAATATACATCTTAGTGAAGTTTGTTGGAAAAAAGAAGTGAGTTTTCATTTTGTTTCTGCCATTCACATTGTACTTGACTGTAGGAAAACTCCATATTACCCCAAAGATTCTAGGGAATTATTAAATTTATGATAAAGTATTATATTAAAGCTCTTTGACATTCAGAGATAAATTGTGTCAAATATATACAAAGTAATGGTGGTAAAATAATGATTTCTATTCAGCTTCTAAAAGGAGTATTTAAAATAGTGTCAGCAAGCTGATATCAGTGTTCCTTTCAAGTATTACAGGAATTGTAGCTAAAATATTAGAAGCTCTGCTTTATGAATTTCTTGTCTAGGAGCCTAGCATATTCTGAATGATACTTTCATTGATTGCTGCTTTAAATGTTAATTTCACTTGTTTTGCATTTCACATTTCTACCTCTTTTTTGCTACTCCATGGCAAGTAATAATGCTGAACTCATTTACAATTTGTTGTTAACTTTATTAAAATTTCATGAGATGACTGTATAACCGGTTAAGTTATGGAGACAGTTTAGTTTGATGGAGTTTCAGGTTTTCTGATCAGGTGACTTTCTATCTCTGTAGAAATTCTTTGTGCTAAACAAAGACAACACCACACAATAAGTATAATGCATGTTTACATTGCTTTAAATGCTATTCATTCTTTTAAGTAATACCTAAGAACAATCTCATATGAGCTCTAATCTCACTAAAATAGGAAAATACTAGGAAAAGCCAATTAAGATTAATACAAGTTATTACCACTTTACAAATCACATCCTTCACATGGCAGTTAAAGTGATATTTCTAATTACAAATCTGGTTATATTAAGTTCTTTGTACAAACTTCTGAGGACAGTGTTTAGAGTCATGTCTATGGATATTTCACCTTCAGAGATGAAAAAAATAGATGACAACTTTTATATAAAAAATTTCAGCAAAATTTTTTCCTGACCAAAAACAAGTCACTGTGGGTTCCAGTCCTGGTGGGTCCCAGGTCAGGCTGTGGTCTATGCTTGCGGCTAGAAATAGGACCCCAGATTTAGAATGTTACATTAGTGTAGTAGGGTGCTGGCACCTAAAATATGTAAACATAACTCAGCTTATTGTATCATGCATGTGTGGCTGAATGCCACTATTGTTCTCTGATATATGTGGAGCCCAAGAGTCTCCTGGGAAGAAGGGGAGCACAAGAAGGGGAGCAGAAGAAGAGCAGAAGCAGAAGCACGTTCCTCACAATAAAGTTGGTGCCTGTCATTTCATTCTCATGTCAGCCCCTTGTGCATTCTTCCAACTGTGCATCTCACCACTGAAACCTCCCCTTCTCATCAGCTCACTGCTGACAGTCATACTGAACTTCTTTCACTTAGAACAACTATAATAAATTTTGTGCTGCTCAAGAATGTTTTTAACTTTGTTATTAATAACTATCCCAAGCAAGATAGAACAGATAAAACTACTGGAATTGCCATGTACTTTTCTGAATAAATCTTCAGAGTAAAGAAGCCAATGAAAATTAAGGAATACCAGCCTTTTCAATATAATAGTCTCATAAGAGACAGACCATTGAAGCTGGATCTTACTTGTTTGAAGAAGAGCAGGGAGAATTAGACACTATGAAACGTATTGATGTTCATATCTTCAATGTTTGGGATCTTTGAAATAATTCCTATTTGAAGCAGCAACAAATATTGGAACATAGAAAATGTAAGACAAAGTCCATAGGTGTCACTTAAAGAATGTCAAATAATTAAGCATCAGAATGGTAACTCTCATATTATTCTGCTTGTAAAGAATAAACAGACTACTTTCATTATTTTATCTGCTAAACTGTATTGCAAATAAGAGCAAACTAGGCCAGTTTTAAATTTAAGAAACAGAAACATTATTGGTGCCTATTATACTTACACAATTTTTCATGTCCAGATCTACTGCAGGGGGTAATAATTATCTCCTTTTCAAATATTGGAAGACTGAGGCTTTGAGATTATTAAAATGATCAAATCACATCTTTAGCAAGAAAAACATACAGCATTAGAATCCAGTTCTTAAAAGCACATGGTTTAAATTTTTTTTAAAGCCTTCCATTATAAATGTACTATTTGCTTATCTGTTGGGAGCCATTCTTGCTGAATGTCCTACAGACAGAATTAAAGTTGCCTGCAAGCTAAAAGTTTGCAGAACAGGCGGGCTCTGTACTGAAGGAGGAAGTTTGGCTTAATGGATAGTCTGCTGCAGAAGGAGGAAGTTTGGCTTAATGGAAAGAGTTGAACGTTCCTTGCCCCAAGGAATAAGAGACAGAAACCAGGAACAAGGATGTTTTGAGAGAACTTATGTAAATGTCAGCAATTGTTTGCATATCTGTGGGTTTTGCTTCTCATGAACATCCTAGGGTATAAATATGCTGTGCTAAATAAACTCGGGGCTCAGTATTCACTGTTAGCCCTCCCGATTCTATCTTTTGTCTCTCCCTCTTTTTTCTCAATCCTCACTCCCCCTCTCTGGAACTGTTCAATCTTAGCCAGCTGACTCCAGCACTTATCAGAGAACATTCGGAAAAGTAGTAGAAAGAAAGAAAATTAACGCATTATCCTGACTCCCAGGGCGGTCACATCAACATTTTGGTACACTTTTTCCAGTCTTTTGCTATGTATATTTTCAAATGTAAGTGTGAATACATGGCATATCAAAATAGAAGTAGCAATATTTTTAAAAATTGACATTTTCTGGTTTTAAAAAGAGAGCACACACATTATAAAAAAAACGTGAAAAATACTAAAATATATAAAGAAAATTAAAATCATCTAGAATCCTATTAAGTGAAAATAATCAGTTAATGTTTTCATATATCCCCTTAGTCTTTTTCTATCAATTTTTTTTACATAGTTAAGTTCATAATATAAAAAGTTTTTAAGTATAGTTAACAAAGGTCTACATGGATGATGACAAAGAGGATATTGGTGACAGAATTTACCACTCAAGTTATTCAACAGGTTTTCAAAAGGCAGAAAATAATCACTCATGTTCCCCATCCATTTATGAGGTCATAAAAATATCTGTAAGCCTTAGAGGCTGTGCTAAATTTTCTCTAAGGTGGACCCTGACATGAATTACCATGGCTTCTTTTGCAGCCAAGTAGGTCTAAACAATTTTACATGATAAGGAGACTCCATACATAAGGCCTTCAATACCATACAAAAGCCTTTATAGGAGAGGAATGACAACAGCTGTAGTCTGATGAACAGATTTTAGTATAGTACAATGATAAATATATAATATGCCTTAAACATTGTACACATTTAAATTTACATAAAAGAGTTTTAGCAAGAAAACAAAGCATATGACAATGGCTCAAGAAAGTTCTAAATATTGTAACAGACCGGATCTTATATTAATAAAATTCTAAAGAATTTATCTAAACGTAAAACAGAACTTTAGATGCATATAAAGTAATAAACCTTTATAACATCTGTTAAGGAAAAGTGTCAAGGTATCTTCACACGTTACTGAAGGAAAAGAGTAAGAGCAAAAGAGAACCCCAGCTGGAATGTCGATTACATTCATAGAACTTTCTCTTGATTGAAACACTCATGACACACTGAATGAAATCATCATATGAGAAATTCATAACACTTTGCTGAGTAGTGTCCCGTCTTTGAAAACAGTTAGAGCTCACAGTTTGAGGCAACAGACTATGTAGTCATTAAAGGTGATCTTTCTTTTGGTGCTATATTGCTTTGCAACCGAATTCAAGGCCTAGGAACTCAACTGAAATCCCGCTATTGTCAGGGCCTTCTGCAGTTCTTGAGGATCCACTGTTCTATACCTGTCTTTGTCGAAACTGATGAAATGTTGTCCCCAGCCATTCAGTACAGACCAAAGTTCTTTAAATTCATACATTGTGCCTGACATATCTTTATCCGGCATTGAAACCATAAGCCAACACATATCCAAGTTAAAAGGTTGGTATTCTCCAGCAATAACCAGCTGTGTCAGGCGTCTCTGCAATTAATCAGCATCTATTTGCCCATCCTGTCCAGCTACTGCTTCAGAGTAACCATACAGTGGATCCTGAGTTTGTCCAAGAAACATACATCCTCCCAGAGGCCCCCCATATATAACCCGGTAGTACATGCTGCTGGTGCTAGGATGTCTGGGGTATGGCTTCGTGCAGACTCCAAGTACTTTTTGAGTCTCAATCTCTCATATTATCTGCAATTTAGTGAAACAAAAACTAGGCATCTGGTTATTTTCCCACAGGATTCGGCACTCCTCTCCCTCCCCCGCCAATTTATTCTATTTTGGTCTATCCTCCAGTTCACTGATTCTATGACTTAGGTCACTCACACTAATCACCTCATTCATCCAAGTGGGGATCCATACTCAGCTTCCCTCAATCCCACTGCCACCGAGGAGAAAGTAGGCAGAGGACTGATTCATATAGCTTTGTTGCTGTAGTGTGGGAATAGAAACTCAATTTCTTGTTGGCCTCTCCCTGTCAGGCTCATTTTACACACACAAAGGTTAAGGAAGTAAGGGTGAGTGCCAACTAGCCAACTTTTAATGACATTTTTGTTCATCTTATTGATAACAAGCAGAGATGAAGAATTAGTCCTTCATGGGACTCTATTCACTTGTTAGGGGTGTGGGGGGAGACAGCAGGAAGCAGAATGCTATCAATACCTCACACCCTAGATTGCCTTATTTCAAGCAGTTTTCTTTGCCAGAAATCTCTTTCCCTTCACATTCATGTGGACATCTTTATTTATCTCCACCAATAAGTTTCTTGAATTTTCAAGTTAAAAATTACCATCTTGGGAGTCTCATAGTATTTGTAACTCAGGATGTATTTTTTCTCTTTATATGTTTGTTTTTCCATTGACTGTAAATATCCCAAGGATAGTTTCTCCAGCCATAATCCATATTAAGTGCTCGCCATTGAACTGAACTAAGTGAATTTCTTGGGTTATAAGCTTTATATAAAGTTTGTTATTTCTTTTTAAAGTTATAGTAAAATAGTTATAGGTTTATGTAAATTACAAAAACTAAAATGTAGGGTTAAAGTAGGTAATATAATTATAACCATTTCCCCTTCACTAGTTTATCTCTGAGAATGGCCTAATTACCATCAAGTGAAAAGATTCTTGCTTGATCCTTTCTCAGAAGGGGAAATGCAGAACAATACAATCCAGAGCAAGTTATAAACATTATTTTAAAGTGAATTTGTGGCAAGTGATGGAAATAACAAAAATTAAAGGAGATTTATTTGTTGGTAGTTGTCTCTAGCAATAAAAAATTGAACATATCTTTATTATAAGTCTTTTATGAAAAATAATTTTTAAGTTGAATTGTTCTTATACTACTTCTCAAATCCACTTCTCTGCAACTATTTTTACTTCTAACAACAAAAAAATTTCTTATGTGACTAAAAGAATTTGATGTCAACCCATAGACAACATCAAATCATTACAATTCTTTTACACTGAGGAGTTTCATGCTGCTGCAGGTTTCTTGGATCTGAGATTAAAAGGCAGAAATATAAAACTGCTGCTACATTTGACTGGATTGCAAAATAAGCAGCACAGTTAGCCTGGATGTTAGAAAGGAACTTTAAAGTGCTGGAAGAAAAAAAAGCAGTCTTTCAGGGGTTGCTCCAGGAATTTAGTCTGAGATCAACCAAGCATCTGCAACAAAAAGAACTTGCGTTTTGCAGATACTTATAGGAGAATTATAGGAAAAGTCTGAAGTCCTGACCCTACTACTTATTAGAGTGAAGATGATCACGGTATTTAAATTTGCAGCCTCAATGTCCTCCTCTATAAATGAAAATAACACAAATTTCCCATGTTTATTCTGAAGCTAAAGTGAAATAATGTGAACAAGATGCTTTGTCCCAAACTTAGCATATGGAAAAGAATATTAGTTAATGTCTTCTTCCCACAACATTATCAAAGACTACACAAAGGGGAGCGTCAGATTTCTTGTCCGAAAATGAAAGAAAAACAAAGGATAAGAACAATGGCAAAGCTCATGTCTGTGTGAAAATTCTGCCTCTCGAAGAGATACACTAAAAATTTTAAAGACAAGACTATAAAAGCCTTCACTTTTGAGAAATTTATACTGAGATCAAAAAGAGACAATTGCAAAGTAGAACTCCTAAGAGCGATCATTAATATAATGAGGGTAAGCGTGGCAAAGGGTATTTTCAATGAGAATATTGAAGCTTGGACAATGGGGTTATCAGAAGTTGCATAATTTCTTTATAATATCTTTTGAACTTCTGAAGGTGATAGAGCTAAAATCGCAGCAATAACATGGCCAATGGAATTCTGGAAGAATCTGTTATATGCTCTATTTGTTTCTATTACAACCATAGATACTTGTATGTCTATGACATCAGAATTCATCTCAGATATGATTACTTCTCACTATCTGTACATTTATTCCACTATTTCAAGCCACTATCATCTCTGCTGGACCTGAGTCATAATCTAACTGATTGGCCAACTTTTACTTTCACCCCATTCTTCACAAAGCAGCAAAAGTGGTGCTTCATGTAAGTCAGCTCCTGACACCCTTCTGCTCAAAATCCAGGAGCTTCACATAACATAAAATAAAACACAACCTCTTTACCATAGTGTATGAAGATTTACATAAACCAGCTGCTTCCTTTCTCTTACCTTATCTTCAGATTTGTTTGCTTCCCTCCTTCAATTCTAATCACATTGTCTTCCTAACATCATTCAAACACAGCGATCCTGTCTTATGGCACTAGCAGCTTGGCTGCCCTCCACGTCTTCCTTCTCTTACTACGTGTGTGTCGTAGGTCAGATGTCGTCTTTTTAGAGAGCTTTTCCTAAGGGGAGTAGTACTCATGATGACACAGAAGCAAAATAAAGTTATTTCTTTAATGGCATCCAAAAAAATATTAAAACAATACTACTAAAACAGATGATTGGAACATAATGTAATCATTTCATATGAAGCAGAGTCACTCACTTTATTTAAAATGGCCACTCTCTACCCTGTCACATTCTATACATTTTTGACAGCTACAGTTTTCTTTACAGCACCTATAACTATATACTTTTTATGTCATATAATTATTTGTATCTCTATTTTTTATTTTCTGTCTTCCCTATAAGACTGTCTGGTCCATAAGGATAAGACTTTGCCTCTCTCACTTACTGCTACAAGTGTATCTGGTGTAGAGAATGATATAGTAGGTATGGCCACCTCTCCATCTCTTGGTTTGATGTAATCTTGTTTCCTAGCTTCCATTTCTGAAAAAAAAAAGTTTAAAAGATAGAAAAAGCTTGATTACAGACCCATATGTATCTCTCTGTCAATTCTGGACAAGCCACTTTCTAACTGTGGAACTTATGCAAACAAATTAAGCTTACTTAATTTCTTTACAAATTAAAGAAAATAGTACCTCAAAGAGTTGTTGCAAATATTAAAGCAACTTACTTTGAAACTATCTAGCCTAGTCTGGGCATATGGTTTCTATTTGGTAAAATTAATAGCCTTTTCCATCACCTTTACCTCTACACTAAACTGTTTCTGTTCCAATTTCTTAGCCTGGCTCTACCCTTCCTGCCTTCAGAGATTCTCACCATCTGAGGACACATACCTCCATACTCAGGCTTCGTGTTTTATTCTTAATTTTTCTGGCCAGACCCAATGAATAAAATACATGTATATTCTTTTTTCTATCTTTGCTTTTTTTTTTTTTTTTGAAATTATGTATTTCTACCTCTGTTTGACAACATGTGGTACCATATCCATAAAATGTGATGATATTGCTTGGTTGATTATAATATGATGTTTTCTTATTTTCTCAGTTGTTTATTGTTCCAGATAAATAGGTAAAAGTTAAAATATGTTCACTTTCTTAAACTCAGCAGCTTATAGTGCTATTTGTAACAATATAACATATCTAAAATAAATCCCAATAGTAATCTTTAAATTAGTCTAAACAAACTACCCTTCTAAATTTAATATGCCAACCATTTTAATTTCATGAGTAAATCAAGAATACTATATATAATTTTTATACTTAGAATCTAACAAAATGACTAGATCTATAAAGAAAATTAACATATTACTTTTTACATTTATACACAATTCTTTAAAAATGTAATTTCTCCACAAATTCAGAATTTCCAGAAACATATATTTTCTGGAATATCCTGCTTGGAGAGTTAAACTCTGAAGTGAGTCTTGTGTTTGGAGAGGCTGTCTAACCAAAACGTTGGGTTGGTTAGTGTGGGGCTCTGGTTTTCAGAGCTGCAGTAGATGCAGGATTGGGAGGACGCACTGCCACTTTACTCAGTGCCTGGGATTACATATAGTATCTACAGAGCATGACTTAACTGTTATTTTATCAAACTGTGTTCTTTTATGCATTATGAATATATAGTGCTTAGTAATATATATATATATATATATATATATATATATATACACATTTTTGTTTTGTGGATTTGCTTTGATTGTGTGAGTGGTATAGTCCCTAGAAATTATAAAAAAAAATAGGTGCAAAACTTTTTTTAACACTTCTTGTAAGAGTAATAATGTTGCAACTTAGTAGTATATCTATCTATCTATCTATCTATCTATCTATAAATAAATAAATATATATATATATATATACATATATATATATGGTACTTAAATGATAACTAAAGGTAGAATAATATCAAATAATAAAGAGTGATTATCATGGTTTGGGAAAGAACTTTAAAGTTTAACCTGAGATCCATAGGATAAAGATTTTCTTCAGACAGAAACAAAACTATCAGCCAAGACATTGAGGCATATAGGGAACTTACGAATAGAAGAAACTAAAAGAAGGTCAAAGAAAGTCCAGAACTTATGTGGAAGAGGAAGCAGAAAAAAGTTAATTTGATAGGTGTGCAGGGACCAGATTGGGTACAATATAATGGGTCATTTTGTGTTTGTATTTGCAATTGTATTTACAATTGAGTAACATTGTGAAATTTCAAGATATAGAAGGTTTTTTGTTTGTGTGTTTGTTTGTTTGTTTAAGGGAATAATATGGTCCAATTCATAATCTAAAAAGATTAATTTCTAGGTTCAAAAAATTCAAATAAAAGTAAAACTGGTTAGGAGGAAAGATATAAGATAGAATTTTAGTAGTTTGGCTTAAAATAGTTATAGAATGGTTAGAGAAAAATGAATGCGTATGAAACATATTTAGAAGGCAGAAATAATAGGAGTTGCAGATTGATTCACATGGGAGATTGAAGGAGACACTAAAGTTTCTAGCTTAAACATCTTGATAGGTAATTTTAACAATTACTGAAATGAGAAAATCCCAGAACAGAATCAGGTTTGTTGGATGAAATCAAAAGTTCTTTTTGAAAAATATTGTTTGATATATCTATAAAGCATCAATTCAGAAATGTCAGGTAGTCCAGTAACTATATGTTTTTAAAGGAAAAGAGAAAACTATACAGAAACAAACCTATTATGAGTTATTACTATCAACTGAAACTACAATGTCAGTTCTAACCATTCTTTGCAGACATGCCTTCAAAAGTCAAATATAAAATGTATGAATTATTCATGTGTTGATTAAGGAAAAGTCAGAAGGAATTATGAGTACCACTTCTCAAGATAATCACAATGGTTTCCCTCTGGTGTTAAACTCTCAGTAAGTTCTCATTCAAATTAGAAGTGCATTCCTAATATTTCAGTGCTCTCTGAAGTAACACTTGAATCAATGGAGGGAAATAACTAATAGCAAATCCAAAGATAGAAGAACTCTGGTAGACATCTTTATTTATTGGCTACATTGATTTTAGAGTAATCTAAAAGCACATATAATGTTAATATAAGCCTAATTCTTAGGTTACTAATGACTAAATTTAGTCAATTACCAGAGTGATAGTCCATAATTATGGAAAGGACATTCTTTAATTTTAAGTTGTCTTGCCACATGACTATGAGTGAGACCCTGCTTCATATGAAATGATTATATTATTTTCTAATATCTGATTTAGTAGTATTGTTTTAATAATTTTTATATCGCTCATCATTCCACTTCTAGCAACCTGTACAGTGTCTGATACATAGTAGTACATTATTGTTGAATGAATGGAGTAGCAAAATTCACGAGACTAGCAAGTTAAATCTAGGAACATTTAAAACTAGCAAGTTAAATCTAGGAAGATTGTATTTTGCAAATTTGCTTCTCCCCTTTTTGTTGTTCTCTCTAATCTGAATGAAAACTATTACCCTCATAAAATTTGGTTTCATTTGTTTTTTGCAAAAGCAGACACACTGTTTTCTACAAAAATAATAAAAATATTACTATGTGTTAGACATTGCCCTATTTAAGTGTAGTATTAACTCATATAATTTCTTCTTCTTTTCTTTGAGACTGTTGTCTTAATTATCTGCATCTTCAACAGGTCACGTAGGTAATAAATCTGTAGAGCTAAAATGACAATATCTCCTGTTTCTTCTTTTGTAGAGGATTCTTTAGGATTTTAAAAATGTCTGTTGTAAGCCTTGTTTGTCAGAGGTCACCCCTGTGTCTCTAAAGGTCAGCCCATGACTTTGGCAGATGTTATGCTCAACATCTTGAACTTCTTTTTGAAGATCTATGTGTGTATTGGCTTGTGAGCGCATTCAAAGACAAGCTACTTGCCAAATCTCCTTTTGTACTCACTTTCTACTTGGCTCTCTCATGTGCATAGTTTCCTAGACAGTCAGAGATGCATAGATAGTTTAACTAGTCATTCCATGGCTCTCTTATTTACAGAAACTATTGATAAAGTTCTAGCTCAGCCACCATTCACTCCAACCAGGATCACAATCTCAGACTATCAAAGATGTTGTTTTTCTCCATTTGTTTCCTACTACATTCACCACTTTAATCTGGAAAGTTCTGTGTTTTTATATTCTACATAAAATTGAATCCACATTCTCTGGTAGAAGAGCTACACATTTATGCAGCCATCTCCAAGCTGGTAAATTAACATTTCTCATCATTAATGCTTGGAGTAGGTAAGGAATAGAGCAACACCAGGCAAAAATAGCTGAAGATTCCCATTTTCTTCTCTGAAGCTATAGCACTGTTTCAAGAATTAATGATTATTAGTTTCTCTTGTGTCTTTGATTATTTTCTGGAGTCTGGATTTTTTTTTTCAGGATTCTGTCTGGTGTTATATGTGTGTGTGTGTGTGTGTGTGTGTGTGTGTGTGTGTGTGTGTGTGTAGAGGGATCACAAACCAATTCACTCTGCATAGTGGAAGTCCTACTTCAGTGTTTATTATTTTTAAAATATACCTAAAAGATCCATGTAGTATCTTTACATAAAGCACTCGGTGCATTGCTTCTCATAGTGGAAAGTCTTGTATTAGCATTATTTTTTAAATCACATTTCAAATGAGTAAAGTTCTCCCAAGGAAAATACACTTTATGTTTTAATCAATTTAGTAAAAAGTAAAACAGATTTTTTGTGTTTAAACCATATTTTTAGTGAATCTTTCTAGTCAGTGCTGTTCCCTATAGTTACTAAGTTATCTATCCTGACAGTTTTCATAGTTGTACAATACTATTCATTTTCTCAGATAATAGAATTTGAAAGGAATAAGTTTATTCTTATGAAAAAGGTCATAATTTGACAATTTTAAACTATATTCAAACATCACTAATTCTTATTATACTAATGATGTATTTAGGACCAAATTAAGGCTACCTAGTTATAAAAATGAATAATAAAAAAAATTTTGTAATTACAAGGGAAATATTTTAATTCATAAAATAAATTATTTTAGCCTTCTGAAGACCTTAGAAATGTCTAATTACATATTCTAATTATATATGTTTCATATGTTGATTATAAGTAATCTTTAATGAGTCATGAAAGCTTGTCTTCAGGCATCTTAATGGGCCATACATTATTGCCTCAACATATTATTCTTTGGACTTGATCACAAGAAGTTATTTTATTATAGACTACACCAAAAAAAGTGATTTTAGAGATTCATTGTGAATAATTATAAAATGTCTGTAATAAAGAAGACAATCACTGAGTTGTCAAAACACTGTCAACTCTTAGGCAATTCATTTTCAAAATTAACTATCTAGGCTTTGAGGCTAGGTTTGATACACGTGTCTCTAGGATATCTATGCATACATCTCATAATTAATTACATTCAATATGTCATAGCTCCATATGTATAGAAAGCATTGATAATTATTGAATGAATGACTAAAGATCTCTAATTTTTTTCTTCATTGTCAAAATAGATATAACATCAATATGACTACTCAGTGCAGTTACTCTGAACAACTTAATGTTGAATATTTAATGTGTCATTTACACACTGTAGGCTAGGCCCTTAACTGGTGCTTTATATAAATTCTCATTAAATTATGAAAACATATAGTATTACCCTTTTTATATAATGAAAGGTTATATATTTATCTGAGACACAGAAAAAATACATGCCAAAGCCAGATATTTTAATTCATTTTGCTAGATTCCAATGCCTATGAACTTTGTGATTCCACTATGAAAAATTGCATGGCAAATTACTTAAAAAAATCAAGCACTATATAAATAGAATTTAATATTACTTGAAAAGAATCACAAAATCCTAAGAAACCCATAAAGATGTAACCAAATGAGTCTGTGGTACAATCATTCTGTACAATTCAAAGTCATGTAAACATATTTATAAACTAGTGTAAAATAAGAGGAAGAAGAAGAAATAAGAAATAAACTTAGTAGGGGATCTGAAAATATCTCAAATACAAGCAAGTGTAGAAACTTTCATGTGGCTTAGAAAAAAGTGGAATGAAAGAAGAGGCATGGAAGTTATTTTTCAAATGCCTACATAATTTTCTTATGAAAGACAGATTAAACTCACCCTATGTGGCTCCTGAGAACAGAATTTAACCAGAAGTGGAAATAAGAGGAGCAGATTTTGAATTAACATAAAAACAAGAGGCGTAAGAACAGAAAGTGTTGTTTTTAGAGACAGGGACCTCTCTCTCTATCATTAAACTCAACAGAAAAGAAAATATGTATGTTAGGTAAGTGGGAGATTGAATTACCAAACATAATTTCTTTAATTTTTAATAATAGTAAATAGCAATAACCACAATGATAATGGTTTACCCCTTACTGTTTTCAGAACTACATGCAAATGATTTTAAAAATATATAATCAGAGATATGTGAATATCATCCTCAAGTCTCTCCTGTATAATGTAAACTCTCTTTCCTAGATCTTGTATTTAATTCTTGTTAACACTCTATTATTTTTCTTCTTTTCTGGGTCCAGCTTCTTGAATGCAGTCTAACATCACTGACTCTAGACACCTTTCATTAATTCCTGTTCCCCTAAATTATGGGTTAAGATCACTATAATTTCTATATGAATGTATTTTGTCTCTTGGTTCACTGGACAGACATGTTGACTTTAGAACTGCTAACCACTCACTGCCTAGAATTCCCTATCCCTTTGGATTCTCAGAGGCTAAAGATATTCTTTGCTATCCAAACTCCTGCTGGCTGAACTCAGGAACCAAATAGATTCAGATGATGAATATTTTTTCATGATTTAATCTATAATACTCTGACTCCTCACTATTCATTTTTTCATGTATTTATCCACCTCTATTTTTTTGTTTCCCATTTTTCATTTTCTAGGGTTTTCTCTTGTTCTGTTACTTTTAAGACTTCACCTATTTTGATGGTTTCAAATACTGCCTATATAATAATAACTGCTCAAATTATATTTTTAGTATTAAACTTTTCATCAAGCTTCTGTCTCATATGCACAACTCACTGCTCACCTGACCCCTGCGATATCCCCTGGAACTTCAAACTCAGTTTTTCGAACACTGAACACATCTACCTCTCCTTTAAATTTACTCTTGTGTTTTCTATTTTAGTCATGGGTCTCATTATCAGTCTAACCATTCGATGTATTAAATTGTTTGTCATCCTCAACTCCCCTCTTTCCTTCACATTCAGCTGATTGAAATTTTCTCAATAAAAATAGGTTGCGATAAAGCCTCATATTAATAATTACAACCCTCTAAATGTTTCTGCCTGTTTCTGCTCCCATTCTAACCTTTCTGCAAATTCAGCCTTTATCTTCCACCAGCTAAACATGTCATTTCATAAATTAAAATACTTTTAATAGTCCTGTCTCATGTTGGCAGCCAATGGCAAGAGCAGAGCTAGCAAAATCAAATGTCTACTTGGACCAGATAAAAATAAAAGTAGATGGGTGTAAGTACATATAAAATTTTATGAGAAGATGCCACAATGGCACAATAAAGAATGAATGTCATGAGTAGAAGCCTTCTTATTTCCAGGGGATTGTTTCCATGAAAAAATGAAGAATTGATGCTGCCAGGAAAACAGAATCAAAAGATATCAAAGTTCTGACTTCAATATAAAATATCTAATTTTTAATATTGACTTAATATGCCTCCCCAAAAGAAGAGTCTCTGTAGAATTTGTTTTTTTTTTTTTGACACTTGATCTACAGAATCTCCTTCCTATCTAATCTCTTTATCTCTGAATAGAAGGGCTTTTATATCTTAACATCTACCAACCTCAACTCCTATCTCTCAATTCAGTCTCTAGCAATAACCAACTTCTTCAATTTCTTTACATACACTATGCTGGTTGGTACCTTTACAACTTTGCTCATGGCGCTATTATTGCCTAGAAACTCTTACCAACATTCTACACTTGGTTAACTTCAAAACTTCTCTCAAAACAAAATTTAGTTTTTATGTCCTTAGGAAAGTTTCTCAAAGTTCTAAAATTAGACTAAATCTTTTCTATTTTTCATGTCACATTGTTATCACTTCTAGTACAGAACAGATAATGTGATTTTCAATGTGCTTGCTTGTCTGTCTCACAAGGTGATAATCTTCTTGAAGATGAGGACCAGTTTTTAGTTGTGCTGCATTCATATCACCTGAAAATAATAATAATAATAATAATAATAATAATAATAAATAGTGTAACGTATAAAACTATCATAAATGTTTGTCAAGTTCTTGAGCCAATGATCAGATCTTTGATCTGTCCAAATTTTACTGTTTTTCATAGTTTCTTATAGAAAGTAAGTTCTGGTATCTCAAACTTGCCTTTACTTTGCCTAAGTAAAACTCTGTAAGGATTAGAAAGTTGTGTGTGCTGAGGTTATTTAAAAAATTCAAGATGAATTTATTCCTCTTGTCAGCTAGCTCTGTGCACAAAGTAGAATCAGTTCACCATTTGGCACCTTAGTATGTTTTATTTTTCTTATCTTTTTCTTCCCTCTGTTTCACTTTTAAAAAAAAAATTGTTTTCTGGCTATGTTTTCTCACATGGAATAATTTTTCCCATGTTTCTGAAGAGTTATTTGCTTCTCCATCTTCAAATGACTCCCCAAGTTTAAATTCTTACCATTAACTTTCTTCATTTTTTTATGGCATTCCTCCAAAGATGAATGTTTATGCTGCTGTCTGTTTAGACTTTCTCAGAGCTTCTGCTCTATATGTGCTTGTGTCGAATACCAAATTTAGATTGTTTAACATTAGGAAGACTAAGCCTAACTGATTTAGTAATATCATGTAGTAAGTCACTACCCCACAGTGAATGCTAAAAACTATATTATTTACTTGAACTTTCCAGAAAGAATGAGAAACATGCATATTATAGATTTGCAAAGCCAAATTATACTTTGATTGTTATCATGTTTTTGTTGCTTTAACTTCCCTATGTGTTAAAACATGAATAAAATTGTTTGCTGACCTTCTCCTAGCCTGTTTTACTATTACAGTATTATACAATTATTATTATTCCTAAAGTAGTTAAACTGAATTGCAAGACAATGTGTACATTAAATATTGCATCAACTTTTTCCAATATACATTTCAAAATTGTTTTGTTAAGTTAGCTGAGTAGCAGAAAAAGGAGATCAAGATAACTTAGTTTTTGCTGTTTTCCAGTACTATTCTCTGCATCCCTACTTATGCGTGTATTAATGTTGACACTTGACATTTTCACAACAATAAAAAAATGCTAAAAATGATTGAGTCATTTACTAAAGGCTATACAATTAGCAAATAGTCAAATAAGGATTCTAAAACCAATGCTATAACCACTACACTTGTATACTCAGCACCAGGGTACAGAAATAGAACCAATGAAGGTGAATAGTACCCACAAAGAAGAAAAATCTGCCCTGGAAGCAATTTTACAAGATATGACATTAAATATACCTAGTCATACCTATGTATATATATACCAGTTTGACTACTTCACACTGGTGAACAACAAATTAATTCAATAAAAGAAACAGTAAGACATTTTTTTCTAAAAACTTTTTTGGAAATCAAACTGAACTATCAAAACAGGATTATGTTTTATATGTAGAGACTAATGATGTCACTAAATATACTATTAAAATTTTTTAATATTTAAATTATTCTTTAAATCAAGATATTAAAACAATATAAAAATACTTCCATAGTCTTTTTATTTTAAAATGTCTTTTTAAATTAATATTATCAACTTTTTCATAAAATTGTATTTGGTGATAGACCGCCATCTTTGTAGGGATCTAAAAATATTAATGGAATTTGCAATGACATATTTCCTGCTCCTCAAAGAATGTGGCTTATTATTTTATGGCAATCATAAAAATAGCAACTGATGAATAATGGGCTGGCTCTTTGATGATTTCACTTACTTTTTAGCAGATCCCACTAGTCCATGAAGTATTGAAGTAAATGTTTAGCAACACTATTATTTTTGCATACTTTCAAACACATGTATAGAGAAGAAAATAGTTAATTTTGAAAGAGAACCCAGACTGGTTATATCTTAAGCCACATAAAAAGATATTTGCCAACAGCTAATGATTTTCTGAAATGACTACTGAAATGTATTTAAATTAACATTTATTATATAAAACATTGTTTAAATTTTTAAATGACAACAGGCTTAACTGTTGAAATAGAGAATAAAATGACATAATAAAGAATATTAGAGAATATAGTCTTTCCTCTTGATTTTAAAAAATTCTCTATCTTAATATAAAATTTTAAAAACAAAACAAAACAAAAATACATGATCTTTTTACTCTTTATACTTGTGAATAGTTCAAATGACATTATTTGTATCAGCTGAAAATTTTAAATATATTTTAAATGATCAATAATATCTCCTCATGGTGACTTAGTAGACCAAAACGAAAATACATAAACATGAATTATCTATCCTCTGTCATCTTTCATGCCTGAACTTTAGAGGTAAACGGTTATAAAAACTTAATGTGTATCCATGCAATAAATCTATGCATGTTTATATTAGATTGAGACTGGGTGGGGAGGGCTGATATGTTTGCTTTAGTAAGACCAGTTTATACCATCTTTATTAATCTGAACTTTTTTCTCTACCTCACAGAATTAATGATATATTATATTTTTTCTTTCTTTCTAAACTTGCTTTATTTTAGAACTATCTATATTAAATGGTAACACAAAAAACAAAATTTATCAACTTTTTTCTGAAAATATACTGAAATATTAGAAAATATATTCCCTAAAATGTAGCCTCCTCATTTCAAGTAGTCATAAAAAAAATAAAAATTACTTCAGAAAAGTAATTTAGGATCAAAGCAATATACAGATGAGTAAACTTATTATTACTATTATTTTCATTAATTTCATTAATGTTAATTTTTAATGAGTGCTTGAATAAGCTTCCTACTACACTTACTCATTTAAATATGCAATCTCATTTAATAGTTCTTATAAGAATTATAAGAATTGTAATATTTAGGAACCATTATAATGTCCATTTTAGAGAGAGATTAGTAATTTGCTCACACAGTCTCAAAACCAGAATGCAACAAAGACCTATAGCAAATGTAAAATAAAGCAAAGCATCCCTCTCCTCAAAACAATATTGAAGTAAGAAATGGCAAGAATTTAAATAAGAACTGTGGAAATAGAAAATGAAAAAAAGAAAAAGGAGAAAAATTAAGAAACCTTAATTTTTTTATTACTCTTTTATGTCATTATATGCATTTGCTCATAAAAATTGTTTATAGCATTTCCACATCTTGGTGTATTTAGAAACTCTGTCATGCTAACATATTTTCTATATTATTATACCATAACTGTAGTAGATATTCTTTCTCAGAAGCTTGTGGAATTCATGTGTGAAACAACAGATTTTTTTCATTGACCTTTATTAAACAACTGGCCAGTAAAATTGACAGTATTAACCCATAATATGCTAAATGTGCATGAAGCAAATAAGCTACTTTCAGGAAGTGGCATCTTACTTTATCAAGTTGAAAGCTATGTAAACTGATAAAATATGATGAGAACCATCTTCAGATATAAGCCCTGGCCTACCAAATATACTATTTGAGTGTATATTCACATATATTTAAGTTAAAATAGGTAATAAATGCTTGTCTCTCTCTCTCTCACTTTTTTTTTTTTTTTTACCAATTTCCTGCTTTAGCACGCTTTGATTAACCAGTCATTTTTTGTTAAAGATCACATTCGATAAGAAGGTGTCTAAAAAATATATTTAGCCACCACAGGAGATATACATAATCAAAAGTAGATGATTTTCTATGTAGTACTGAAATGTACCTGATTTTTTTATATTTTAAAAATAATTTTACTTATTTAACAGAAATGAAAAAAAAATCATATAAAAGCACCAAAGAAAGTAATAACAGACCTAAAAATCCTATGAGTTAATGTCTGCCATCCACTTCTACTTTTGATTATTTCTTGGCTACAGGAGATAAAATCGTTTAATGGTACCAGAATACTTCTCATCATATCCTGATTTGAGAACTGAATGACATGAGCCATGCATTTTCTTCCTTTTGCTCATTGACATTTGACGAAAACCAACCAATTTCACAGGACTTATAATTAAAACTGTTTCAATAATACTAAAATGCTAGAAATGTAGAATAAAGTAATGTATCTTCTTATATTTACAGACTATTTCAATTTACTTCAGAGAAAAGTTTTAGTAATTTTCATGCAGAAACATGCCAGAGGTTATTATCACCTAGGATCAGCAATGGAATTCTTGTGGTGATTTGGCCAGCCAGTTGTCCAATTACAGAAAACCATCTTGAGGACCTGCTTCCTGGAAAAATATCTGCTTTTGTGGGGTTTTCCAAATAAGCTGACTCTGATAAATGTATTTAAATAGGTTATTTGGAATGTAATCCAAATCAGGATAAATCCAAATCAGGAAAATGAGACAAGGAAGAAAAGACAACTAAAAAAGCATGTGTATAAATCAAGATTCCACTTAGGGAAACAATTCCACTTAGCTTAATCTCACTGATGCTGGTTTGCAAACAGGCTCCCAAATACAGAGGGCAAGAAGAGACCAAATAAAAAGGTATGTTACTCCAAATTTGTAGGTGGCAGGTTTAATAAGGAAGAGAACTTACTACATACAGGTCTGTCTTGAATGTCATAAAATAGGTAGATCACACCTGCCTGCCAAAACCTTAAGTTTATATAGAGGGCTTGACTGTGTTTAAGCACAAATATTGTCCAGATGGTCTCAATAACACATTATTATCTCGAGGCTATGTCCTCAAAAATTGCTGCTGTTAGGTCCAGAAGGGCCTTATCCCTACCCAGGTAGTGTGGGAACAGACTCCTCCCTTATCTTTTGTGTGAGAACTGACCTTGTGTCCGGGTTGGCAATAGTACATGCTCACCTCCATTTTACTTGACTTTCCTCTCTTCCTCATTAATTTACCCCCTGAAATATTCCCACCAAAAAAGCCCACCTCAAACTTCATATAATTTTCAGGTCCTCTCACATGCAGAGTTGATGCCATCTTCTGCTCAGTCTGGCTGTCACTCTGCTACAATAAACCTTGCTTAACTTCTTCGGCCTTGCATGTCCCTCCTTTGGCAAACCTAACAGCTGTCATTGTGGGAATGGTGGGAAGAACGTACATTCCAAGGACAGGAGAGGCGGTCAGGAGTCTCTAATTGACAGGGTCCAGCTCTTGGGTCAATTGATTGTCATATCCTCCGAGCAAGTGAGGAGTTCTGGGAAGCTCTATACAACATTCATTTCAGAGTTAACCCATTGGGGGAGGAAAGAGAACTGGGATATTTATACAGCAATTACCATTAGCTGAGGACCCCAGGAAAAAAGGAGACATTAATCAGACACTGTCAGCCTGGCAGGTGATCTAAAGGCTCTGATGGCTAAAGCATTAAAGAAAAAAAAAAATTAAAACAGGTTTTAGCAGTTGAATACCTGGCCTCTGCACTGATGTAAGAAGAGAACAAGTAAAACCTACTCCAGTGTGCTATATCTTCCAGGTTATCTCCTGGAAGATGTTAACTGGTAGCTTTTCCTGCACTTAATTTAATTTATAGATTTTCCCCTTGAAGTTACGTATTTTATCCTCTCTAATCTACATCTTAAATATTAGTATTGCTTAATATGAATCTCACTTTCCTCAACAGCAAAATGAGCATACTGCTCACTGGTTTTACATATGTTTCATAAAAAAATATGTTTTTATTTTAATTATGCTCTCCTATGAAGTGTTTCATGTAATCTAGTATGAACTTTGATTACATGATGTCTCATGGGACAGACTAAAAAAATATATATGAAGAGGCATGCATTACAATTAGAGTACTTCATTAGCAAGTTAAATGTGAAGGAATATGAAAGGCAAGAATTTCATTACCAAGAAAAAAATAAGAACACTGGTACTGCATAAATGAGTCAAACATTGTCTCTGGACTCCAGCTTACATTTAAAACAAATATACCATGTATTAAGAAGTAATAGCTAAGTTGAATATTTTAACCACTAAAATAATTGAAAAAGTAATTGAAATGTTCTAATAAAGAAAATGCTAACACTACATAGTTTTATCTATATGTTCTAAGAATAGATAAATCCAAGCTTATACAAAAATTCACATAATATATAAAAGGAGAAAAATTCCAAGATATTTTATGATGCTACTATTCTAACATATTTTTTAAAAAGCAGGGCTCTTGTCAATATGGTAAATTAGGTAAACACTGAGCTCACCTTACAAACTAAGTCAAAAATTATAATTAAACTAAAGAAATACCATCAATGAAAAACACTTGAAGTCTAGCTGAACAAAAGTTCTATAACTAAGACATGCAGAAGTCATGATGAAACTGGTCAAAGGGTCGAAGACGTGGAAAGGGCTAGTTCCACACCCACATATGGTGGTTAAAAATCAGATAACTAGGCTGTGAAGGTCCCACCTCAGAAGCAGAGTGTCATAGCCTCACATTGGGCTCCCCAGCCTAGGGTTCCAGTGCTAGGAAGAGAAGTTTCTCACAATTCTGGCTGTGAAAACCAGTGGATGATATGGCTGAGTGAGACAAAGGGTGGCTAGAGTACCGGACATTCTTCTTAAAGGGCTTGAGTATGGACTTACACACTGATGGACTTACTCCCAGATCCAACACTGGGCCAGAAATATACAGGGAGAAACTGAATTGTCTAGCTTCAGGGTGAGGGCTAGAGGGGCAGCTTTCTCCCAGATGGAAGTGCTAGTAGAAGCTGTTATTTCTTTGTTGAGTCTTCTCACTCCCAGTGTAAAAATGCAAGCAGTCACCATATCTGAATCTCCATTAACCTTGCTAACACCATTTGCTTTGCCCAGGTGATTTTCGCAGACCCTACCCATCTAAACTTACAGGCCCACCCAAGCCTCTGCCAGTAGCTTTTCCATACAAACAACCTGTCTTGGCTCATGCTGGGAACTTTTCCTAAATCTCTCAAAGGTTCACAAACCCCAAACAAGCAAAATCTGGCTTCAGTGTGCCCCATACCTCTTGCCAGGAAGCTCTAACCTGGCATTATGGCAGCCAGCCTCAGTTCTCAGCTTAGCCTCTCTAAGGCACCTCCAAGCCCAGCACACATGGCAACCTTCTGTAGATTATTTTGTAGTTTACACTAAAGGGCATGTGTAACCCACACAAGGAACACACCTAGAACACCCAGATTTGGTGACCAGGAAGACTGTGTCACTCGACTCCCAAAGATCACTTACTTCATAAGTCCACTCGACCAAGACTGGGAGACATAACATTTCTACCTAACACATATCCACAAAAAGGATACAAAGAAACATGTACCAAATGAAAGAACAAAGCAAAGCTACAGAAAAAGAACTAAACAAAATGGAGACAAGCAGTATATCCGATGCGGAGTTCAAATCACTGGTTATATCTCTACTCCATAATCTTAGTGAGAACTTAAAAAAAGAAAAGACAATAAACATAAAAATGGAGATAGAAACATAGAGAATTAGTCAGAAATAAAGAATACAATAACTTAAATGAAAAATATATTAGAGGGAATCAACAATAGATTGGATGAAACAGAGAATCGAATCAATGATTTGTTAGACAATGTATCAGAAAATATCCAAACAACAAGGAAAAAAAATTCAACAAAATGAGGATACTTTAAGGGGCCTCTGGGACAACATCAAACACACCAATATTGCCATCATTGGGGGTACTAGAAGGAGAAGAGAAAGAGCAAGAAACTGAAAACTTATTTGAAGAAATACTAAAATTTCCCTCTAGGGAGAAGTATCTGTTCAGGTCCTCTGTCCATTTTTTGATTGAATCATTCTCTTTTTTTTGTTATAGAGTCGTATGAGTTCTTTGTATATTTTGGTATTAGGTCCTTATTGGAGGTGTTTCTTGCAAATATATTTTTCCATTCAAATGGTTGTCTCTTTAACTTATTGACAGTTTCTTTTGCTGAGAAGAAGCTTTTCAGTTTGATGTAGTACTATTCATTTATTTTAGCTTTTACTTCCCCTGTTTTTGAGGCCAAATTCATAAAATCCTCTTTAATTCCAAGGTCCTTGAGTTTTGTTTCTATGTTTTCTTCTACACATTTTATTATTTCAGGTCTTATATTCAGGTCTTTAATACATTTTGAGTTAATTTTGGTGTGTGGTGATAGACAACAGTCTAGTTTTATTCTATAGTTAACCTATACAATTTATCAAAGAGGCTTTCCTTTCTCTACTGTATGTTTTTGGCTCTTTTGTTGAAAATTATTTGCCCATATAAATATGGGATGACTTCTGGACTCTCAATTTCGTTCTGCTGCCTGTTTGTCTGTTTTTCTGCTAATACCA
Organism: Macroglossus sobrinus; assembly: GCA_004027375.1. Lineage (NCBI taxonomy): Eukaryota > Metazoa > Chordata > Mammalia > Chiroptera > Pteropodidae > Macroglossus > Macroglossus sobrinus. Next base: position 27,421 of record PVKZ01001211.1, on the reverse strand, counting down.
TGCATGCCATTTTGATTACTGTCACTTTGTAGTATAATTTGAAGTAGGGGTGAGTGATGCCTCCTGCCTCATTCTTTTTTCTCACGATGGCTTTGGCAGTTCGGGGTCTTTTGTGCTTCCGGACCAATCTGATTATTTTTTGTTTTATTTTTTTTTTTAAATACTGATGGTATTTTGATGAGGATTGTATTAAATTTGTGTAATGCTTTAGGCAATATGGTCATTTTAAGTATGTTGATTTTTCCAGTCCTAAAACACAAAATATCTTTTTTATTTTCTTGTATCTGCTTAGATTTCTTTTAATAGGATCATATAGTTTTTATTATATAGGTCTTTCATGTTTCATGTTTTGTTAGATTTATTCATAAGTGTTTGATTCTTTTCTTTTTGTTGCAATAGCAATAGGAATTATTTTTCCACTTTTTTTCTGATGCTTCATTATTAGAGTATAGGAATGCTATGGATTTTTGAATGTTGATTTTATATCCAGAAATTTTATTATATTTGCTTATTTTTTCTAGTAGTGTTCTTGTGGAGTCTTTAGGGTTTTCTATATAGAGAATCATGTCATCTGCAAATAGTGACAGTTTGACTTTTTCATTTTCTATTCAGATGCTTTTTATATCTTCTCTTGTCTGATTGCACTAGCTAGGACTTCCAATGTTATATTGTATGAGAGTGGCAACAGTGGACACCCATCTGGTCCTGGACTTTTACTTTTTGGTAGGTTTTTGATGATTGTTTCAATTTCCATACTGTTGATCACTCTATTTAGATTTTCCAGTTTTTTTTTTATTCAGTCTAGGATGATGGTATTTTTCTAAGTAATGGTCCATTTATTCTAGGTTATTAAATTTGGTGATATATATATTTTTATAGTATTCTTGTATAATTTATTATATTTCTGCAATGTCAGTCATAATTTTCTCTCTTTCATCCCTGATTTTGTTTATTTCTGTCCTTTCTCTTTTTTCTTTTGTGAGTCTAGTGAGGGAGTTGTCAATTTTATCAGTCTTCTCAAAGAACCAGCTCTTTGTTGCATTTAGTTTTCTATTGTATTTTTTTTTGTATGTTTTCAATTTCGTTTATTTTTGCTCTAATTTTGATTATTTTTTTATTATTTTTGCTGACTTTAGGCCTCCTTTTCTAATTTTGTAAAATGAAGCCTAAGGTTGTTTATTGGAGCTTATTTTTGTTTTTGGAGATAGGCCTGTAATGATATAAACTTTCCTCTTAATACCATCTTTGACATGTCCCAAAAGTTTTGATATGTTGCATTATCATTATAATTTCTTTCTATGTATCTTGATCTTCCTTTTTATTTTTCCTCTGATCCAGTTATTCTTCAGTAGCATGTTGTTTAATTTCCATGTAGTTGTGGTTCTTCTTGCTTTCTTTTTTCAAGTTGATCTCTAGTTTCAAGGCATTATAATCAGAGAATATAACTGGTATGTTTTCAACCCTCTTATATTTGTTGAGGCTTATTCTGTGTCTCAATATGTAGTCAATTCTTGAGAATATTCCATGTGCACTAGAGAAGAATGTGTAAGCAATTATTTGGGGATGGAGGCTCTGGAAATATAAAATATGTCCAGTTGATTTAATGTGTTATTTAAGAATGTTATTTTCTTATTGATTTCTGTTTGAATGATCTGTTCATGTATGACATTGGGGTATTAAGGTCTCCTACTATGATAGTGTTTTGGTCTGTTTCTCTCTTTAGTTCCATTAGTAATTGTTTGACATATTTTGGGCTCCTGTTTAGGAATATAAATATTAATAAGTATTATGTCTTCTTGGTGCATGATTCATTTTATCATTATGAAGTGTCCCTCAGTATCTTTCTTTACCTTTTTTATTTTGAAATCTATTTCGTTTGATATTTGCTTCACTATCCTGCTTTACTCTGAGTGCCATTTGCTTGAAATATAATTTTTCACCTTTCACTTTAAGTCTACATTTGTCTTTGGAGCTGAGATGTGTCTCCTGGAAGAAGCATATGGTTGGACTTTGTTTTTTGATCCATTTTTTAGCTCTGTGCCTTTTTATTGGTGAGTTTAGTCCATTTACATTTATGTACTTATTGAAATATGAGGTCTTCTAATAGCCATTAATGGAAGTTGTGTTCTGCTTTTTTTTTTTTTTCAGAATGAAGATTTATTATATAAATGTTTCTCTAGCCCGTTGCATATAAGATGTTTTTCTTTTGGTTTTTATTAGGTGGCATTTAAGCCTTACTGATGCCTTTTCTTTTTCTTTCTTATAGATGTTTAAGTGTGCTCACTACCCTCAGTCTCAATTCCTGACAGTTTTAGTGATAGTTTTGGCAGTGTCTGCTCAGATTTCCCTGTTCTCCAAGGTGTTCAGTCTCTGCGGGGAGGGTTCCTCTGGGTTGGGGATGAGAACTGCAGTTTAGCCTCAGTTTTGCAACTGCAGCTGGTAAAAATCAACTGTTGTTTCTCTGCTGTACTACTTCTCTGCTTTCTGCCCTGATGACTGGGCCCTGCGGCCAGCTGTGTGGCACTCACAGCACTCCCAGGCAGTGCTGTTCAGAGAACTCCCCTCATCTTCTCCCCACCACCCCACTCCTCCTTCTGCAAGGAACTTCTGTAGCTGCAAGAGGCAGCTTCTTTATTTCTCCCTGTCCACACTCGGGGTTCTGACCTGTGGTAACTTTTATGCACAGATCCCATGTTCAGATGTGCTGGTGTGCAGTTTGGTTATTTTTTTTGTTGAGTTTTAAATGTTCAGCTTATTGTTATTTCAAGAAGGAAGATCTGGGGTCATCTCTTGCTCCACCATATTTCTCCAAACTCTCTAGAGAAATTTCTTTAAGAAGCAGAAAAATGAAAATCAAAATTAAAAAGATGAATAATAAAGTGTTAATAACTACATCTCTATCAATAATTACTTTAAGTGTAAATGGATTAAATGTTCCAATCAAAACATCGGGTGGCTGAACAGATAAGAAACCAATATCCTTAGAAATACTGCCTATGAGAGACTCGTTTCATATTTTCTTTCACACAAACTGAAAGTAAAAATTGGAAAAGGTATTTTATTAAAATGTAAACAAAAAATCTAGGGTAGTAATACTTATACTAGACAAAACAGATTTTAAAACAAAAGCTATAACAAGAGACAAAGAAGGAATCTACAAATCCACTTTTGTGTATTTTTTTAAGAAACTCAAAACACTACTTCAAAATGACATATGCACCCATATGTTTTTTGCAGCATAATTTATAATAGCCAAAATATGAAGATAACTTCGGTGATCATCATAGATAAATTGATAAAAAAAAAGAGGTGGTAAATATATGCAAGGAAATATTATTCAGCCATAGAAAGAATAAAATTGTGCCATCTGCAAGAATATGAATGGGCCTAGAGGTATTATACTAAGTGAAAAAAGTCAGAGAAAGATAAATACCATATAATTGTACTTATATATGGAATCTAAAAAATAAAATAAATGAACAAACAGAAAAAAACTCATAGTTAAAGAGAATGTTTTGAGGATTGTCAGATAAAAGGAGGTTTGAGAAGATAGGTAAAAATGGGGAAGGGATTATAAAGGTAGTTATAACTATTGGTAGTTATAAAATATTCAGGGGATGTTAAGTTAGCATAGAGAATATAGTCCATAATATCATAATAACTATGTATGGTATAAGATGAGTACTGGATTTGTCAAGGTTTCTTAAGTTATATAAATGTCTAATCACTATGTAGTGCACCTGAAACTAATATATCGTATGTCAACTGTAACTGAAAAGTAAAAAATTATTTTTAAAAAAGCAGAAGTAGATGGAGAAAGATAAAAGGAGAAAATGTTCAATATATTTGTAAAATATACACTGTGGCTGCAGATGAGAAAACTCTAAACAAAATATTAACAAACAACATATATCAGAAAATTATTCCCTTAAATGCTAGAAAAAATTTATCTAAAATACATCATTAAAGTATTATTCTTACCAAACCAGCAATGGATGGGAGTACTTTAAACTGAAAAAGGGAATTGATAAAAAAAAAAATACAGCAAACATATTGAATGCAAAAAATTTAGTATCTCCTTAAAGAACATAAATAAGACAGTGATACCTGCTTTTATTACTACTTTCAAACATCAGTATGTCCATCATCAGTATACAAGAAGTCCTTTTGTTTCACATTCTCACCAGTATTTATCTCTTGCATTTTTAATAATAGACATCCTAACAGTCGTGAGATGATATCTCACTATGAATTTTATTTGCATTTTTCTGATGATTAGTGATGCTGAGCACCTTTTTATATTCCTGTTGGCCATTTATATGTCTCCTTTAGAATGTCCATGCATGTCTCTTGTGTATTTTTAGTAGATTATTTTTTGTGTGTATAAATTATATGAGTCCCTTGTGTATTTTGAAGATTGACCACTTTTTGGATAAGTGATTTTTCAAATTTCTCTTCCATTTCTTAGGTTGCTTTTTTTATTTTACAAATGGTTTTCTTTGCTGTCCAGAGCTTTTTAGTTTGTTATAGTCCCACTTGGTGATTTTTGCCTTTTTTGCCATTGCTTTCAGTGTCTCGAATCCAGAAAATTATTGCCAAGACCAATGTCGAGTAGCTTACCCCATTTTTATGTAAAACTTTTATAGTTTCAGGTCTTATATTCAAGTCATTAATTCATATTGACCTGATTTTTGTATATGGTGCTAGATTGAAGTCCAGTTTAATACCTTTTAATGTGGCTATCTCATTTTCCTAAAACCATTTCTGAAAGAATATCCTTTGCTCATTATATATTTTTATCAACTTTGCCAAAAATTAAGTGACTATACATGCATGACTTTGTTTCTGGGTTCTCTGTTTTGTTCTTTTGATTCATGTGTCTGTATGCCAATACCATACTTTTATAATTATGATAGCTTTGTAATATTGTTTGAAATCATAAGGTGTGATACCTCCAACTTTGTGCTTATTTCTCAAAACTTCTTTGGCTTTTCAGTCATCTGTGGTTCCATACATACTTTAGGGCTGTTTTTTCTATTTCTGTGTGAAATGCTATTAGAATTTTGAATAGAAAATTCATTAACTCTATGAATTGATTTGAGTGATTATGTACATTTTAACGATATTAATTCTAATCCATGTCAATAGAATATCTTTTCATTTATTGTCTTATTAAATTTCTTTCATCAATATCTTATAGATTTCAGAATACATATCTTTCCCTTTATTATTTAAATTTATTCATAAGTATTTTTGATGCTATTATAAATAGGATTGTTTTAATTCTCTTTTTGATAGTTTGTTCTCAGTATGTAGAAATTCAACTGATTTTTGTGTATTAACTTTGTATCCTGAAAGTTTACTAAATTAATTTATTAGTTCTAATAATTTTTAGGTGGAGTCTTTAGGGTGCTCATATATAAGATCACATCATCTGCAAGTTTTCTTCTTCCTTTTCAATTTAGATATATTTTGTTATTTTTATTTCCTAATCCTCTGCCTAGGACGTTCAGTACTATGTTGAATAAAACTGATGACAATAGATATCCTTGTCTTGTTCTTGATCTTAGAGGTAAAACCTACCTTTTCACCATTAATAATGATGTTAGCTGTGGGCTAAATCCTTCTCGATCATGATATATGATCATTTTAATGTACTATTGAATTTTACTTGCTCTTATTTTGTTAGGAGTTTTTGCATCTATGTTTATAAGAGATATGAGCTTGTGATTTTCTTTTCTTGCAGTGTCCTTGTCTGGCTTTGATATCAAGGTATCGCTTGTCTCATATGATTAATTTAAAAATATTTCTTCCTCTTCAATATTTTGGAATAGATTGAGAAAAGTTGGTACTAATTCTACTTTGAATATTTGATAGAAGTCACCAGTAAAACCATCAGGTCCTGGACTTTGTTGGGAGATTTCTGATTATTGAGTCTATTTTCTTACTCATTATTGATCTGTTCAGATTTTGTGTTTCTTCGTGATTCATTCTCGATGGATTGTATGTCTAGAAAGTTGTCCATTTCTTCTACTTTATCTAATTCCTTGGTATATAATTGGTCAAAGTAATTTCATCTGATTCCTAGTATTTCTGATTATTGGTATAAAGTTTCTTTTTTCATTTCTAATTTTATTTATTTGAGTTTTCTCTCTTTCTTACTTTAGGTAGTTTTTCAATTTTATTTATCTTTTTAAAAATCAGCTCTTAGTTTCATGATCTTTTCTAATCTTTCTAGTTTATATTCCTTTTATATTCCTGATCTTTATTTCCTTTTTTCTATTAACTTTAAGTTTAGTTTGTTCTTTTTGTATTTTCTCGAGTTATAAAATTATGTTGTTTATTTGATATCTTTATTTTTTTCTTAATGTATGTGTTTTTCACTATAAATTTTCTTTTTAGAACTGTTTTTGTTGAATACTATAAGTTTCAAAATTTGTATTTTCATTTTTATTTGTTTCAAGATAATTTTTTAGTTTCCTTTATGATTTCTTCTTTGACACATTAGTTGTTCAAAAGCATGTTGTTTAATTTTTACATAATTGTGATTTTTTTTTTGTAATTAAGTCTTGGTTTTTATACCATTGTGGTTAGAACAGATCCTTGATATAATTTCAAACTTTAATTTTTTATCACTTGGCTTGTGGCCTAACATGTCATCTAGTCTGCTGAATGTTCCAAGTGCACTTGAGAAGAATATATATTGTACTACTGTTTGTTGGAATACTTTGTATATATCTATTAGGTGTATGTCATCTAATATGTAGTTTAAGTTCAACATTTTCTTATTGATTTTCTGTCTGGATGATCTATCTATCCATTGTTGAAATGGCATATTGAAATCCCCTACTATATTATAGTGCAGTCAATTATTCCCTTCAGATCTGTTAAATTCATTTTATATCTTGAGATACTCTAATGTTCAGTGCATCAATATTTTCAATTATTAAGTTTTCTTGATGAATCAACCCCTTTATCATAATATTATATAATTTTATCTTTCTATAATAATGTTCTTTTTCTCTTGTTACAGTTTTTGGCTTAAAGTTATTTTGTCTGATATAAATATATCTACCCCTGATTTTTTTCAGTTTCCATTTGCTTGGAATATTTTTCTATACTTTCACCAGAAAGAAAATTTTAACTGAATACCAATACTGCACAATATAAAAAAAAGACTGATCAAATAAACCACTTTAAAATTAAAAAAATTATCTTTCAAAAAAAGCATATAAATAAAATGCAAACACAACTTACAAACTAAAATAAAATATTTGCAACTAATTAACTGAGAATAAAATAGAATGCAGAACATAAAAGACTTAAGAAACCAATTTTAATAAAAGATAAACAACTAAGTTAGAAAATGAAAAAAACATAAACAATCTTAATAAACACAAATATACAAATAACATTAAAGTATACTCAGTGATATTAGTAATTGACTTCATAAACATCTGTAGGTGTACGGGATTTGACACTCTTGTATTGCTGATGGAACTACATTGATAACCACCACATGGGTAAATAATTTTGTACTTTCTAGTAAAACTAAAAATGCATTTGCCCTGTGTTGAATCTGGGCATATATCTTAGAGAAATTATTGTACATATATTTCAGAGATTTTTCTGGATAAATAAACTCTTACACGTGTACATCAAGATTTCTCACAAAAACATTTATAACTAAACTAGAAACATCAAATTTTCCACAGACAAAATTTTGAATAAAAAATGGAGTATTCACATATACAGGTTAAAATACTTTATAACATGGAAATGAATCAATTTCAGCAAAATTGACAACATGGATGAATCTCAAGAACATAATCTTTAAAAAGAAAATGTTAGAAAATATATACAACGTGAGTCCATTAATATGTGTTTAAAAACCTGAAAAACTAAATACTATATTGGCAAGGTCATGTGAGATTAAACAATTTCAAAAAGTGAATAAATGCAGAATTGAGGATATTGGTTACCTCTGTAAGGAGAAGGAGAGTGATAGGCTTAAGTAAAGTTTACACAGGAGACTTCAAAGGAACTGATAACCGTCTATTTCTTAAGTTGGTGTATAAATGTTCCTTTATTTTCTTTTACTTTTTATCTACATTATAAATGCCATTTTTATTTCAATAATTATGAAGGTATTTAATAATAAATCCAAAGTTTTTGTAGTATTTCTTCCTTAGGAAATATATAAGGAATATGTATAACTTATCTTACCTTTAAAAAGAATTTTAGACTAAACTTAAGTGCTATGAAATCAATGATATGGCAACATATAATCTGAGGTCAAAAATTACTTCTTATCAATATTATAATAAGTTTGTCTTCCCACATAAAAAAGCAAAATAAACTACCAAATATTTAGTCCAGTAAATCTTTTTATTAATATTTGTATGGTAGACTAACTTATGATTTTTTTGTCCTAGTGCAATAATATTGATCTGCAGCCATTCGTTGAAAGACTATGTATTTAGTTACCTAAAGTAAGTAATCTTAAGTGTAGTTATATCTAGTTCAGTGATATATTGAAAACAAAGAAACACTTAAAACAAAGTCACTATAATAAAATATTCCTTGGCACTAAAATCTTAAAAAGCATTGTAGGACCATAGACAAATATAATATTGCTTTCTAAAGAAACAAAGTTCAGCCAAGAATAGAAAAACCTTGAGAAGTCATGTAAGCATATAATCTAATGCCACCAAAACACTTAGTTTCGATTTTCTTCAGAATTATTAGATATAAACAATACATGATCTAATTTGATGTTCTAAACTTTTATACTTTATAGCTAGAATGTCATATTTAGAATATTTCTTAGAGAAATTTCAAACATATGCAATGTAAAGAAAGTAGTATTTTGAACCCTTATGTACCTATCACCCAGCTTAAACAATCATCAAAGCATTACCAGTCTTATTTTCTCCATAACCCACACATTTACCCACTTAGACAACATTACTTCATCCGAAAACATTTTAGTTGTATGTGTAAAACACAATACCTACCTTTTAAAATATAACTGAAATATCTTCACGGCTTCACAAAAAAAATAATAATTTTGAATATTATCAAATATATAGGCAATACACAAATTTACTGATCATTTTACATTTTTTATAGTATTTTTAAATCAAATTTACATTCAAATAAGTCATACATTTTGATTGATTAATTTGTCTTTAAGTCTTTTTGTAATTTACAGCTATAACTCTTTTATCTTTATGATTTATTTTGAAGAAATTTGGAATTTGTTTTATTTTATTTTGTTGTTTCCATAGTCTAAATGTGCTGCTTTCCATCTCCTATATTTATTACAAATTTGTCCTGTGGGTTTCCCGTAGTCTAGATGTGCTGCTTGCATTCAACCACCTATATGTACTACAAATTTGAAGTTAGATCTAACATTTCCAGAAGTTTTTCACAGGAGGCACATTGTACTTTTATTGTACTTCCTTTAAGAGGTACCTAATACCAACTTCACTTCTTTTCGTGATGTCAGTAGCCACTAGTAATCGGTGTTTCGATCATTATTTTATTAAGGATTGCAAAATGTTTATATTTTATTTAAATTATTATTTTTTCATGTGTGAGCTGGGATATTTTTATAAAGATCTACCTCTACTCATGTACTATATTGTTTCCCTGAGGTACAGATTTTACAGGACAAAGAAATGTTTGTTTCTTCTTTTGTTTGTTTGCAAAATGATTTACTCTCTTATAGTCTTCTATAATCATAAGTATAGGAGATGTCTTTTTAAAAATATAATAAAATCATAGATTTAAACACATTTGATGTGCTTTGGTTTACTGCCATTATTATTTCTGTAGATGCTCAAATTGCCCCATTTTTTACCAGTAAGAGCCTCTCTAAGTTGGTAGCTTGAACTTAGTTATATTATTTATACCACAGAAATCAAGAAACACAAATCAGGGGTTTTTTCTCTTAGAAAATCAGTTATCAACATTTACCACCTTACTACTGGGTCTTTTATTACCATGATTAAGTTTTAGTTCTTTCTGTGGGTAAATATAGATTTAATGTTCATTTCCAGTCCTAATGTTGATGATTTTATTTAGTTATTTTGATTGGCTTACATGCATTCTCTATTAAATTCAATCAAAAATGATAATGTAAAGAAAATACCCTGAGTTCTGTGTTTGCCATTGTTTGTCTGTGGTCCTTATACTTGAAAAATTAGATTTGATGGGCATAAAACCTTTAGGTGACATTTTATTTATTTGAATATTTTAAATAAGATTCATTGTTTTCTGGAGTTTAGGGCTTTCTCTACGATTTCCATTATTATTAGGGGTAAAAGAGGAACTCCTTATGACAAGTAACAAAATCCTTGCTCTCTAATTGACCCTCTCTGACACTAACTGGTAGTTTTGGAGGTTGGGGAGCTTGGTTCCAACATGACAATGGTGAAGTCTGGCTTTCACCTCTGCTTTTGGCTGGTAGAGATGTTTATGTGAAGATCAGAGTTAAATCTGTAATGTTTAGCTTAAGAAAAGTTTTCTGTCTTGCAAAGCTGTCCTTTTCCTATTCTGTTTGTTAGAGAGAACAGACATTATTTTTTCTTTTCTCTTCCTTCCTTCCTTCCTTCCTTCCTTCCTTCCTTCCTTCCTTCCTTCCTTCCTTCCTTCCTTCCTTCCTTCCTTTCTTTCTTTCTTTCTTTCTTTCTTTCTTTCTTTCTTTCTTTCTTTCTTTCTTTCTTTCTTTCTTTCTTTCTTTCTTTCTTTCTTTCTTTTTCTAATGCATCTGTTGGCATTTTTAGGTTGCCACTTTCTTCAGCCTAAGTCAGGGATATTTCAGGCAAAAAGAAAACCCTGAGAACTCAAGACCATGTCATTCTTTGAATCCCTAATTTCCAGCCATCTGCTTTTTACTCTCCACCTTTTAAAGTCTTATGTTTTCTTCATTTGATATCAAAGGGTTTCGGTTGTACTAGACACAAGAAATATGATTAAGTAGATCTTTATCTTCCTGAAAATAAAATCATAAATGTAATTTTAACTTAATATTTTTCAAAAGAGCTTAGATATCATGTTTGAGACTGTTTACCTGTGCCCTTGACCTTTGAATAAAAATGGTGTTTTACTTTCAGAATTCTGTATATATTTGTTGGGTGTTTTCTTCAGTAACCATTTATCCCTATGTTGGTTTTTCTTTGTCTTGTTTATCTCTTAATGTGTTTAATCTTTTGGTCTTTTCTCATATCTATTGCTTAAGATTATCTCTTACCTTCCTTTTACTAAATCAACTCTTAGCATTGTTCCTTCATTTTCTTGAGTATTAAAAATTTAACAATGTTTATTTAGTCCTCTGTATTTCTAGGTGTGTAATTTTTGCCTCGTGTTGTTCGCATTAGTTTTCTATTTCTGCTATAACAAATCATCTCAGATTCAATGTCTTAAAAAACATAAAAACTTATTTTCTTAATAGTCTGTGGGTCAGTAGTTTAAATGCGTCAGTAGGGCTACATTCCTTCTGGAGCCAATAGTGAATACCTTCACCTTCTAGAGGCAACCTACATTACTTTACTTGTGGTCTTTTCCTTCACCTTCAAAGCCAATTGCATAGCATCTTTACAACTCTCTTTTCCTCTTACCTTGATTCCCTGCCTTTCTCTTTACCTTATAAAGATCTTGAGATTACATTGATCCTACCCAAATAGTACAGGATAATTTCTCCTTCTCAAATTCCTTAACTTTAATCACATCTACAAAATCTCTTTTGGCATGTAAGGTAACATATTCACAGGTATCAGGGATTAGGATGTGAACAGCATTCACAGGCTATTATTCTCTCTCATTTTACATAACTGCTTTATCATCTTATTTTTCAATTTTTATAGGACAGATTTTATGTTTTGTTTAGTTGCATTGTAGTAAAAGTGATAGGGAAGTTGTTTCAATTAAGTTATTTTCTTCTATATAAAAATATCGGTCATCAAATACATAGTTTTTTTTCTTCTGAATTATGTTTTTTTAAAAATTTTTTTAATACACAGCAGTCTGTCCGTGTGCATTTTGTCAGCTCTTCTTATGCGAATTTTATTTTTTCTTCAAAAACACAGTTGGAGGGATCTAGATGATTTCTGCTCTATCAATTATTCTATAACAAGGGAATTATGGTGGGAGACCTATAACTAAACTGTGGTTGCAGTTTGAAAATGTGGGGTGGTACTTTTCTGCTACATGTATTTTCTAGGATTCATTACATCAATAGGAGGAATCCCATTCTCAGAGAGATACCCTCCTAGTTCCCAATTTAGTGCTTGGCTTTAGAATCTTTATTTTTATCAAAGAACCTCAGCACCACTATTTATCTCTCCCTTTCCCCCATTTCTCCCCAGCAGCCATTTTCTGTACTGCTCTTTATTCAAGAGCAGTAGGAGAGAAATACTCAGTTTTTCTCCCTTAGTGACAACTTGCAAGGCTTGTCAACTTTTATTACAGCTACTACAGGGAGGGAAGAGCAATAATAAATCTGAGGTTCAGAATTTTTTCTCTCTGTTCCAGATTTTTCTTAATTTTTGCTTTTATGAAGGAGCAACAGATTTTATATTTTATGACATTAAATTATCCTTTTTACCTTGTGTTGTCACTCTTTGTTGTTGTTTTAGGGTATTTTTGGCTATTGTTGCTGTTTTGTAAATTACTTTTGAGCATTTTATTATGTTTTAGAGAAGGGGAATTCTGTGATGCTTTTCAATCAATTTATTTCCAATTGAGAAACAGTCCCTATGAGTCTTATCTTAAATGAGAATAGAGGAACCAATTTGTGATTTATTTACTGATGAATAAAAGTCATTAGATAGTGAGAGGTGAGTAACATGATTTAACTTTCATACAGCATTTTTTCCATTTTTATGAATTATATTTTAGTTTTAATGATCTCACCAGAGTACAAAGCACATAGGGGCTATATTATAAATTTAATAGTTTTTATAATTATAAAACAAATTATAATTTAGTATGTATCATTTTCCTTTTAAAGTTTTTATTTGAATTTAATTGAAAATGATACTTGTCATTTATTTGGGGGTAACATGGATATTTTATAAAATTCACTGGCATTCATAACTTGACGAGATTCTAAAAGTCATATAATCCAATCATCCTTGAAATTGTAGAATACTCTGTAGAATTTTTGCCAAGTCATCATCTGAATTTGGAGAATATTACACCACCTCCTGAGGCAGCCCAAATTGTCTTTTGTCTGATTTTTCTACGTTTTCATACATTCATATTAACCCACACTGTAATTCCTGCTCTAGGGACCTTTTTCCCTACAAAGAAACAATTGTATCTTCTCTTTTTTAAGCTACAATCTTAAGCATTAAGTATATTCTCCATTCTAGTGTCTCTGACTAGAACACATCTAGCAGGAGTAAACTTTGTTAAAGTGGAGCCTCAAATATAAACATCATACTTAAATTATTCCTTCACCTAAAAAGAATGCCATAGTCTCATTCTAATAAAAGTATGGGATGTTTTCTCTTGATTTTCTTTTTAATCACTGCAAGGCTCAGAGTGTGTAGCATTTTAGTGATCATTTCCTATTGTTGACTAAAATTATAGTCACTACTTACTAAAACTGCTGCTGAGAGCTTTTTACTCTCTTTCTAAATTTTACTCAGTTGGCTTCATGTTCCAGTTTGCTTTCTTACATTCAATAGTGTTGAATTTCATTTTTAAAAGATACAATCCACCAGGATAGATTTGGAGCCCTATTTCATTATCCAGTTCATTTACTTCCCTAAATTAAATATTATGCTAGATTTCAAGCTCCTGTAATCATATATCAGTCAAGTCCTTTTGAACAAGAGGGGAAATAAAGAAAAAAAAGAGAGAAACATAATAAGAAAGAACAAAGAGAATTTAGAGAAAAAGAATAAAAGAAGAAAGAGATAGCTAGTGGGTCAAATATAAAGAGGATGTATATTTCATTCTCTTCTTACATAACCCAAATTCAGAGATTTAACAAATTTAAAAATAGTGAAAGATGCAACCTAATTAAAATAATTATAATCCTGCCTTCTCACATTTATTTTGGAGAAAGATATAAAGTATAAATAAATAAATACATAAATATGTTTTTGCCTCTGTATTTACTTTGCATATGTTATTAAATTGTTCAAGGTGCTTATCAAACATCTTATTCATTATCCTCACACATACATGTATGCTTGAGAGAGGAAACAATTTTTATATAGGTTCTTTTTCTTAATCACATTAGGCTAGATCCTGGAATTCTGTTTTATTAAAGATGACAACAATGTAATAGATGGAAACATGATGCAGTGATAATTAAAAGTAATTGCAAATTACATAAAATTATGCTGACCACAGGGCAGAGGTGAGCAGGAGACAGAGAGAACATTTTAAGTTAAATATGAACAAGTAAAATACTATGAAGATATTTGTGACATAGATGTGGTACTTTAATCTTTTGAAATTCTTTCAGAAAAAAACTAAGTTGAGAAGGCAACTTTAAGAACCCTAAAATATGATGTTAAGGATACAAACCTGGAACTAGTAGGTAAGTGATGGAGAGCTAGGTAATAATACTCATTTAGTCACATGGCATAATTATTGTAGTCAAAGAAACTGTGTTACAAATTTCAAAGTTGCTAAGAGACCAAACAAAATAAATGATAATCATGTAACATGATAGAAGTGTTATTTAATGTTATGGTAGTGATCATATTGCAATATATAAATGATCAAATCAACATTTTGTACACCTTAAACTTACACAAGTTATATAATTATATTTTAATAAAAAAAAATCTCAAAATAAAAGTAGGCGAAGACAAACTAGCAACAGCAAAACTCCCAGTTACATATCAGAACCATATTAGAAAAAGCAGAAGGAAACACAGGGCCTTATGACTGATCTTAAGTCAAGAGAAACCCAAATTATCATCATGTACACACTGCAAGCTTCTTAGTCCATTCCAAAAAACAACAGGAAAATCTGGAAGGGCACATAGTAACTACCATTTTGGGTGAGATTTCAAAAGACCTTAGGAATGTTTGAAAATGGTAAAGTTATCCAGAAGTATGTATCCTATGAAATCTAAAAACCACAAACTAAAGTATTTTTCAAGTCAAGTTTCTCTATAAAGGGGAGATGGCTAGGACAGAATTCAAATTGAGCAGATAAAGGTGAATAAAGGCAAAGGAAATAAAAGATTCAGATAAGGAATAGAAAGAGCTAAAGTAGATAAGGAACTGTGGAGAAAGTTCTCAAAAATATGAGACTATATTTTTGATTAGTTGGTGAAACAACAGAGGAGGGGGTTCTTGGGTGGTGAAACTATATTAAATATTTTTATTCACTCACCACTCCTTCCTAACAGTGTAATATAGTCATTTTACTTATTAATGTGTAAGAGAAAAAGTTTGCAGCAGAATCTCATACAAAATTGTTATAATTAAAAAAATACTGAACAAGATAATATTTCTATATATATGAAAGTTAGTAACACCTAACCATATAGCAGACAAAAAATTAACTTAAGATTTTTTCAAAATAAAGTAAAAGAAATCAAAAAAAGTTATGGATGTTTAAAAGAATAAAATATAGACATTTAAAAGAATAAAATGATCAGCACACAAATTAAAAAAAAATTAAGTAATAAAAATTATACATAATTACCAATCAGAAACAGAAAAAATTATGAAATAATTTGTGGAGAATAATATTTTTAAGTATAAGTACTTTTGTAACCCAAAGTATAAACTAAATATCCATGAGTCCAAATTTACATAAATAAATGTTTCAAAAAATAAATGAATAAAAATTGCCAAAATTTGGGAAAACTGAGATGTTTTATAGTAGATGAATGGATAAATAAAAAGTGGTACATCAGACAGAGGAATATTATACAGCATTCAAAAAGAAATGAGCTATCAGTGCATGGAAAGAAATAAATGAACTTTAAATGTATAATAGTAAATGAAAAAAGCTAATTAAAATGTAATGCATACTATATGATTCCAACTGAATGATGTGGTGGAGAAGGCAAAACTAAGAAGACAGTAAAAAGATTAGTGGTTTCCAAAGATTGTGGGAGAGGAATGAAGATTTTTCTAGCAGTGAAACAACTCTATAAAATAAGCTAATAATGGATACAAATCATTATACATGTATTCAAACACATTGAATGTACAAACTCAAAAGTAAATTCTAATGTGAACTATGGACTTTGGATAATTATGATATATCAATTGTAACAAATGTACCACCTGGTGGGGCCTATTGATAATGGGGAAGTGTATGCATGTGTAGGGAGAGGGAGTACATGGAAAATCTCTGGACCTTTCTCTCAGTTTTGCTGAGAAAACTGCCTTAAGAAATTTTTTTTCAAAAAAGTAATAAAGAAATAAATCCAAGAGATATTAGAGAAAGTGATAGATATAGAAGATAGGCATACATGTGTAAGAGTGGTACTCAATAAGTACCAGTGGAGGGAAAAATTAAGCATGGACAGAATAAATAGTAAAAACTATAGCATTCTTCTCTTCCCAAAAACACCCCTAGCAATTACATACTGAAATTTCCATTATAAATCTAAAGGAAATTGCTCAGAATGAGTTACCCAGAAATTTGTTCTTATACAATTCTTAGATAGAAAAAAAAAACCTCTTTGGGTATTAATACCTTACATTAGAAAACACTTATAAGATAGTAACAGGACCCATTCCTCTCTATATGGTGATAGTGTCAGAGGAGGTCTGATGAAAATTCAGGAATTTCATCACTCTAAGCACTACGAAAAACACATGATGTCAGGAGAAACAATGTAGAGATCAGTAACTAGACACTCCCATCACTCTCAGTCGTGAAGGTTATTACTGGAAGCCTAGTGGGAAGCCAGAACACATATTCCTACTGAATGAGGAATACTCACGTCATGTGTCAATGGAGGCCAAGTGGAAAATATGGATTTCTAACTACCCCTAGCAGTAAAAGCATACCCTTTCCATACAAGAGATATTTAGAGGAAGTCAGCTAAAACACAAGGTTGAAATAAGACCCAGAATTTCATAACATAATATCCCAAACACCCATATTTTGATAAAAAATTAGTTACTATACCAAGAACTGGAAAAATCTCAAAATAAATAAAAAAATAATCAATAGATGCCAGAGATGTTAAACTTTTCTGACAAACTCTTTAAAGCAGCCATCAAACAATGCTTCAACAAATAGTTATATACAGGCTCAAAATGAAGAACTGGACCATCTCAACAAAGAAATAGAAAGCTTCAGGAAAGAAATACAGGCAAATACAATCAAATGGAAATTGTAGACCTTAAAATACAATTACTAAAAAAAAAAAATTCTCAATAGATGAATTAAACACAAGAATGGATATGAAGAACAAACCAATTAGCTAGACCAAAAAATAAAAATTAAAATTAACCAATTTGAACAAATAACAGAAAATAGACAGTAATAAGAAATTAATAGAACATCAGGAACCTGTAGGACAATAGCAGATTTAAAATGCATATTATAGTTTCAGAGGGAGGAGAAAGAACAGAGAGACCTGAAAAAGTATTCAAAAAAATAATGGCCAAAAACTTCCCAAATATGCAAAAGACATGCGCTTACTTATTTAAAAAGGGTAACAAGACCCAAACACTGAGGTAAAATTGTATAGAACTTAGTAAACACACACACACACACACACACACACACACACACACACACACACGTAAAACTAAAATTGGAGAAATCTGAATAATATAGGTGGGTTATATCAATGTCAATATCCTGGTTGTGAAATTGTACTATAGTTTTATAAAATGTTACCTTTGGGGGAAACTAAGCAAAGGGTGCAAAACATTGCTCTGTATTAATTTTACAACTGCATGTGAGTCTACAAATACCAGTTAAAAATGTTTCATTGTAATTCACTCTCAATTTACCTTGGCCTCTCATCTCTAATTATTTTGTAATCTAAAACAGTGTTCCCCAAATTTTTGTCACTAGGAACAGGTGCTCCTAGGAGAATCTAATGCCTGAGGTGGTGATGCTAGCACTGGGGAGTGGCTACAAATATAGATGAGGCTTTGCTTGCTTGCTTGCTGCTCACTTCCTGCTGGGCAGCCAGTTTCCTATAGGCCACAGACCAGTACCAATTCATGGCCAAAGCATTTGGAACCCCTGATCTAGAGAACTATAACAAATTTGGGAGGAGGAGCATTTAATGTTTCTTCTAATCTTAAATGATATTATTGTAGAAATAAAGAGTAGGTTATAATTTCTAAAAGTTAAGAAGGGGAGGTAAGAGGAAAGTGGTCATGACTATCAAAGGGCAACATGAGTCACTCTCTGGATGAAAAAATGTTCTATACCAATATCAATAGCCTGGCTGTGGGGTGTACTATAGTCCAGTAATATGTTACTATTGAGGAAAGGTACATGAGATAACTCTAAATTATTTTTTTGTCTGTATTAAAATATAATAGATAATTGGTTGCTTGTATTTACATTGCACAATTTAATGAGTTTTATTTTTTAGTTATAGTTGGCATACAATAATATACTAGTTTCAGCTGTACAGCATAGTGATCAGAGATCCACATAACTTGCAAAGTGATCACCCCACTAAATCTTGTACCCTTCCTTCTCCTTACATATTAATTATATTATTAACCATCTTTCTCATCTACACTCTACATCTCTTGTCTATTTTGCAACTATCTTTTTGTACCTCTTAATCCCTTTACCGTTTTTGTCTCCCCCCGCAACCCCTCTCCTAGCTAGTATCTCTTAAAATATTCTTTTAGTTTACTTCTGCTTTTATTGTTGTTGTTGTTGTTGTTAATTTTATTCTGTAGATTCCACACATACATGAAATCATCCGATATCTGTCTTTCTCTATCTACCCATTTCATTCAGCGCAATACCCTCTAGATCCATCTAGGCAATATCTTTTCCCACCTCCTCCCTTTTAGTTTGTGTGTTTCTTTTAATCTGAAGTATCTTTTGTAGGTAGCATATGAAGGGATCTTGTTATCTTATCCATTCAACCACTCTATCTTTTGGTTGGGGTACTTAATTCTTTTTCATTTAAGATACTTATTGATAGGAATGTAGTTGTTATCATTCTTTATTTCTGTTTTTGATACATGTTTTTTTTTTCTTAATGGAGTCCCTCCAAAATTTCCTGTAATATTACCTTGTTATTAATAAATTTGTTTAGCTTATTTTTGTCTGGGAAGCTCTTTATCTGTCTTTCAATTCTAAAAGATAGCTTTTTCCGGATAAAGTATTCTTGGTTGTAGATCCTGGGTTTTCATCACGTTGAATATTTTGTGCCAAATCCTTCTGTCCTATATAGTTACTTTTGAGAAATCACTGCCAGTCTTATGGGTGCTCCCTTGTAGGTAACTAACTGCTTCTCTCTTGCTGCTTTTAAGATTCTTTGTAGTTAACCTTCAGCATTTTAACTATGATGTGTCTTTGTGTGGGCCTCTTTGATGTGGACCTCTTTGGGTTCTTGATTTTGGAGATTCTCTGAGCTTCCTGGGGTTTTATGTCTATTTCCTTTACCAGTTTAGGGAAGTTTTCCATTATTATTTCTTCAAATAGTTCTTCAACATATTGTTTTCTTTCAGGTACTTCCACGATATGGATATTTTTACCTATAATAGTGCCCCATAGGCTCCTTAAATTATTATTACAGTCATGGCTTCTTTTTTTTTTTTTTTTTTTTTTTTTTTTTTTTTTTTTTTTTTTTTTTTTTTTTTTTTTTTTTTTTTTTTTTTTTTTTTTTTTTACCATTCTGATTGAGTATCCTTGGCTTTCCAATCCTCTGTATAGGTCATTTGATCCACTTCTTTATTCACTTTGTTTATTCCTTTTAATATATGTCTTACCTCAGATAATGTGTTCTTCATTTCAGACTGGTTTTCTTTTGTAATTTCCATTTCCATTTTTATCTCTTTGTTGAAGTTTCCACTGAACTCATCTACACTTTTCATAAGTTCATTGAGCATTTTTATAACCAGTGTTTTGAACTCTGCATCTGTTAGATTGCTTGACTCCATTATTTCTGAATCTGTTCTATTCTTTCATATGGTTTCTGCTTCTTTGTCTTCCCATTTTGTCTGCCTTTCTGTGTCTGTTTCTATGTACTCAGCAAAGCTCTTAAGTATCCTGGTCTTTTAGTGTGGATTTATGTAGTAGGTGTCCAATGGTACAATCTTGAGAGATGTTCAGCTATGGGCCAAGTTTAGCCCCAGCCTATGCCCCTCTGGGGCCACCTGTTAAGATTCAGCAAGCAGTGCAGAGATGCTGTGCTGAACAAAAGGCCACACCAGAAATCAAGGCCAGCTTCTGCCAGGATAAGTCCAGGCACTACTCAGCAAGTGGAACCTGACTAAAGAAGGACACACCTGGATGTGGCTTGGGTGGGGCTGTGAGTTGTGGAAATTGGAGTTTCAGGGACTCCTTTGGGTGGCGCAACCTCTATTATCCAGTTTAGTGACCTCTTCACTATGGCAGCACCGTGTCTGCACACTAGGAGTGGGGAGGGCTCAACAGGGAAACAATGGATACCTCAGCTCTTCTGTGTCGGAGAGATCCTCACTTCTGGTCCTCACTCTGACAACTCAGTGTTCCCCTCTAAGTCCCTAGTGCCACCCCATGCAGCCTCCCCAGTGCTGGTGCTCAGAATGAGTGAGTCCATCAGAAATTCTGCTTGTGGGCATGGCACCTTTACAAGACTTCTGCCACTGCTGCTTTCACAGCTTCAGTCTCTCTCAGCTGCTCCAGACAGGGCAGCCTCATGTCCTTGCCCCATCCTACCTTCTGTTGTTGCAGAGTTATTTCTTAGATTTTTCTTTAGTTGTATGGTTTGTTCATCAAGGTCCCAAGTGATTTTTCTTTGCTGTTTGCTCTTTGTTTCTGTGACAACTTTGATTTGGTCTCCAGAGAGATGAACAGAGACTCTATTATCTACGCCATTTTTTTCTGCCTACTCTGTATTATTTCTTATAACTGCATGTGAATCAATGATTATCTCAAAATTTAAAGTTTAATTAAAAATGGAATTCATCAAATTAAAATTAATGTTCAAGAATTAAATAACTAGTAATGAGTACTGAATCCATTAAAGTTAGAGATAGACTTATTAGTAAATAACTATTGGAATTATGACTTCAGAATATTACAAATTAAGATAATGTAAAAATATGAAAACAAAAATGTGGGACTAATAGGGGGCAATGAGAGTGGTTTTAAAAAGTTAAGGTGACTATCTTCACAGAAAAAGGGTAATTTATCAATTATCACTGGTTAAAATTACATCATGTAGTTTAAAAGTATCTCAATAGCTTGAATTACATTTTTAACATTACAGACATCTCTTAGGAAGAATATTTCTTTGGAGAAAAATTATTTATTTAAATTTACAGTTTCACTTTAGATGATTTTTATTGCATTAATTCAAACAAAATTAAATGTAGTACTGTCTAATACCCTAGTTCAGTGCCTGATATAAAAATATATATAATGTCCATGAACCTGGGAAAGAGAGGTAAGGATGTAACATGTTGCAGTGGAAGAGTCAGTATCATCTTTGGAATTGTAATGATGAGAAGGATTTGCATCTTTGATTTCATATTTATTGACTGAGAGTTCTAAAGCAGGTTTTAGCTTTTTATGAACTAAGTTTTATTTTTCTCTAAACTGGGATAATACCTCTCAACTTACAAGACATTTCTAAGGACTGAAGGAGGTACTATAAAACAGCTTAAAACACAATGCTTGACACCTTCTCTGCTTTCTGCCTTGAGGTTAAGAATATATTAATTTCTCAATGACTATTAATTCTTTCCTTCCCTCCTTCTTTATATTCCATTATATTCAATATATTTTTATTTATGTCATTTAAGAATAACAATATATCTAGAATAACTTCTATTTAAAGTGATTAAGTGTTAAGAAACATATTTCATTGTCATCTACTATAGAAATTTCTCAGGAATCCTCAAACATGCAGGCTTGACTGGTTGTAAATTACCATTTTTTTTCTTTCTTGGAATTTTGTGAAATGTCTCAGGTTTACCAGCTACATGTTTTCTTGTTGAAAAGTATTGAAAATCCCTGAGATAGGTAAACGAAAGATAAGGTTGAAACAAAAGTGTCAATACTGAAACAATGTACCAATTTACTTTTCACTAGTGGACATTAGGTTGTGCAGGGACTAGCCAAACAATTCATATATTTCTTACTTCCAGTCAGGCAGCATCTGGTTTGTAATGGAAAACTGAACATTTATCTGCCTTTCTCCTGACACGTACTCACAGAAATAAAGAAAATGTCTAAATCCAATTAATAAAATGGCAGATCATTAAGCAAAATATGGTACATTTCTCTCATTAATCAGCGGTTAGAGAATAAATATATCTGCTTCCAGCACTAATGATGATGTGGGCAAAACAACAGCCACTCAGGTTCACTGACTGTATCTGTGCCTTCATAGAACTTTTGTTCACTGTTCTTCTTTGCCAGTTGCTGAAGGCAAACTAATAAACTTACTCCGTATCCAGAGACTTGTTTTCCCAGTAGGGAATTCTCCTGACATTACCTTCCGAGACCATTATGAGAATTATGTAATCCAGAGAACACTGAAGAATAAAGAGGTTTTCATAGCCCTACCAAGTGCACATGGTCAATGTATGAACCCTTGCCTTCTTAGAAAAAATTACTTAGATGGATTCAGAACATTCCTCTAAGCAACTCAATATATAAAACAGCTATCATCTACTCTATGATACAGTTGATTTGTTTGCATCACAGGTGATACATCATCCACTAATCAAAATTCAGGTGTGTATTTTCCTAAGACCATGAACTAAACTTTTAAAATTGTATGCAAAGTTTGGTTAAAGTATTACTTAAGATATATTTTTTTAATTAAGGAGTATGTAGACAATTTAAAAACTCTCAATTACCTAAACCCAATTCATATATATAGAACATTATACCTAACAACTGCACTTAATACATTCTTTTTGCAAGCATGTAGGATTTTCAAAGTGGATTATAAGAAGAGTTTAGAAAATATTCCCCATTAGCTTTCAAAATTATTTAATCTAACAATACATATTGTCTGAACACAGGAGAATTAAATGAGAAATCTATAAAACTTTATATGTATAAAGTCACAAATACTTGCAAATTAAACAATTCTCAACCAAAATCATGTAGGTCAAATCACAAGAAAGAATAAAGAATAGTTTGATGTAAATGATAATGAAAATACAAAATGTCAAATTTGTGGGATGCAGCTAAAGCACTCATTAGAGGAAAATTTGTAGCTTTAAATGTTTAGACAAGATCAAATGGTTAATATCAATTATCTACATTTCCACTTAAAGAAAATAATGAAAGAGAAAAAATAAACTTAAAATAATTATAAGAAAGTAATAAAAATAAGAAATCAAGTAGCAAAAAAATAATAGAGAAGATAAATGAACATAAACTTGATTCTTTAGAGTAAATATTCTTAATATTTAAAAATTTTTGAGGAATCACTATACTGTGTTCTAAAATAGCTGTACCAATTTACAATCCCACCAATAGTGCACAAGGATTTCTTTTTTTTACATCCTCTCCAAAATAACATTATTTCTTGCATATTTGATACTTGCCATTCTAGCAGGTATGTGGTTTTGATTTGCATTTTTCTAATAATTAGTTATATTTAACATATTTTTATGTGCCTGTTGGCTATTTGTATGTCTACCTTGAAAATATATATGTCCAAGACTTCTGTCCATTTTTTAATTGGATTTTTTTGTTGTTGTAGTTGAGTTGTATGAGTTTCTTACATATTTTGGATATTAACTGCTTATTGGAAATATTATTTGTAAGTATCTTCTCTCATTTAATGCTTGCATTTTCATTTTGTTGATTTTTTTTTTTTTTTTTTGCTGTAAAGAACTTTTGGGTTTGGTGTAGTCTCATTTGTTTTTGTTTTTGTTTCCCTTGCCATTGTAGTCAAATTCACAAAAACGTCACTAAGACCAATGCTCATGAGCTTAGAATCTATGTTTTCTTTCACGAATGTTATGGTTTCCAGTTTTACATTCATTAATTTTTGTGTATGGTGTAGACAGTGATCTAGTTTCATTCTTTTTTATTTGAAGAATATGAAAAAAATAATTTCGAAAGAAATGTGCACCCCTATGTTTCTTGCAGCATTATTTACAATAGTCAAGACATGGAAACAACCCATGTCCATTGACCAATGATTGAATAAAGAAGATGTGGTGTGTGTGTGTGTGTGTGTGTGTGTGTGTGTGTGTGTACCACTCAGCCATAAAAAAAGTGAAATATTGCCATTTGATACATGGAAAGACCTTAAAGGTAATTAATATTTGTCAATAAAAATAAGTCAGACAAAAGAGGACAAAAATTATATGCTTTTACTCACTCATATGTGGAATATATCTATCTATCTATATATCTATATACACATATAGATATATAGATAGATAGATAGATATAGATATAAACTATATATATAAACAACATATTACGGTTATCAGAGGGGAATAGAGATTGGAGGAAAGAAAAATGGGGGAAGGAGATCAAATGTATGGTGACAGATGGAAACTAGATTTTTGGTTGTGAGCATGCTATAATGTATATGCATATTGAATTATAATGTTGTACACCTGAAACTTATAAAATGTTATAAACCAATGTTACCTCAATTAAAAATATTTAAAGAATTCTTTAAAAAGTTTAAAATGATGACTCCTTAATATGCCTGAGGAAGATACAAATTAACATTACCAGGAATAAAATAGTAAATATTACAGATCCTATAGAATTTTTAAAAGGTAATAAGGCAAAGTTCAAGCAATTTATGACCAATAAATGTAACAAATGCTATAAAATGGAAACAAAAAATATAGAATCTTTTTAAAGAAATTGAATACATAATAAACAAACTCCTCACAAAGAAAATTCCAATACAAGATGGTTTCACTGAAGAAATAATCACAACTGTATAAAAACTCTTGCAGAAATTATGAAAGGAGAGATAACAGAACAACACATTTTATGGGGTCAATAGAGTACTGAAAACAAAATTCAAAAAAAATTACATAATAAATTTATAAGCAGATATTCTTCATGACCATCAACAAAGTTATTCTTAATAAAATATTGGCAATGGAATCTCACAATTTATAAAGCAAATAATTCATCATAACAAAGTAGAGCTATCCCAGAAATAAAAGGATAATTTAACATTTCAAAATCAATCAATGTAGTTCCCCTACTAACAAATTAAAAAAGAAAAAAAATATGAAAAAATTTATAACATTCATTCATGATAGTAACTTCCAGAAAATCAAGATTAGAAGAAAATAATCTGCTAAAAGGCATTTATGATAAACCTTTAGCTAACATCACTCCTTGTGGCAAAAAAAAAAGAGCATTTTCTCCAAAGATTGTAAAAATTTAAAAATCAAACATGAAAAATAAATAAAAACAAGAATTTTAGCCATTTTTATAAATGTCTATTGTAGAGCCCTGATTTTGAATGAAGCAAGATAAAAAATGAAATACTTAAAATTTGGAAAGTAGAAGTAAAACTGTCTTATTTCATAAATAACATTTTTGTTTATGTAAATAAATTTATATAACTATGGAACAAAATTGAAGCCCATAGTTGACTCAAATATGTATGTTTCTTACAAAGGTGCCAATATAATTCAAT
Source organism: Macroglossus sobrinus (assembly GCA_004027375.1). Taxonomy (NCBI): domain Eukaryota; kingdom Metazoa; phylum Chordata; class Mammalia; order Chiroptera; family Pteropodidae; genus Macroglossus; species Macroglossus sobrinus. Next base: position 1,643 of record PVKZ01001211.1, on the reverse strand, counting down.
GGGAAAAGAAAAGTCACAGATTTTACTGGCATTGCTAGGCAAATATATAAAAAGGAATGAATATGTATACATACTCTTCAAAAACAAACAAAAAGATAAAAATTCAAGCTGGAATATACAATTAAATGTGAAATGTAAAAGCCTCTGGAAGAAAACATATAAAAACAGATTTATGAAGTTGAATAGAAAAAAAAGGAATTAATAACAAACTATATCAAAATATTGAACTTCTGATGTCCAGAAATATAATTAAGAAAATGATTAAATAATCACAGAATGAGAGAGAATATTCACAATTCATATACATGACAAATGACTGTGTTCAGAATATATAAATATCTGTTAAAATTAATGGTAAAAATCAAACAACACAACAGGAAAAAAAAATAAACCAAAGACTTGAACACTTTACAGTGTAAAAGATACATGAGCCCAAGAGCACATGAAAAGGTGCATCATCAATCAACAGAAAAATAATAATATCACAATGAGGTATGACTCCTTGGAAGCCACCACTATAATAAATTACATATAATTCAACAATATATAATAGTTTATACTATTAGTTAATTTTTATGTTTTGGGGTCCATATATTATAAGTAACAATAAACCATATATGGTATTATGTAAATATATTTGATAAATGAAAGTGCCTGGACAGACTAGATGAGGGCAATTACTTGGCTTTTTCCAGAAGTAAGAGCATTTAGGACCCTGTCAACCATACTGATGGCCTCAGAGGAAAAAAAAAAAAAAAACAAATCAAGACTGTCATCCAAAAACCCTTTTATAAGACCCTAAAAGAATTCTGGTGAGCATCTAAAAGATTCTCTCAGCCAAAGAAGATTCTAGAATAATTACAAGTGTGGTTCTACAGAAGTTTGATGCACTAGAGCCTCTGTAATTGATAAAATAGAAAAACTGCAGGGTTTATGCTAATGCTGAATTGGTAAAAGCCCTGCCAGATTGGATTAAAGGAAACTGAGACCATTTTACATGGGAAAGCTTTCTGCGCCTCCAAAATCCTCAAGCCAGACATCAGTCTATGAAAGCTGTCTAGGCACCAAAAAGGGTGTTTTCCCGAGTTTTAAGACACAGGTAGACATGTGTTGTTTTGAGAGGTTTGTTTGTTTGTTTGATCATTTTTCCTATAAAGAGATGAATACTAGATATTTTAGACTTGCCGGACACATCCGGTCTCTTTATATCATTCTTTGTTTTTGTTTTGTGTTTTACAACTCTTAATATAAAAGAGACAGTGGCTGGATCTGGGTCCGTGGGCCATCTTGTGCAGATTTACACTCTAAGGTATATGGGCCTGACATTTGTCCAGGAGTACTTCGAAACTCTGACCAGTAAATGCTTTCAAATGGACAAGCAGGACTTTACTCAAGACTATTGCAATAGAGTAGAGAGGCCAGCATTCAGATTGCACTCAAATCCACTGAAACAAATGATGGGAGAGTTTTTACATCTGTGATAGAGCATCCACACTCCTCAGGCCGAGGACTGGTACCACTCGGTGGCCTGATAGAAACTAGGCCACACAGCAGAAGGTGAGCAGTAGATGAGTGAGTGAAGTTTCATCCATATTTGCAGCAGCTTCACAAAACTAGCATCACCACCTCAAGCTCTACCTCAG